>CM062814.1:300388111-300963735 GCA_031772625.1 Pinus tabuliformis
TAAATTTATCATGACCCCGAAAAAACATTAAATTTAAAAAAATAATGAAAACATTAAAAAAAAAAAAAAAAAAAAAAAAAAAAAAAAAAAATTAAAACAATGAAAAAACAAGAAAAAAAAAAAAAAAAACAAACAAACAAAAAAACAAAACATAGATTAAAATATCTATTAAAAGAAAAATATAAAACAAAAATAAAAAATGGAAAAAAAAAAAATCAATCATAAAATGTAAAAAGAACGAAATTAATGATAAAAAAAAATAAAATAAATAAATAAATAAATAAAAATTTATAAAACAATTAAATAGTAAAAAAAATATTTTAAAAAAATGGGGAAAAAATGAGTAATCTTGTAAACCAAAAAAAATTGGCAAAATAAAATTTATATGGAAAAAAAAACATTTAAAAGAAACAAAAAATTTAGTGGGTCAAAATAGAAAAAAAAAAAAAACAAAAAAACAAAAAAATTAAAAATTAAAAACAAACTAAATTTCAAAAAAAAATACAAAATTAAAAAAAAAAAAAAAAAAAAAAAAAATTATAAGCTACTAAAATTAAGATTAAAATGTTAATTACTTAAAAAACAAATATAAAAATATATATAAAAGACAAAAATAAAAAAACAAAAAATGTTAAAAAAATTATCTCACAACACATAAAAGGATTTGGAAAACAAAAAAAACACGAAATTAAAATATATATATTAAGTAAGTAAAAATAGAGAAATAAAAAAAAAAAACATTAGAAAAAACCCGGGAAAAAAAATAAAATTAAAAATTAAAAACAAACTAGTAAAAAAAAAAAATAGAAATTAATGAAAAAAATTTAAAAACTAATAAAATTAATATTAAAAAAGAACAAAAAAAATTTCAAATTAAAAATAATAATAATAATAATAATAATAATAATAATATTTTTTATTTAAAAAAAAAATGTAATTAATTTTTATTAAAAATAGATATTTTGTTAAAAAAAAAAAAAAAAAAAAAAAAAAAAAAACAACGTTTTTTATTATTAAAAACAAATTTTAGTTTTATTTCTACTTTTTATTTAAAAATAAAACTATTCAACAGATATTTTATATTTAAAAAAAAAAAAAAAAAAAGCTATATTTTATATTTTTTTAAAAAAAATTGATTTAAAAAATAAATATCGTATTTTTTTTTTTTTATATTATAAATTTTAAAATTTAAAATTTTTAAAATTAATTTTTTTTTTATTAATTAAAAAAAAAAAAAATTGGGTCCCTGCCCTGGGCCGCGCCGCCGCAGGGCGGCCCGCGGCGGAGGGCATGCGTGAATCGACGCCCGGCCGCCGAGCGGCCCGGGGCGGGGACCCAATTTTTTTTTTTTAATTACTAAAAAAAAATACTTTTAAAAATTTTAAATTAAAAAAAAAAAAAAAAAAAAAAAAAAAAAAAAAAAAAAAAAAAAACCAACGATATTTATTTTTTTTAAATTTTAATTTTTAAAATTTTATTTAATTTTTAAAATGTTTAAAAAAAAAAAAAAAAAAAAAAACCGATTTCATTTTTTTTTTTTTTTTTTTTTTTTTTTTTAATACTTTTTAAAATTTAATTAAAAAAAATGGTTTTTAAAAAAAACAAAAAAAAAACTATTCTTAATTATAACAAAAAAAAAATGTTTAAAAAAAAATAGTTGTTAAAAAAAAAAAAAAAAAAAAAATCCATTTTAAAAACATTGTTTAAAAAAATATATTTAAAGTAAATTTTTTTTTAAAAATATAAAATATAGGTTTATTTTTTTTTTTTTTAAATATAAAGATCTGTTGAATAGTTTTATTTTTAAATAAAAAGTAGAAATAAAAGTAAAATTTGTTTTTAATAATAAAAAACGTTTTTTTTTTTTTTTTTTTTTTTTTTTTTAACAAAATATCTATTTTTAATAAAAATCAATTACATTTTTTTTTTTTTTTTTTAATACACTTTTTTGGGTTTTTTTTTATAATTTGAATTTTTTTTTGTTCTTTTTAATATTAATTTTATTAATTTTTAATTTTTTTTCATTAATTTTTTTTTTTTTTTTTTAAACTAGTTTGTTTTTAATTTTATTTTTTTTTCCCGGGTTTTTTCTAATGTTTGTTTGTTTGTTTTTTTTTTTTTTTTTCTCTCTCTCTCTCTATTTTTACTTACTTAATATATATATATATATATATATTTTAATTTTGTATTTTTTTTTTATTTTTTTTTTCCAAATCCTTTTATGGTTTGTGAGATAATTTTTTTAACATTTTTTTTTTTTAAATATTAATTTTACTATTTTTAATTTTTTTTCATTAATTTTATTTTTTATTTTTTATTTTTCCCTAGTTTTTGTTCATGTTTCTTTTTCTCTCAATTTTTACTGACTTATATATATCTATATTAATTTTGTTTTTTATTTCCAAATTGTTTTATGGTTTATAAGATATTTTTTTTAACATTTTTTATTTTTTATTTTTGTCTTTTTTTATATATAATTTTATATTTGTTTTTAGAGAGAATTATTTCATTTGGATTGAAAATTTAATTAACGATGTATAAATAAGTAAAATATCGAAAATGAAAAATATCGACCTTCTTCTTTAAATATGCAAATCAATAAAAACCTCACTACAAAAAAAAACTATGAAGAGGAAGACCACTTCCAAAATTATTAAATTTAGAAAATAATTGTTTACATTTCATACATTAGAAAAGTTAAAGTCAAGAAAACAGGCTTTTTAAAAAAAGGGTCTGATGCAGAATAACCACTTTTTTAAATCGGCATGAAAATCACTACCATTCTAAAACGCAATGTACATAACAAGAATTTAAAAAAATTAAAGTTCCAAAAACCATGTTCTAAAAAAAACATGTGTATTCTGCATCACCACTTTTGAAAATCGGGTCATTTTTTTGCCACCTCTATGAAACGGGTAACAGTATCAGTTCCCGTTTCAAAGTTTACATTGTTGCTACTCCTTTGTGTTGCACATCACTCCATGTTATATATCCTCAAATTAGCTTCATCCACAATCCTTGTATGTTGCTCCTAGATTACATAGCATTTAGTTGCACTTGGATTGAATTGCTTCACATGTATTCCTTGACTTTATCTTTTAACCTCTTCTGTGATCACATGTCTTCCATAAAATTTATGTCTTAGACTTATTTCCACCTTCCATACCATGGAACCACAACAAACAATTTCACAAGAAAAAAATACTTCTATCTCAATTGGCCGAGTTCACACTCAACTTCCAAATTTTTTTGGCTTATTTATGCTAAACTATATCAACAAATTCATAGGAGGGATGAAATTCCATATAGGATCATCCATAAAACCTTGAGTATTACTTCAATGTCTTCTATTAGAGATCCAATCTAGATAGCTCGGATAGGATTAAAATTAATAGCTCCTTGGAACCTCAGGGGATTAACTTTATATCCACGAAACCACGCGGTGTGACCACCTTTATGAATGCTTCAGTGAATTTGGGTCCAAGTCCACTTGAGTGTCTTACTAGATATTCAAATACCTGGATTGCTTTTAAGATTATCCCTAATTCTAGGGGCTTCACCATCATTCTATAAGATTGAGTGTTGAGATCACATTCTTATTATGTTGCCTCTCTAGTGTAGTAGTCGACGCTATTTTATGGGCTAATCCCTGGATGCCTAAGTATCTTTTCATTTGACTTTGGCACCGAATACTTTGACATTATGCACTTCACAATTTAGGGTTGGGATTGAGTGCTAAAGCCCCAAAGGTGCTTAGGTTATGAGGTTAAACAACCACCAACTTCTAAAGTGCACTAAATGATCTGATTAACATCAACAAAAATGAAGACACTTCGGGTACACCTAACTATCCAAACTTTAATAAAAGGAGGGGGGGGGTGTGTGTGGGGGAGGGGGAGATGGGGGTTATAATTTATTGTAGATGTAATTAAATAACTCACACCTTGTTAATGCACACTAATATATATCATGATCTAGCTAAAATTGATGACGATGAAACGACATTAGTCCCCATTGACTATCTGAACTATAATAAAGACGAGGGGGTCCACTTTCTATCATTTGATGAATAAAAATTGATCTTCTCAAATATTTTTCTATCAGTTTCCGCTAGATCGAGAATTCAAAATGCAAGGTTCCCTTGTTGATGGGATTATGCAATCTATTATTGTTCACTGCTCATTAGTTACAACTTCCCTCAACAACGATCCAAGGGATGGAACCACTACCTGTTGTCAAATTTTCCTATTGCATATGATGAGGAAATCTACATTTACTTCTCACCACTCACTACCTGATCATGAGCCTTGTCTGACCTTAACTAGAAGTATGATAGACAAAATAATAAAAAAACAAGAACTCTTTCGTTTATCATCCATATTTGCTAAAACTACAGAGCCTTGAAAAATTGCTCCCTAGCACAAGTCTTGAAACAATTCCACCTTATTTTCATTGCAGTTCCTCTACACCTATCATGCTACGTCAATACCACATAATTTCCACGTCTCACTCAGAAAAGGGCCACTTGACCACCCAAAAATCTCAAATCCACTTATCACGTGTCCTCACCTTAGGGTGGCACATCATCACTTCCACCATGTGTACCTACCAACTATCTCCATGCCATCCTCACCTACCAGGTGGTGGTATCATCTATACTAGGGACCTCAAAGCCAAAATAAATCTAGCTAATTCAACATCCCTTTGATCCAACTATATGAATAGTGAGAACACCCCTAGATGCCCAAATGCTTGGATGACCTCAAAGCTTGGATAAATACAACTAATCTGGCATTCGCCTCTTTCACTCGATAAATATTCTAATGCATCTAGGATTACCAAATGCATAGATGCCTCAATGAATCCTTTGATGAATCTATATGCCCAATTGCCTTGAAGCCGTTACTAAACTGTCTTCACTTCAAAGTTGCTTTCTACTTCATTCCTTGGGAGGTTTTGAAATAGACATACAAGAAATTTGAAAGGAATATCTATCCAACCATTTTCATGCTTATCTTATCACAATAATTGAAGATAAATTCATGCAAATATAGGTTGACCAATAGACTACATTTACTTCAATCATGAATGTTCAACAAAATCTCCCTGAACTTGACATCAATATCCCATGCTACTGGACTATGACATGAATGAAATTGCAACTAACATCAATGAAAAATCAAACAATCTTCCCCTTTGGCATTGATTCAAATACCACTAGATATATATTAGTCATTAATGATCTTGGGGTAGACACCTTCTATCTATTTGGAGAATGTACTCCCCCTCATTAAAAGAAATGTTGAGGTATAAAATGGGTCTCATAAAGAATATTATAAAATAATAGTGGAAATAATAAAATAAGATTAGATTACATCATAAAATTCTAGAGGGAACACCCAAATTGGATGCATAATTTAATTCCTCATTCAAGGAGTACCTATGTTGCATACTTTTTATAGACCTCGTTACACGAAAAATTAGAAATACATGAAAAACGTAATTGCGATCACGTTTTTCATGTATTTCTCATTTTTTGTGTAGTAGGGTCCATTAAAAGTATGCAACATGGGTACTCATTGGACAAGGAAATAAATTATGCATCCAATAAGTGCTCTTGCTTGAAATTTCATTAAAATCGTAGGAGAGATAAGCTGAAAATACAAGTTGAAAATATAGTTTTTTTTTTTTTTTAATATTTTTAATACTTTTAATTTATTACTCCAAAAATGGTGAATCGTCCCGCATGGTTGACATCATCATATTGAATCCTATTATTTCTTATAAAGTTGATTTTGGTTGTACATTTTTGTTTTGTGGCCCATTTCTGACCTCAAAATTTCTGTAATTATTTTCTCTTTGGATGTTGAGTGACCTTCTCCTTATATCTTCTTATTATCACCCTTTAACATCAATGGTGAAGGGAATATACTCCCCCTATGCTAACGTGGACTCTTTCCATGAACTCTATTTTTTATCAACATGATTCTTAGCTGAAATTAGTGAATCATTCTAAGAAGTCTCAAAACACTTCCACCTTCTTTTCATTGCAGTTCCTCTACACCTATCATGCTACGTCAATACCACATAATTTCCACGTCTCACTAAAAAAAGGGCCACTTGACCACCCAAAAATCTCAAATCCACTTATCACGTGTCCTCACCTTAGGGTGCCACATCATCACTTCCACCATGTGTACCTACCAACTATCTCCATGCCATCCTCACCTACCAAGTGTAGGTATTATCTGTACAAGGGACCTCAAACCCAAAATAAATCTACCTAATTAAACATCCCTTTGATCCAACTATATGAATAGTGAGCACAACCCTAGAGGCCCAAATGCCTAGATGATGTGAAAACCTGGATAAATACAACTAATCTAACATTCGCCTCATTCACCCAATAAATATTCTGATGCATCTGGGATTACCAAATGCATAGATGCCTCAATGAATCCTTTGATGAATCTATATGCCCAATTTCCTTGAAGTTGTTACTAAACTGTCTTCACTTCAAAGTTGCTTTCGACTTCATTCCTTGGGAGGTTTTGTAACAGCCATACAAGCAATTTGAAAGGCATATCTATCCAACCATTTTCATGCTTATCTTATCAAAATAATTGAAGATGAATTCATGCAAAGATAAGTTGACCAATAGACTACATTTACTTCAATCATGAATGTTCAACAAGATCTCCCTCAACTTGACATCAATATCCCATGCTACTGGACTATGACTTGAATGAAATTGCAACTAACATCAATGAAAAATCAAACAATCTCCCCCTTTGGCATTGATTCAAATACCACCAGATATCTATTAGTCATTAATGATCTTGGGCTACACACCTTCTATCTATTGGAGAATGTACTCCCCCTCATTAAAAGAAATTTTGAGGTATAAAATGGGTCTCATAAAGAATATTATAAAATATAGTGGAAATAATAAAATAAGATTATATTACATCATAAAATTTTAGAGGGAACACCCAAATTGGATGCATAATTTAATTCCTCATTCAAGGAGTACCTATGTTGCATACTTTTGATAGACCCCGTTACACGAAAAATTAGAAATACATGAAAAACGTAATTGCTACACAAAAAATTAGAAATACATGAAAAACGTGATTGCAATCACGTTTTTCATGTATTTCTCATTTTTTGTGTAGTAGAGTCCATTGAAAGTATGCAATATGGGTACTCGTTGGACAAGGAAATAAATTATGCATCCAACAAGTGCTCTTGCTTGAAATTTCAGTAAAATCGTAGGGGAGATACGCTGAAAATACAAGTTGAAAATGTTGTTGTTGTTGTTGTTTTTTTTTTTAATCTTTTTAATTTATTGCTCCAAAAATGGTGAATCATCCCGCATGTTGACATCATCATATTGAATGCTATTATTTCTTATAAAGTTGATTTTGGTTGTACATTTTTGTTTTGAGGCCCATTTCTAACCTCAAAATTTCTGTGATTATTTTCTCTTTGGATGTTGAGTGATCTTCTCCTTATATCTTCTTATTATCACCCTTTAACATCAATGGTGAAGGGAATATACTCCCCCTATGCTAATGTGGACTCTTTCCATGAACTCTATTTGTTATCAACATGATTCTTAACTGAGATTAGTGAATCATTCCCTTTTGTGAGGAAGAAATTATGGCCATTTTATGTCTAAGATATTCAAAACTTTCTCTAGCTAGATATTTGGTAAATATTTCTGCAAGTTTCACTTTTGTTGGAATGTATTCCAATCGAACAGTGTGATCAACTTTTTCTTGAAGAAAATGGTATGTGATAGGAATGTGCTTTGTTTTATAATGCATAACATGATTTTTTTTTGAGGTATTGATAACACTATTATTGTCACACATGATGGGTACAACCTAATTACCATTTTATTGAAGATCTTTGAGATTTCGGTCCATCCATAAGACTTGGGTATCACATGATATTGCTGCAATATATTGTGAATTAGTTGTGGATAGAGAAATGAATGTTTGTTTCTCTCTAAGCTAGGAGACTAGAAAATTGACTAAATAGGCCCACCCATTGATGCTCTTCTTAACGTCAACACCT
The DNA here is from genome assembly GCA_031772625.1 of Pinus tabuliformis. Taxonomy (NCBI): domain Eukaryota; kingdom Viridiplantae; phylum Streptophyta; class Pinopsida; order Pinales; family Pinaceae; genus Pinus; species Pinus tabuliformis. The sequence continues at coordinate 300,396,194 of CM062814.1, forward strand.
CCAACCCAATTTGCATATGTATAAGCTATGACAGTAGGATTTTTTCCTTTGGATTCCATAAGACATAATCTATGATTCCTTGTAGATATCTAAGTATTATTTGGACTGTATTCACATGAGTTTCTTTTGGGCCTGATTTAAATATTCATAGCAAACCTACTGCATGCATGATATTTTGTCTTCATGTGGGTAACTAGAGAAAGCTTCCAATCATCGATTTTGATCTGAACTTAAAAAAGAATGCAACAAATACACATATAACCATAAATAAAAAAGAATGCAATAGAAATAACACTTCATTTCATTAATATCATAATACTAAAATATGCTTACAAATAGAATGGAAATTAACTAGCTCGGGCGATGGTAGCTTATCTCTGAGAATAGATGTGGTGGCTACATGCCTCTGAACTATGTTACAATGAGGCTCATGCATTTTAGAGATGGATAATTCATATGTTGCTTACACGAGTTCTTCTTGAGAGAAGATGAATGTCTTGTTTATAAAGTCATATTTATACAGAACCTTACTTCATAAACGAGGAACTTAAGTAAGGAACACTACTATATTCCTTTTATGGTTCTTTTACAAACTTAGATATATTTCTAGTTTTCATAGAGAAATACTATTTAGATTTGTAGATTTCACAAAACATCACACCATAGAGTTGTAATGCTGGCCCTTCAAAACTATTCAAAACTTCAAGCTTCTACTCAGACCATAGATTCAATATTCAGATTGTTGCACTAGCTCTCATACCATGTTGAAATTATAATATAAGAGAAAATTTCTAAACATGGTAATTAATTGTGAATATTTTTAGCGTTCTTCTTAGTTTTTATTTAATACTTATCAAGAAATTATCATTCAAATATAAGACACAAGAAACACAAGAGTTTATCCTAGAGGCTAAGGAAAAAACCACAAGGCTAAAACCCATTAATCCTTTCCTTATATATTCTTCATCGACAAGAGAATTCGATGTCGTATCTAACTTACTAGAAAATCCAACTTCCAAGTCAACCCTCCAAATAAGTGTCCACATGAGGTATATCAAGATTCCATATGTTTGCCCATAAGTTTTGTCTCTTTGGAAGCTTGTATAATCACATAAAAATGCTACCACAAATAACTTGGATACTTCAGAAGTATGGTTCCTTAGAAAGCTCAGATATTTGTGCCTTATAATTTTGTTCATATGCTACAAAATGCTCAATCAAGTGCCTCATGAATATTGGATATATGTGCTTCAGAAAATTGAATATATGTGCCTCATAATCTTCCATAGGTAGCTCACATATGTACCTTAAGATCTACGACAAACCTGAATTACTTTTACACAAAAGATCACTGAATTGGTTGCCAATTGTTGGAGGATAGGTTCCAATATATAGTTGTTCTTGCATCTGAAAGGACATGTATTTTGGGTAGGCGGACTTACCTTCCTCGTGGGAAAACTTGGCAACTAGGAAGGACAAATAACACTTACAAAAATTCAATTTTTCTTCTTTTCACAAGGGTCACAATAAGCACACCCTTTAAAACCTTTTTTTTACCAAAACAAAACATGAAGAACATGCTTGATAATAAAAATAATAGTAAAAAATATCGTCTTTTTGCTTTTACATGAAAATATATATTTATACAAGTACAATAATTATGAATACCAAACCTAGTTATAGTTTCAACAGAAAGCCCAATTATGATGAGAACAAAAGTGAGTATGGAAAAGCCATCATAAAGACCATAAAAAAAGGAATAAAAAATATTAAAGTAACAATGAGAGTTGTTGAAGCTATTACAACAATAGAAGAGAAGATGAAAGAAAATGATGTTTTCTTTTATCTTAGAAAGGTTTATTAAACAATTCAATCAGTAGTAGTTGAAGTAAAAGTAGATATATAAGAATAACCAAATGGAAATAACATTGAAGAAGAATAAATATTGAAGAAGAAGACTAGAATAAGACTGAAAAGAAAAAAAAAAGAACAAAAAGTTTCTATAGAATACAAAGTTTGGAGAAAACATTTATACAACATAGATATGAAAAAAATGTGCACTAGCATGTAAAAGTATAAAATAATTAATAAATAAAAAACAAAATTTGATTACGTGTAATCCTAGCGAAGACTTAGACCAACATGTAGTAGTGTTTGTAATTAAAGGGGAGTCTTGGAGTGTGTTAAATACTCCTAGTTGGTAGTGTTTGTAATTAAGGGGGAGTATTGGAGTGTGTTAAATACTCCTAGTTGGTAGTGTTTGTAATTAAGGGGGAGTTTTGGAGTGTGGTAAATACTCCTAGTTGGCTGATAGTTTCTAGAAGTTTCCAATAGAGTCTAAATTTAGTAAAATTATTGGTGCACATGTGTAAGCTAAAATTAGCATAACCATAATTATCATTCTCAAAGGTCCTTCTAGAAAATTATATGTGATCATATTAGATAATTATCCATGATCTTTCTAGAGGATACTCCATGATTGTTTTGGGTCCATTTATTCTTGTACCCTCAAGGCATTCAAGGAATGAGAATTCGAGTTACAAATCCACAACTCTATTATATACTATTGTGTATATTATTGTCCTTTATTGTGAATTATTTTTGAGTGTTTAAATACTAAAAAAATCATTTTTTCTCCTCTATGCACCATATTGTTCGCATGATTATACCAATTTTATAAATTTTATTTAAATCCAAATACTAATGTAGTCTAAATTTAGTAGAACAAATACCTCCATTTCCAGAGAAGAAATGGCCTACAATGTCTTACCTACTTACACTTATATTGGAGTCAACACATCACATGAAATAGTTGCTGTCCCTTCTCATGTTTAGAGCAAGCATTTAAATTATTTTTTTTTTAATAAAATTTAAATGATTTCAAATTTCTTATTAATTAATTAAATCTTTATAAATATGAATAAGACTAAGATAATTAGAACTAATTCACAGAAATAAAAAAAACTAATCTCTAATTACATGAAACATCTAAATAACAATCCATTTCTCCATTATTTAACCAAACATCTAAATAACAATCCGTTTCTCCATTATTTTCAAATCACATGACTTTAGTTTCCGTTTGTCCATTATTTTCAAGTGACTTTAGTTTTTTTCAGCACGAAAAAAAGCTATATAATTATATTATATTCATCCAACATATATGTACAACAATTCATATGGGGACCATCAGATATGGCAGTATATTAAAGGATCAAAACCACATAGAGAGAAAGGATTTAAGGAGCTTTTTAAGCTCTGAAACATATATTCACCGTCGCTGCCTCAATATTCACCGAAGTCCTGCAAAATTCAATATTCTTGCTTAATTAAATAGGCCAAGAACTACCCAAGGATAATGAATACATGACTATCACAAAAAATAATAATCAAAGAGTAATAAATTCATGGCTACCACAAACAAAAACCAATGCAAACTTTTTAATATGCCATAAAAATATTTAGTACACAAGATCATAAAAGGGAGAAAATGAGAATTCCAATGTCGGTGAGAAGCAAATGGTTAATGGTTTATTTGTGAAGTCAAAACACCGAACCGAATGATGCTGAAGACCTAAACCTTTAGGACTTGTGACGAGATGGCATACATGGGCTGGCTATGTCTTAGAATGAAGCAATATAGCATTTATGTGCATGAAGGCTCACTTACAAAAAAAAAAGCATTCCATCCTATTGATGAACTTGTGCACTTGTGCGTGAATGACCCACCAGGTTTCGGTAAGACCCTTAATAATAATATCAAGGGGCAATAATAGTTCTTTTCATTTCAAGAAGGGTTCGATTGGTGTAAAGTAGAGTGTGAGGTGTGGATACTACAACAAGGGGTTTTAAGATAATATTTGAGACAATTTTTTGGTAAATTGTTTTAACTTGAGACAAAAAGAAACTTATATATTGTCTTAAATATTGCTTTTAAGCGAGTGTCTCAAATTAATGTCTTAAAAAATTGTTTTTAAAAAGACAATATATAGCACAAGTTTTATTGTCTCTTAAGAGACAATTTCATTTTTCTGTCTTCAGAGACAATAATTTGGATTAAAGACATATTGTCTTTATAGAGACAATATGTCGTTCGTCTCTTTAAAGACAATATAAAACAATGAATCTAGAAAAATATCTCACCATTGATATAAATCAATATAAAATGTTTTTAATTAAAAATAAACAACAATATCATTGATTAATTCATACTAGGGCACAATGGAATCAAACCACCAACCTCCTGCATATAAATTAGGTGCTCTTCCATTGAGCTAGCACCTTTTAAAGAATTATGTGATCAGGTTGGGAAGTTAGAAGATGTGGCAGAGATACATGAGGTGATGATGGAGCTTCAAGAGAGTTTTCAAGATGAAATGGATAGGATGGCGGTGGTTGAAATTTCACATCAACTATATTTTGAACATCTTAAACTCAGGAAAATTAGATAGGTATTGAGGTGTTTTTTCATGAAAGTCATCTGCACAGTGTCCAAAAGAAGAGTTAATTGAAATATGAATTGTAGCAATATCTTAAATAGGAAAAAAAATAGCTATTCTATCATTATTGTTGAATTGGAAGAACGTGCAAGATTCAAAACAATTAACTTTCTTGGGAATAAGCATCATATCACTAAATATTTGATTTTTGAAATGTTAATTTTTTTTGTCACAAAAAATTATAGGAAAACATTTACAAGTCAATTGATATGGTAATAAAGGGCGGGAGTAAAGGAGGATTCCCGATACAAGAAGAAGAATAAATTGTTGCAAATGTAAAGGTCATATAGTTTTCTAGCAGCACCATAGATATATCTATGAAATGGAAATCACTAGACTTCATCACTCTCCAACAAAATATGACATAATATCTCACAGATTAAGCCTCAGATAGAGATTTTGCTTTCATTTTTTAAGTATTAGCCACAAAGATGAACAATATCGGGCACAACTTGAGCCCAAAATTTCAATTGTTCCTTCACTTGTTAGGGATCATCTCTTGTGATGGAGATTTTCCACTTGGCAATAGTAGATTATGAATATCCCTCATTGTTTGGATATTTCCTTTTATCAAGAGTAGACACAAGACAAACTTTCTGATGGTGGTCATCTTGAAACTGTTGGCCGATTGCATAACAGAACTCCAAGGCTAGCAAGGTATTGAGAGCTCAGACATTTCTTCATAATTGAAACTGAATCCCAGATAAAGACACCCATTCAACTCATCTAATTCAATGTTTGTAAGCATCTTAACTCTGGGGGTGCTAGAAGTATGTGTCAAAGTTGAATAAGGACAATCAACTTTGGCCTCTTTGTTGGTTGACTCAGAAGTTGTCTTAGAGGACTGGAAATCACTGAAATAATCAGAATCGCAAGAAAATTCCTTTAATATAGCTTGATATCTTTTTGTTTCCCATGTCTTCTCACTCCAGTATTCTATACTAGACCTATATAGGCTTCTTCTGCTTCTACTTTTCTTAGATTGACTGAAATCTCTACACTGATCTGCATCTCCATAAACTACGGTGATTGGCTTGTTGAGAGGATTACTTAAATCAGAGAGTGGGGACTTCTTGTCGTACCCTGAGATAACAGATGCCAAAATCCCTCATTATACAATCAATCTTTCTTTTTCCTTCACCTTATGAGACTATTGCACAATATTGCAATCCAATCACCTTTGTACATATAAGCTTTCACACAATCAGGGTGGTTTCAACCACTCCCTAGATAGTAGGATCTGAGATCTAATATTAGAGTCTCAATCCTATCATCATCATAACAGTAATCTAAGTTTAGCTTTCTCCATTCATTCCAACACTCCCGCTTAATGGAGAAAGGGTACTGAACAATAACATATGCCTGTTGGTCTAGTCTCAGCTATGCTCACAATTAAAAAATGAAACAACTTGGTAATAGAGGTTTTCATTTTTGTCTTCTTGCAGCAGAGCCCATACTTGTTCATCTTGAGTCGAGGCTTCATCTTTGCTTTCCTCGCCATGAGGTAGTGATATCTCTTCACCTCATTTCTTCCCCAGTGATGGAAAGCTTGAATTCTTATTCTCGTCCTTCTCAAGATTGTGACAGGCTGGATAGGAGAATTTTTCCTCTCACTATTTCCGGTGTCAACCATCTGAAAGTCAGCTATGATGTCTTCATCATTCATTGATGTAACGCCTACACACACAGAAATATTAATGAGATCATCATAATCTAAATTCTCTCTAGCTTTGTCTTCTTCTGCCACGTCTTTGTAATCAACTTCATGTGGCTCGTCCCATTGATCTTCAACACTTTGTTCCTCTTTACACCCTTCTTGAAGGTCAGCTTGTGTGTCTTCAAGCTCAAGATCTTGCACAACAAATTGTGCCTCTTGATTCTCGTGGTCATCAACAGAACCACATTGTTTTTTCTGAAATTTCTTCTGACTCGAACATACTGCCCATGCTAATGCCTCCGAATGCCCACATGAAAAAATCATCATCATTAGAATAAAAAATGTCTAAAAATATAGACATGTTGTTAAAGTCCGACTTATCTCGCTTCGAGACTCTTTTTTCGGCTCCACACAATCCTCTAACGAGCTCCAACAACCTGATTACCACGCAGGGGGGAAATTCTCCCTTTGGAAGCTCTTCAATTGTGGAACCTTGTAGACTATGGCTTCTGTGCCACGTAGGTCTTAGTGCCCTCGGCTCTGGCGATGAGCAACTAAACGACCTCTCAATAGCTTTCTCAATATCTAATTATGATGCACATATTTTTGAAGATGGGTTCAAATCAGCAAAAAAAAAAAAATCGCATTTTCTGTGGCATATAATAATTTACAAGAAAATTTACCAAATTAGTTTTGGGATCTCCACAACTTGCAAATTAAGTTTCTCAAACAATTAAATTTTGAGGACAAATCTGCTACCAGAGAAACATTGCCACATGGATGAGCAAGCTACCACTGAAAACATAAACCAACGTTCTGCAATCGACCGCCCTCCTCCGATCCTGCATCGATTTTCACTCTTTTACGCTACACCCAGAGGCAGATCTACCGATCCATGACACCACGAATCTACAATGATCGAAGGCACCAGCAATTGAATCCACACGACACCACCAATCCATGATCAACGCAGTGCTGGCCTCAGACTGTTCGGCCTTAATCAAGACAAAACCTTCTTGGTAGACCGCAACAACCTCAGCCTCAGGAGCAGATCAGATGTTTCTCCCTTTGACCACGCCACAGCTGCCACATAGTGATTTTTCCATTTCCTGCGCAAGGTCATGTTAACACTCTCATGAATTTGGCGCAACTGCTGGTTATACGTGGATTTTTCATCACATTCTTTGTGTGTTCTCCACTCAGACATCGAAGATGGGAAGCGTGCAGTTTTACCGGATAGCTTTGAACAACGAATCAAAGATCAAGCATTGCTTGTAAGTTGGGAGCCTCAGGTTAAAGTGCTTGCTCACACGGTCATGCACGCATGTTTAAGAAACATCGAACAGTTGTGAACTTCACCTGCTTCGAGATGAAAGATGAAGAGCAGCCACAGCACGCACGGTGCAGTGCGGAGGGGATCCTGAGACAAGTTATGAAGGCTACCAGGAAAAACAGGTGTGGGCCTTGCTGGGGAGAATGTGTTGTAGAAGTTCGATGGAAGATGCAAATCTTCTTGAAAAAACTTATCGCACAGCTAAGAAATCGGGTTGCTGCTTAATCCAAAACACTTCAGAAGTAAACGACAGATCAGAAGCTCTGTGCAGCTTTGTTTCTCCATGCACTCCCCACAGATCTGGTCTTCAATCATCGGCGATAGCATAGTCACCGCCTTCCTTGAACACGCAGCCTTGTTTTCTATTTGCACAGTCGGCACTCTTATACACCACGGTCTTGACAAGATCTTTGCAACTGTACACTTCACATCTGTGACGACTGACAAAATAAAAAAGTGCGTAGTTCCACAGTGGGATCGGCGCGTTTAGCCCTCCAATCCAAACAATGATTTTGCCTCAGTCGCGCTCTCCACTTGGCTTACAAGATTGACAACCTTGAAGCTCTGATACCTTGATAAAAATCGAATATTCTATTAATTAAATAGCGCTCTAGGTGAGATACATGGAGAGTGCCTAAGCACTATACACAATACACAATCTATCTTCAACAGCCTAGTACATATAGGTTTTCACACAATCAGAGTGGTTTCAACCACTCCCTAAATAGTAGGATCTGAGATCTAAGATTAGAGTCTCAATCCTATCATCATCATAACATTGATCTAAATTTAGCTTTCTCTATTAATTCCAACACCACCTTCCATTTATTAGACCTTCTTTTGTACACTTTTTTATAACTTTTGTTTGTATCATCGTAGAAAGAATAATAGCTATTTTAAAACTTTGGTTCACATTGAATGTGCACTTAGGTTTCTTGACAAATAGGGTAAAGGTGAAGGTTTTAAGTGTAGAATATAATGATCTTAAGCGTATACAATCAATATTTATGAATTTTAACATAAATGATACATTTGAAAACGAGATATGAGAGTTTGCTGTGTGTAAATCTAAACACGTAAGGTTTGAATTCCTTAAACTTGTATGACATATTTCACATTTTACATCGATTTATGAGAGTTATTATGGTTGGGACAGGTTATTGAGAAAAACTTATGTTCGAGGTAATTCTTAAAGGGAAAAATTATATTTGAACGATCATATTTAAAAAGGGACATCTGCTCTCTTAGCATTCAATATTCGAGACATCTACTTACTTGGCATTCAATGTTAGGGATTGTTGAGCACAACAATGCCAATTTCAACATAAAATTTGCATAATCCTAATTACATGAGGAACGGAGTTTAGGAAAGGCATGATAAGTAACTAACAAAATACATCTTTGAAGGAATGCCAATTTCGATATGAAAACTAGCACAAACGGTTAGGAAAATCACGATAACTAATTTGAGGTGACGTTAATTTGAATATAAAAATTAAATGGTTAGTAAATTAGGATTTATAATAAGAATTATAAAATTTACTCTATGAATAAATAAAAAGAATTAATATAAGTTAAATATATATATATATATATATATATATTTTTAAATATGGAACAAAAATTTTAATCATAAAAATTTATTAGCATTTTATTTTTTATATAAATTTTTAGTTTGTAAATAGGTTTTGTTATAATATTATAGGTTAATATCATAGTATATCAATGTAAAAATCTATAATTCATTTCATGACATGTGTTCATATGATATTTTTTTAATTAATTAATTTAATTAAAATGGTGAAAATAGTAAAACTAATTTGAATATAAATCTCAACTTTTGATTGTGTATATTACTACGAATATTCTAGAATATTATGTGGAGATTAAATCTTTATTATGCATTTAAGTATAGGGGTTTTCGAGTGCATTATATTAGATATCATTTTTGTGGGATTCACCCCTAAGCATCACCCGATGCAATGAGTGTTGAGTGAACTATTCAAAAAATCATGAGAAATTAGTCAGTTACGACTACCTCTCATGGAAATGGTCATAGATGAATGACTTACTTAATGCCGCTAAATTCCAAAAAAAATGATATCTAATATAATGCACTGCGAAAACCCCTATACTTAAATTCAAAAAGAGTGAAGGGAACTCTACTTGAATGGTTCATGAGGCACAATACTTGCTAAGGTTTTGCAAATGGGGTAGCAAGCTAAGTGGGCTTGATTGTGCGGAAAACTCCACAGTTAAGTGCGTGCTTGAGCCAGAGGCGATCTGGGATGGTTGACCTCCCGGGAAGTCTTGGTTACCGGGTGCAAGCCCTGAAAGTGATGATTGACGCTATGTGATTCATTTCACTAGTTTCAATCCCACTTCTTCACCCCTGTGAGCATCACCTGATGTAATGAGTGCTGAGTCAACTATTCAAAAAATCATGAGAAATTAGCCAGTTACGACTACCTCTCATGGAAATGTCATAGATGACCTGATGCAATAAGTATTGAGTGAACTATTCAAAAAATTATGAGAAATTAGTCAGTTACGACTACCTCTCATGGAAATGGCCATAGATGAATGACTTACTTAACGCAGTCGAATCCCAAAAAATAATATCTTTATTATCTATTTAATAATTATTGACAATTAAACTAAAATTATGAAAATCTCCAAATAGTCACATCTATCATTATAATTACATAATTATAATTGAGTTAAATAAAATTTAAAAAATATCATAACAACAAATGAAATTTGGTAAGAAAATGATCTCATGTTAAAAACTGTGAAGCACAAAAACGTTATTTTTTTTAACTTCTATGGGGATAAATTTTAATAAAAACAAATCTCTATCTCAAAATATATATATATATATATATATATATAAAATAAAAAATATCAAATCTCAACTCTTAATTATCAATATATCCTAGAGAAGATAATTATATCAAACTTGTAAAAACTTTCCAAAACGTACCTCTGAACTTCTCTCCAACTTCTACATGTTATGCTCAATGCAATGACTTTAACCACCACTACGAGAGACACAGCTAGACAGTCCACGGCATACATCATTATCTTTTTGAGTCCACGATTGCGGATGCCTAGAATTTCAGTTGCTTGGTTGCGTTCTTCAAGATGTTGTAGAAGAATTATGCAGGAGACTAGTAGAAGAAACTCAAAGATAAAACCAAGCATTTGGTATATAGTCATTAGACATTTATTGACATGTGACTTTGCTAAAGGTATGTCAGCTACAACCATTGTAACCAAGACCGCCACACCTCCCATTACGAAATTCAAATCTTCAGCCATCGTCTCTGTAACAGTTTAAGAAACGTATCAGCGCTACAAATTGAACGACATTCGTCATGGTAATCAAAAGTGGCCATGAGGAAAGCATTTTAGCATCTATATTATTTATTTTACAGGAAAAATCTTCTTAAAAGCACTTTTGTGTTAACAATCATACATAGATCCGAGACATAAGTTCAACTAAGATCTGGGATCGAGCTTATCAAATATACGACCTTCTAGCTCTCGTACTAAGTGAAAAACATAGTTGCAAATTAAACATAAATCTCCCGATATTTTTGTTGATCATACCATGATTATATATGAGAATAGATTATAGACTAAACTAGATCGGATAGAACTGGATTTGATCAACTAAAAATAACTAATCTAAAAATTTATCGCAATTAACAACATGTAACACACATATAAGCATTCATTCTAACTAAAATGAATTGGATACAGGTTACCTTTAACAAATTAACTAAAAATACCTAACCTAAAAATTCACAACAATTAACAATATGTAACAAACATATAAGCATTAATTCTAACTAAAATGAATTGGATATAGGTTACATTCAACAAAACTTAATGAGATTCTAGTGATCAAAATGGTGAACATAGATACTAAAATGTAAATGAGATTGATTAAGGTGATTCCAAATCTAAAACAAGTTGAACATAATGTTGGAAATATGATTATACTAAGAGAGGGGAGGGGTGAATTAGTATAATGGACAATTTTAACAAATCAAAACAGAATGCACATATAATATCAATCACGTTAACAACATGAAAATATATATCAAAACTTTTTTTATTATGAATGGTCTTGTAGGCATTAATCTATTGTTACATTGATTTTTTAACCCCAATTAGAAGAATACACCGACCCCTTGAAATGTTATGCTCGCACTAACTAGAAGGAGGTACCAACCCCTTGAAATGTTTCACTGCCATTGACTAGAAAGAGACACCAACCCCCTGAAATGTTTTACTATCACCGACAATAAGGAAGAACTAACCCCCTGAAATGTTTTACTCGAACCAACTAAAAGGGCTTAATTAAATTCTTCGTTTACGTCATTAGCTTTGTTTTGTGCTACTCTTTTGTGTTGCACATCACTCCACGTTATATATCCTCAAATTAGTTTCATCCACAATCCTTGTATGTTGCTCCTAGATTACATAGCATTTAGTTGCAATTGGATTGAATTGCTTCACATATATTCCTTGACTTTATCTTTTAACCTCTTCCGTGATCACATGTCTTCCATAAAATTTATGTCTTAGACTTATTTCCATCTTCCATACCATGGAACCACAACAAACAATTACACAAGAAAAAAATACTTCTATCTCAATTGATCGAGTTCACACTCAACTTCCAAATTTTTTTGGCTTATTTATGCTAAACTATATCAACAAATTCATAGTAGGGATGACAATTCCATATAGGATCATCCATAAAACCTTGAGTATTACTTCAATATCTTCTATTGGAGATCCGATCTAGATAGCTCGGATAGGATTAAAATTAATAGCTCCTTGGAACCTTAGGGGATTAACTTTATATCCATGAAACCACACGGTGTGACCACCTTTATGAATGCTTCAGTGAATTTGGGTCTAGGTCCACTTGAGTGTATTACTAGATATTCAGATACTTGGATTGCTTTTAAGACTATCCCCAATTCTAGGGGCTGCACCATCATTCTATAAGATTGAGTGTTGAGATCAAATTCTTATTATGTTGCCTCTCTAGTGTAGTAGTCGACACTATTTTATGGGCTAATCCTTGGATGCCTAAGTATCTTTTCATTTGACTTCAGCACCGAATACTTTGACACTATGCACTTCACAACTTAGGGTTGGGACTGGGTGCTAAAGCCCCAAAGGTGCTTAGGTTATGAGGTTAAACAACCACCAACTTCTAAAGTGCACTAAATGATCTAATTAACATCAACAAAAATGAAGACACTTTGAGGTACACCTAACTATCCAAACTTTAATAAAAGGGGGGGGGGGAGGGGGATGCAGGTTAAATAACTCACACCTTGTTAATGCACACTAATAGATATCATGATCTAGCTAAAATTGATGACGATGAAATGACATTAGTCCCCATTCACTATATGAACTATAATAAAGACGGGGGGGTCAACCTTCTGTCATTTAATGAATAAAAATTGATGTTCTCAAATATTTTTCTATCAGTTTCCACTAGATCGAGAATTCAAAATGCAATTTTCCCTTGTTGATGGGATTATGCAATCTATTATTGTTCACTACTCATTGGTTACAACTTCCCTCAACGATGATCCAAGGGATGGAACCATTACCTGTTGTCAAATTTTCCTATTGCATATGATGAGGAAATCTACATTTACTTCTCACCACTCACTACCGGATCATGAGCCTTGTCTAACCTTAACTAGAAGTATGATAGACAATAATAAAAAAATATGAACTTTTTCGTTTATCAGCCAAAACTTGCTAAAACTACAGAGCCTTGAAAAAATGCTCCCTAGCACAAGTCTCAAAACACTGCCACCCTATTTTCATTTCAATTCCTCTACACCTATCATGCTATGTCAATAACACATAATTTCCACATCTCACTCAAAAAAGGGTCACTTGACCACCCAAAAATCTCAAATCCACTTTTCACGTGTCATCACCTTAGGGTGCCACATCATCACTTCCACCATGTGTACCTACCAACTATCTCCATGCCATCCTCACCTACCAGGTGTAGGTATTATCTGTATTAGGGACCTCAAAGCCAAAATAAATCTACCTAAATCAACATCCTTTTGATCCAACTATATGAATAGTGAGCACAACCCTAAAGGCCCAAATGCCTAGATGACCTCAAAGCTTGGATAAATACAACTAATCTGACATTCGCCTCATTCACCCAATAAATATTTTGATGCATCTGGGATTACCAAATGCATAGATGCCTCAATGAATCCTTTGATGAATCTATATGCCCAATTGCCTTGAAGTCGTTACTAAACTGTCTTCACTTCAAAGCTGCTTTTGACTTCATTCCTTGGGAGGTTTTGTAACAGCCATACAAGCAATTTGAAAGGTATATATATATCCAACCATTTTCATGCTTACCTTATCACAATAATTGAAATAAATTCATGCAAAGATAGGTTGACCAATAGACTAAATTTACTTCAATCATGAATGTTCAACAAGATCTCCCTGAACTTGAAATCAATATCCCATTCTACTGGACTATGACATCAATGAAATTGCAACTAACATCAATGAAAAATCAAACAATCTCCCCCTTTGGCATTGATTCAAATACCACCAGATATCTATTAGTCATTAATGATCTTGGGCTAGACACCTTCTATCTATTTGGAGAATGTACTCCCCCTCATTAAAAGAAATGTTGAGGTATAAAATGGGTCTCATAAAGAATATTATAAAATAATAGTGGAAATAATAAAATAAGATTAGATTACATCATAAAATTTTAGAGGGAACACCCAAATTGGATGCATAATTTAAATCCTCATTCAAGGAGTACTTATGGTGCATACTTTTGATAGACCCTGCTACACGAAAAATTAGAAATACATGAAAAGCGTAATTGCAATCATGTCTTTCATGTATTTCTCATTTTTTGTGTAGTAGGGTCTATCAAAAGTACCCATGTTGCTATACCCATCATGCGTGAAATTGATAAGCTGGAAATACAAGTTGAAAATATAGTTTTTTTAATTTTTTTATGTTTTAATCTTTTTAATACTTTTAATTTATTACTCCAAAAATGGAGAATCATCCCTCATGGTTGACATCATCATCTTGAATCCTATTATTTCTTATAAAGTTTATTTTGGTTGTACATTTTTGTTTTGAGGCCCATTTTTGACCTCAAAATTTATGTAATTATTTTCTCTTTGGATGTTGAGTGATCTTCTCCTTATATATTCTTATTATCACCCTTTAACATGAATGGTGAAGGGAATATACTCCCCCTATGCTAATGTGGAGTCTTTCCATGAACTCTATTTGTTATCAACATTCTTCTTAACTGAAATTAGTGAATTGTCCCCCTTTGTGAGGAAGAAATTATGGCCTTTTTATGTCCAACATATTCAAAACTTTCTCTAGCTAGACATTTGGTAAATATTTCTGCAAATTTTACTTTTGTTGGAATGTATTCCAATTGAACTATTTGATCAACTTTTTCTTGAAGAAAATGGTATGTGATAGGAATGTGCTTTGTTTTATAATGCTAACATGATTTTTTTGAGCTATTGATGACACTATTATTGTCACGCATGATGGGTATAGCCTAATTACCATTTTATTGAAGATCCTTGAGATTTCGGTCCATCCATAAGACTTGGGTATCACATGATACTACTGCAATATATTGTGCCTTAGTTGTGGATAGAGAAATGAATGTTTGTTTCGCTCTAAGCTAGGAGACTAGACAACTAACTAATTAGGCCCACTCCATTGGTGCTCTTCTGAACGTCAACACTTCCAACCCAATTTGCATCTGCATAAGCTATGACAGTAGGATTTTTTCCTTTAGATGCCATAAGACATAATCTATGGTTCCTTGTAGATATCTAAGTATCATTTGGACTGCATTCACATGAGTTTCTTTTGGGCTTGATTTAAATATTCATAGCAAACCTACTGCATGCATGATATTTTGTCTTCATGTGGGTAACTAAAGAAAGCTTCCAATCATCGATTTTGATACGAACTTAAAAAAGAATGCAACAAATACACATATAACCATAAATAAAAAATAATGCAGTAGAAATAACACTTCATTTCATTAATATCAGAACACTGAAATATGCTTACAAATAGAATGGAAATAAACTAGCTCGGGCGATGGTAGCTTATCTCTGAGAAGAGATGTGGTGGCTACATGCCTATGAACTATGTTACAATGAGGCTCAAAGGCCTATTTATTATTGAGAAACAATGGAAAACCCTAAACATCCAAAAACCTAACCCTAGGAGATGAAGCGCCAAAACTGTGGGCCCCGTTTGGGTAAATTGGTACATCAACTTCCTGGGGTTGTAACTTTGGCATACGATCTTTGTTTGGCTATCATAATACCTCGTTTCGAAGAGGAGACCGAAATAAAGTGGCAAGTCAATTTGGGATATTTTTGGTTTCTCCGTTTTCCCTAAAAAAGTTGTTTAGGGCATCAAAATGGCTCTGGTAGACTAGGACCCAAAAAAATGGCAAAAATAGTAGATTGTGTTACAATTAAAGAAACCAAAAAACTGAAAGAGACAGTGTTGGGGGTCCAAGTGGAATAGGTTTGTGGCCACCAATATCCACGTAGATCATTCCTCCCCCATTAGGAAGCAATGGTCCTCATTGCATTGAGTGCCTCCATGAGTTGGGGAAATTTCTGCTGAACTTCGTCAGTGGTGAGCCACTTACCTTGGCGAAGGAGTTGGCCAGCTTTGACAACCCGATATAGTTGGATCTTCTGTTGGCGAGTGTTCTTGATCTGTGTGTCCATGTTTCGTTCAGCTGTGGCATATTCCATGCAGTATGGGTTTAGCTCTATTGGTGTGAGTTGTTCTGCAACATCGGATGTGTCCAGCACTGGTGGAAAGTATGGCTGAAGGAAGTCAACATTGAACATTGGGTGTAGACCAAGGAATGGTGGAATTGTAAGCTCAAAGGCATTGTCCCTTACAACCTTGGTAATGGTGTATGGCCCATATCAGAGTAGGCAAAGCTTGCGGTGGGGTCCAATGCGACGCTCCTTCTGCAAATGTAGCCAAACTTTGTCGCCCACCTGGAACTTGTGTGGCACCTGATGCTGATCATGGTACTTCTTGTACTTAGCATTGGCTCTATCCAATATATCATGGAGCTACTGTAGGATGTGTTGAATGCGCTCAATGAAGTTGTTAGCCCTGTCAGCTTCGAACTTGACATGAGCCAAATCTGCCTTGAGTAGCTACAAATGGTATGGCCACATCAATGAGACATAATGGTTGAAATCCCAGCCCTACCTGAAAGAGGACGTGGCCCGTTGAGCTGTGGAGAGCTCTGTTGTAGATGTGCTAGACATAGGAGAGGCTTTCATCCCATGTGCGTGGATTCTTCTAGTTGTACATGCGCAAAATGTGTACGATCATCCTATTGACGAATTATGTTTGGCCATTAGTTTTTGGATGGAAAGTTGTGGACTTAGTGAGTTTGGTATCCAGCATCGACCAAAGACTTGACCAAGATGCACTTAGGAATCTGCTATCCCGATCATAGACAATGGACTGTGGGATCCCAAAGTGTATCCACACTCGCTAAAAGAAGAGCTTAACAATGGCCTTTTCTATGATACTCTTCTTGCAAGCCGCCATAATGGTCATCTTAGAGAATTTATCGAAGACCATGAAAAGGCAGCCATTGTCGTGCTTAGTAGAAGGAAGGCTCGGCATGTAATCCATGTCGAAAATAGCAACAAGAAATGATAAAAATGGAATCGAGATATTCCAATTTTAATTTGTCCTTGAATTAAAATTGTGAATTAAAAATCGAATTTAGTCTTACCAACTATTTGGAAATAATTAATTAAGTTATTTTGACTTAATTAGTTGGAGAAATTCAAGTTAGAAGTCTTTTTGAAGTCATGCAAGAGTTATCCCTTAAATTAAGGAGATAAGATTGAGTTGTAATTAGTTAACTCAGTTTACTGAGTTAAGTCCAGTTAAATTAGTTCCAAACTGTTTGAGGAACTAATAGAGAGTTAACAGTCAGTTGATGCATGCATGCACTCAACTAGTGTACTCCAGATAACTGAAGATTCCCTCATCAGAAACTCATGCATGTCTATTCAGAGAAAGACCCAGTTGAGATTAATGTCAAGGACAATGTACTATCAGTTGCATGTGTTTTCTTATGGATAAAACACAAGCATGCAGAAGGAATAATCATTGGAGATTGTGTAGTTCTAAGAGTGTGTGAGAGCAATGTTCCACTTGGTGAGGTGAGAATCATCCACTAGGAACAACGCAAGGAAATAGAAGCTTGGAGGGAAGAGAGGAAGGCTTGTGAGAAGATAGGATTGCCTGTGAGCATCTATGAGGATTGTACTGAGAGCTGGCTAGCTATGAGAGTTAAGGCTTTGTATAATTCTTATGTATTTCCACCTTGTATTATAATACAGATAGTGGGGTTTTTAGCTGAGGCTTTCCCAAAAGTATTTTTATGTGTTCATGTGCATTGATTCTTCTTCTTATGGTTATATGTGTTCAGCTCGATCTTTAAGCTTCCGAAAAGAAAACTTTGATAGTAGAAGTAGGCTATAGTATTTTGCTTTTATTTATATTGCATTATCGGGTTAACCTATAAACAGAATTTCTACATGGTATTAGAGTTGGATTTGTAGGAAATTTGCAGAATTTCTATATGGTATCAGAGCACTGATCTGTAGACAGAATTTCTACATGGTATTAGAGCTAAGTTTATTGGAGCTGTGAACAGTATACTGAGAAGATAATTCAAAGTTTGAAGTTCGGGGTTGTAGGTGCAAATCGAATTCATATCATACTTCAATTGAGATGGGACATTATGCAACTAATTTCCCAACAAAGAAGTCCAAGAACGGATCCTCGGTAGGATCAGAAGGTGAGGCATTAGCCTCTCAATTTGAAATGGACTTTACCCTAATCACATGCATGGTGTCATTGATGATGGGTTGTGTTTGGTATCTTGACAGTGGAGCCTCATTCCACATGACCGATGATAAAAGTCTATTCAGTACCTTGGAGGAGAAAGACCTCAAGATGCGCATAGAGATGGGTGACGACAAAAGGTATAGTGTTTCAGGAGTGGGAACGATTGCTTTTCGAAGGGAGCATGGAGCTCCTATCACCTTGACAGATGTGAAGTATGTGCCTGGACTGAAGATGAACTTGGTATCAGTCGCGATGTTGGAGGACAAAGGCTACGATGTTGTCTTTAGTAAGGGAAAGGTTTTCCTTAGACATATCACCATGCGACAGGGGAAACAGATCGGTTCATGAGTTAAGAACCTGTATGTTCTTGAGGTTCAAGATGCATGCAAAGCCTTGAGGAGCAAGGAAAATGTTAGAGACTTGGTGGTTGAGAGGGAGAGTAAATTACCTCAACATGCAATCCCAGAAGAAGTCTCAGAAAATTGTAGAGGAGCCATAATTGGAGAAGCAGAGAGGATACCGAGTGAAGAGATCCACTCATGTAGATACCTCCATTAGGGGGGAATTTCGATCCAAGTGGGCAGAGGGATCACATGCAGCCTACCTCCAGGTGTGAAGTGGATCGATGTGAAGTGATAGTCCCAAGAAGGCTAAAATTGTGCAGAGTCCATTGAGAGGTTTTATCTCATGGATTGTACCTTGCTACGGGAGCCCAAAGTACATAGTAGTGGGAGGAATCAGTGGGATTGATGCAGTCAGAGATCAAAGTGACAGAGGCTAGAGCAGTTAGATACTAAAGAGCGCAAAGAAGGATTGACAACAGTGCAGAAAGATAGAGTCAGTAGAAGCGCAAAGTTTTCAGTTGACAGAGGCAATAACAGTCAGAGACTTTGATGACAGATGCATCATACTGATTCAGGTTGGATTTTTTTTGTTTTTGGAGTTGCTGGAGCAACAACACTAGAGAGAAGTGTTGCATTCATAACATTCCAAAGGTTCACGATCAGGATCAAGTTGAATTCCTTTCTTGTTGAGAGGGGGTGTTGAAAATAGCAACAAGAAATGATAAAAATAGAATCCAGATATTCCAATTTTAATTTGTCCTTGAATTAAAATTGTGAATTAAAAAGCAAATTTAGTCTTACCAGCTACTTGGAAATAATTAATTAAGTTATTTTGACTTAATTAGTTGGAGAAATTCAAGTTAGAAGTCTTTTTGAAGTCATACAAGAGTTATCCCTTAAATTGAGGAGATAAACCTTAAATTAAGGAGATAAGATTGATATGTAATTAATTAACTCAGTTTACTGAGTTAAGTCCAGTTAAATTAGTTCCAAACTATTTGACGAATTAATAGAGAGTTAACAGTCAGTTGATGCATGCATGCACTCAACTAGTGTACTCCAGATAACTGAAGATTCCCTCATCAGAAACTCATGCATGTCTAGTCAGAGAAAGACCGCGTTGAGATTAATGTCAAGGACAGTGTACTATTAGTTGCATGTGTTTTCTCATTGATAAACACAAGCATGCATAAGGAATAATCACTGGAGGATTGTGCAATTTTGACTGTGTGTGAGAGCAGTGTTCCACTTGGTGAGGTGAGAATCCTCCACTAGGAACAACGCAAGGAAATAAGAGCTTGGAGGGCAGAGAGGAAGGCTTGTGAGAAGCCAGGATTTCCTGTGAGTATTTGTGAGGATCGTACTCAGAGTTGGCTAGCTGTGAGAGCTAAGGCTTTGTATAATTCTTATGTATTTCCACCTTGTATGATAATACATATAGTGGGGTTTTTAGTTGAGGCTTTCCCCAAAGTATTTTCATGTGTTCATGTGCATTGATTCTTCTTCTTATGGTTATATGTGTTCAACTCGATATTTAAGCTTCCGCAAAGCAAACTTTGATAGTAGAAGTAGGTTATAGTATTTTGCTTTGATTTATATTGCATTATCGGGTTACCCTACAAACAGAATTTCTACATGGTATCGGAGCTGGATTTGTAGGGAATTTGCAGAATTTCTACATGGTATCAGAGCACTGATCTATAGAGGGAATTTCTACAATCCATGGAAATGTATTACCAAGGTCGACTAGGAGTAGGCAGAGGAGTATATAACCCTTTCTTCTTGATGGTTGGTTTGGAAATGGCACAAGAAATGCATGATCAAATGTACTTCGCAACATCCCGACGAAGGTTCGACCAATAAAAATACTTCTACAATACTGCCATTGTTTTCACTACTTGGAAATGTTAAGCAACTCGACTGTATTGCACTTCCAAAATCATCTTGACATTCTTGCTTGCAAAAACACAGATGTGTCCCAAGTGGCATAAAAATGCATCATGGAGGTGAAAATTTGGAACTTTCTTACCTTCCGGGAGTGTCTCGTATGTGCTGGTGAATTCTGGATCGCTCTTATAAAGATATGGCCACCCTGAAGTCTCGTGCCCATAGGAGTCGAGCACAATGATCAATGTCATGGCTGGTGGCCGGCTGAGGTAGTTTGCAACATTATTGGTGCTTCCCTTCTTGTACTTAATATTCAAAAGGAACTGTTGGAAGTATGTGGACCATTTCTAATGGCGATCATCTTGCAATTTCCCTTGTGTTTGTATGAACTACAAAGGTCGGTGGTCTATGTGGATGACCGTTTCCTTCCCCATAATGTAATGGTTCCATTGACGACATACCTGCATAATGGAATACATTTATTTGTCATAAGTGGGATAATTTTGGCCTATGCCTAAAAGTGTCTCACTGTGGTAAGCCATTGGATGCCCGTGTTGAGTAAGAACTGTACCAATAACATAGTCGGAGGCGTTTATCTCAATCTCAAATGGTTGCTGCAAGTATGGTAATGTGAGCACTGGTGCAGAGTAGACGCTATGCTTCAACTCGGAAAACACCTTCTATTGGGTTTCAAACCAAAGAAACTTTTCTTTCGCTCCTCCCTTGGTGATTTGACTTAAAGGCCAAGTGATATGAGAGAACCCCAACATGAACTTGCAGTAGAAATTGGCAAGACCCAAAAAGCTGCAAAGCTCTGTAAGAGTGGTTGGGACTGGAAAATCGCAAATGACTTGTATCGTGGTTGGGTCCATATGCACACCCTACTCATCAATTATGTAGCCAAGATATTGAACCTAGGTCATGCCAAAAGTGCATTTCTCCAAATTGGCACACAACTTTTGTCATCGCAGGGTTTGAAAGACATGTCGAATATGGCAGAGGTTCTCTTCTCAACTCTGGCTAAAGATCAAGATGTCATCTAAATACACCACCACGAATTCATTGGTGAAGGGTCACAAGATGTCATCCATCAATATCATGAAGGTTGCGGGGGCATTCATAAAATTGAAAGGCATGACTAACCATTCGAAAAGTCCCTCCTTGGATTTGAAGGCAGTTTTCCACACATCGGAGGGTTCGATAGGCACCTGGTGATAACCAGATTTCAAGTCAATCTTGCTGAAATATTTGGCTCCCTTGAGTTGGTCCAGAAGGTCATCAATCTGTGGGATTGGGTACCTATTCTAGACAGTGATCTTGTTTAGCACTTGATAGTCAATACAGAGTCTCTAGGTCTCGTCATTCTTTTGTACCAATATAATTGGGCTCCCACATGGTGATGAGCTTGGCCTGATGTGCCCTTTCTACAACAACTCCTCAATATGCCTCTTGATCTCATCGTTCTCCCGAATAGAGCGTCAATAGATCGATCCATTGCGTGGCGGCGAGTCCGGGGTCATATCGATGGAGTGTTTGATCTGAAAGTGTAGAGGTACCCCTGTAGCTGAGGTGAAATTGTTCTTGTACTCCTCCACGACGTTTTCCATCTATTGTTGCTATGAGGAGGAGCCCTATCTGGAAGTTGTGGCCACAACCTTCTTCGTGCCCTGAGAGAAATCATAAGGAAAATAATTTTTCTGGTCTCGGAAATGATCTTACTGCATTTCTTTGAGTGATCAAAGAGATGGCAGTAGGCGGGGCTACCTCTAGTATCCTATACAACTTATTGCCTAAAGTAATAATCACAAAGTGAGGTCTAGACTCATATACATCATGTCACTTCCACAAGTATGGTTGTCCTAATAATATATCACAAACTTCAAGAGGAGCAACATCACACAGTACCTCATCCGTGAAGTGCTTGATGTTGTAGGGAAGGCGACACTATTGGCTGACGCGGAGATCTCGTCCTTGGTGAAGCCACCTGATGGTGTATGACTGTGGATGCGTTGTCGTCAATAGGCCTAACTGCTTCATAACCTCTGTTGAAATGAGGTTCTTTTGGCTCCCGCTGTCGACAATGAACTGCAGTGGAGAACCTTTCACCCACATCTGTGAGTGGAAGAGGCATTCCCCCTCCTCTGGATCTTCAGGCTCATTCTTCTAGATCTTGGTGGTGGCCACTGGGTTCCAAATAAATGATTTGCTTCCCTTTGTCATTTCCCTTGTCAAGTTCTGACTCAGAGTCGGAATATGTGTCTGATTTGGAAGCCTTCAGCTTAGCCACCAGTGACTGCTTGGCCTGACACTCACTTGTGTTGTGAGTGGAGCTCTTATGGAACTCACACCATTTTCCTGTGTCCTTCTTTATCTTCGTGGTGTTGTTATTTTCTTTTGACTTCGACGGGTTGTCCTAGGTCACTCCGCCTTAGCTTTGGCCTTTTCTCTATGGTTTGGTGACACCTTTTCCTTGCTTCAGATTCCCAAATCCAAAGTCCCACTTCTTCTATTTAAACTTCTGCTCAATCTTGACAGCATATCAGTATGTCGTGTCGAGCAAGGAGATGTGCAGGAACTCCATCTCATCCTAGATGTACTTGTGTAGACAACCACAGTACTTGAATACCAAATGCAGCTCAAAATCCTTGATACCCAACTTCGTGCGGAGAGTATGGAAAATATATGTTAACTCTAACACACATTAGGGGAATTTTGAGGTCTAAAATGGGTCTCCTAAGAAAAATGTACAACCAAAATAAACTTTATAAGAACTAATAGGATTCAAGATGATGATGTCAACCATGGGGGATGATTCACCATTTTTGGAGTAAAAAAGTAAAAAGATTAAAAAATAATAAAATAATAAAATTACTTTTTCAACGCGTATTTTCAACTTATCTCCCTAAGGTTTTACTCAAATTTCAAGAGGAAGTACTCGTTAGATGCAAAATTTAATTCCTCATCCAAGGAGTACCTATGTTGCATACTTTCGATGAACCCTGCTACACGAAAAATGAGAAATACATGAAAAAACCTTATTGCAATCACATTTTTCATCTAGTAGAGCCCATCAAAAGTATGCAACATGGGTACTTCTTGGATGAGGAATCAAATTTTTCATACAACGAGTGTTGCCGCTCAAAATTTTAGTAAACCCATAGGGAGATAAGTTGAAAATACGAGTTGAAAAAATAGGTTTTTCTTTTTTTCCTATAAAATTGGATGATGTAATCTAATCTTATTTTATTATTTCCACTATTATTTTATAATTTCCTTAGGAGGCCCATTTTAGACCTCAAAGTCCCCTAATATCTTGGTCCCTTCCTTGTCAAAGAGTGGTCCACTTTATGTATTTATCTTCATAGCTCCATGCAGGGTACTATTGTTCCTTGATGGCATCTTGGAAAGAATCTGAAGTGGGTGCAGTTGAAAACAGTGAGGATTCCCGCTCGTCCTTTTGTTCACGGTAGGCTTCCCATCAGTTCTTGACGTGTGGGGAATATTTGAGAAGTGAAAAAGTAATCTTTTCCCGATTCGAAAAGTCATGAATTGAAAAATATCCTTCCAATAGATTCAACAATTTATCTACGACGTCTGCATCTATATGTCCCTCAAATATAGGAATAACGAAGTTAACATGTGCCTTAAAAAGAGTGGCGCCTCCATAGCGGTTTCTGGATGAAGATGCATTGCCTGTGGGTAGTCGTCGAATGATCTGGACAAAGTTATCCATCATCGCATTCCTCTGTCACTCGAGGGCTTCCTCAAGAAATATTTTGAAAGGATCTATTGCCCCCTCATCTTTCTTTTCTTCCGCCATGGTAGGTCGTCGGGGTTTGCAAAGCTGGTCTTGCAAAAGTTCAACCAGATCGAGCCCTAACTCCTTATATCCTGACCTCGTTGGGGACATGCAAAGAAAAATAGAGAAAGAGCATACCGTTCTGATACCACTGATCCGAACTTAAACAAGAACACAACAAATTACACATATAACCATAAATACAAAAATGCAGCAAAAATAACACTTCATTTCATTAATATCAAAATACTAAAATATGCTTACAAACAGAATGGAAATAAACTAGCTCGGGCGATGGTAGCTTATCTCTGAGAAGAGATGTGGTAGCTACATGTCTTTGAACTGTGTTACAATGAGGCTCAAAGGCATATTTATTATTGAGAAACAATGGAAAACCCTAAAAACCCAAAAACCTAACCCAAGGAGATGAAGTGCCAAAACTGTGGGCCCCATTTGGGTAAATTGGTACATCATCTTCCTAGGGTCGTAACTTTGACATACGATCTTCGTTTGGCTACCATAATACCTCGTTTTGAAGATTTTGAAGAATAAACCAAACACTAGATACCAGGCCAATTTCGGACAATTTTGGTCTCTCCATTTTCCCTAAAAATGTCGTTTAGGGTCTCAAAATAGCTCCGGAAGTTCAAGACCCTAAAAACTACCAAAAATAGTAAATTGTGCTACAATTAAGGAAACCAAAAAACTAAAAGAGAGTGTTTGGGGTCCAATTAGAATAGGTAGGTGGCCACGAATATCTATCTGGATCATTCCTCCCCCCGTAGGAAGGAATGGTCCCCATTGCGTTGAGTGCCTCCATGAGATGGGGAAACTTTTGCTGAACTTGGTCCTTGTTGAGCCACTTGCCTTGGTGAAGGATTTGGCTAGCTTTGAAAACTCGATATAGCTGGATCTTCTATTGGCGAGTGTTCTTGATCTGTGTGTCCATGATTCGATCAGTTGTGGCCTGTTCCATGGAGTCTGGGTTTAGCTCAGTTGGTGTTAGTTGTTCTGCAACGTCGGATGTGTCCAACAATGGTGGAAAGTATGGCGGAAAGCAGTCTACATTGAACATTGGGTGCATACCAAGGAATGGTGGAATTTTAAGCTTGAAGGCATTGTCCCCTATAGCCTTAGTGATGGTTTATGGCCCATGTTGGACGCGGGATCGCCCAATGGAAGTTTTGGGCCTTAGAGAGCAGATTTTGGTTAAAAATTGTAATTCCGATGTAAAGACTCTGCATTTTGTGCGCGCGGAACATGTAGCTTGTAAAAGAGTCATAGGGTTGTCCACCCTTAATTTTGTTATTGTAAAGTCGGCTGTAGAGATCTACCCATGGTCCGCAGACCATGGGATTGTATAAATAGAGCGAGGCTCTAAGTAGTTTGATAGCATAGTGGAAGACGGACATATGATGTATGCGAGATAGATTTGAAGTGTAAAGTCTAGTGTTGAGTCATAGAGTAGGAGAAGGCTCTGCAGTGGAGTGCACGGAGGCCTAGTAGTCCGCAGCTGAGTGCGCGGACCCCTGCAACTAAGTGTGCAGGGCAAGTCGAGGCTGTAACAGTTGGAAGTAATAATAAAGAGAAGTTTCATATCATTTTTGCGTATTTATTTCCTGTATTATGCATTGAATATATTGGGTATGAATTGCACTTCTACTGTTTATATGATGCACGAATGTATATAACTGTGTTGATTAAGTGAATGCAAGATAGAATATCTATTTACGCAAAGTTAACTAAGATCTGTTAAGAAAATAAGTAAGATACATGGTGTAGTTTGGGGAAACAGTGCAGGTCACTGCCATAGCAATGTGAAAGCATCTCAGCCCTTGGTTAGGGCTGTGTGAAAGACGATTATAAAAGATCTTGAAGGTATTGAAGATTAGAACAGTACATGAAGTGACCTATGCGAAGGTAGGTCTAGTTGGACTAAACCGACATCACAGATATCTCAAGGGTGTGGAAACTTGGTTCCAGCATCCCCCCATACTGCTTCAAGTGAGACTTTAGTCCGCGCTCCGCGGGCTGATTCCAAAAGGGCCAGTAGTGTAGGGATTTGTTTGGCTAAATAACTCTAAACCTGGGTCAAGCCCCCTCAAGCCAACAAATGGTTCTGTTGCTAGGACTGGAATCTGCATAGAGATGTCTGATGTTGTATCATTGGAATCTAATTAAGAAGGAAATTGAAGGCTGGTTGGACAGAAGAATTCACGAGTTCACAGCACAAGAGAACAGGAACCTGCGATTGTCAAAAGAAGAGTGGTTAGATTACTACCTATACACGGAGATCCACGAAATCTTCTTCGCGTCCTTCCCTACTAAGCTATATGAGTGGATCGCGAAGCTAGTAGATAGCCAAGGAAGGTGGAAACTTGACGGTCCTATTGTGTGGACCCCAGAGTTAGTGTGAAGGTTGGAAGCATCGGAGGATAAGATCACACGCGTCGTTGATCACTGGCTTGATCGGATTATAGGAGGATTCATTACTGAGTTCGCAGTCAACACCTCAGTCAGCTATAGCGAGGCAAAGCAACGCTTTCTCAAAGGACCGCGAGGTAAGTACGTAAAGTCTTTGAATACTTGGATTAAAATGCTATTGTGTGAAAAGAGGGTTATGCAGTTACCTTGATGTTCGAGGCTACGCGAAGTGGAAAAGCTTATAGGAATGAAGGAAATAAGGGACCAAAAAATAGCCCCTTGATTTCACCTCCATGAGGGGACGAGGAAGAACGGGTGAAGGTCTCTCCGCGAAGTGCGATTCATCTGATAAGGCAAAGAATTTCATGAATACCACCTCCACCCACATGACCACCAGCTTCACAACCATCACCTCCATCTTCTCCTGTACCACCTCGACCACCACCGCGATTTAATATGGCAAGCATAGTGAAGTTGCATGTGTTCAAAGGATTGGGAAATGAGGATCTGGACCAATTCTGGTTCGTTATATGGGAAGCACAAGGAGTTATAGATGACAATATAAAGAAAGCGACACTAGTTAGCGCCCTGCAGGATCACGTACTGACCTGGTATATTAAACACTTCAATGATAATCCAAATGCGGGAATAGCGGATATCCAAACGGTGCTAAATAAAGAATTTAGCAGGCCAAAGTTTGAAGCACAGTCGATCATTGGATTCAAAGAGATCACGATGCTACCAGGTGAGACTCCTTGGGAGCTGGATCAGAGGCTAAAATGCATGATTCGCAGAGCTAATATGAATCTGATGGATGGACAACATCACAAGTGGTTTGTAGCTTCGCTAACACCACATTTAAGGAGTGCGTTATCGCAACAGAAGATAACAACTCAAGCAGAGGCCTTAGAGATCACGATGAGGCTACATGAGACCTCGATGCAGGATCCCAACTTGGGAGTTCAGCAGATCTACACGCAGCTGAAGAATTTATGCCTTGAGATGCAGAGTTTAAAACTGGATAAGACAGCTCGACCAGAAGTGTGTGAAGAGGTATGGTGCGTAAAATGCAAGGGTCAGGGTCATGACAAGGACCACTACCTGGTTTTCAAAAATTACCTCGCAGGAGGAGGACCGATGCCTTTAAGGCCGGAAGTGCAAGCAGGACCTAGCACGGCGCCTGCTTTGTGGTGCGCGATTTGTCAAATAGCTGGAAAACTGCCACTTGTTACAGAAGTATACACAAAATTCACAACAGTTGTTCTGCAACTTTTGTAGGTCAGTGGGACACGATGAGTGCACTTGTAGAAGCTATGAGTTGATGATGGATAGAACTCCCACCTACAGAGTTCAGGCCGAAACGCAGCCCCTTGACCAAAATGCAGGAATGGCGTGAATAGGATTTCAGGGGCGCGGACGAGGCTAAGGCAGAGGAGGACCTGGAAGAGGTCGCAGACAGTTGATATGCTACAATTGCGGAGGACCGGGACATTATGCGCGCGATTGCACGAATCCAACGCACCCGTCGTGTTTGTATTGCACCTTGTTTGATCATGAGACAGAATATTGTCCTACGCTGATAGCTAGGATACGCAACAAAGGAGCGCTACCGCCTCCCCCGACTCAGAACCTGTAGATGATGAGGTCTGAGCCGCGCAAGGAAGATCTGAATGTGAACATTGTGCTCTGAAGTGGAATTGTGACGGGAGATGACAAAGGCAAACAACCAGAAGATAGTACTTGGGTTCACAAAGCTCCGGTGAAAGAAGCGGAATTTGATATGGAGCGCACTTGGGAAACCTTCATGGAAGCTGTTATCACTCAGGTTGTTCCGTTTGACTCCTAAGAGAATACGACCGAGGTAACCACAAACCAATCTTTGGACTGCAGGTCCTAGCCTACCTGCAATCAGAGAGGGCTCTCTCTTTATGATTTAGCTTTGTTTTGGGGTGATTTTAGGCTAGTTATGATGTGCATGAGTTTGTTTTAAATTTGGTGGGACGGTTGATGTTTTTCAGACAGAGTTGGCATGCAAAGTGTAAGAAGTTCAGACCATTGGGCATGGAGTCAATGAATGTGAACTGATGGGTGTGTTTCTTTGGTAGAAGAGAGGAATACAGAGCAGGATAGCTACACATAGAACAATCTTTAATGCTGGAATTAAGATGAAATGGAGGTCAGGGAATGAAAGGCAATGAAGGATCTTTCATTCAGCCAACAGAGGGAAAGTGAATGAAGACTATGTAGGAGCAATGAAGGATTCCTAAACAGCATTCAGAAATGAGAGAACTAGCTTAAACATGATCAATAAAGTATTCATATCCATGACTAATTCAGAAGAAAACATAGAAAAATCACATAAATTGAGCACAGAGTACAGTTAAGTAACATCTGAGCTATTCTTTCTTTCTGCAACTTAGATCATGATACATAGATGATATAGACACATAGAAACTGAAAACAGAGGTAAGAAAGACTTATTGAACCATGAGGAAGCACGAGAAATCCATATTAAGCTCTTCAGCCATTAAAACCACAACCAGCCAGTTCAGAAGCAAACATTCCAGCAATCTTTGTTCATAAAGTTCTCAAAATATACAGCGCAAGTCTAGAATGAGAAAACAACCAACCAACCAACCCTTAATACATCGCTGAGGGTGGTATATATAAGAAAAATATCTACAAACACAGATCTGATCGCAAATCTGGGGAAATAACGGTCTTTAATCCTAATATCCTGAAATAAATGCATGAAAGATCTATCTAACTGCTGCGCTGGGGCAGCTGCCTCAAAATGAGTAAATATGGTCCTTTGAGGTCTGTTCTGGCATTTGGCCATAACTGCGCCATGGGCCTTGTAGCGATGCTCATAAATGGCTTTATACACTGTTTTTGCAATAATTGGGCCTTAAATTCTCTTATCTACACCTCTCAAGCGGTTCTGCTGCCTTTAGGTGGCTTTAACGCATTTAACAATGATTTGGTGAGCCTTAATGGCTCAGAACTGCTCCTTTGACTTTGTTGGGGACCTTTCAATATTCATTTGCCTTGGAAATAAAAATTTCCACTGAAAAATATTAACTGATACACTTTGCCGCAACACTGATATTCTTTAACATTGAATCGGGAGTTTTTCTTTCACTGATACACTTTGCCGCTACAAAATCGCCCCTTTATGGCCACTTTATGGCGAGATTTGACTGCTGTTGTGCCTTCTGTGGCCTTTAGAATATTGCAAAAATGGCGGAGATTTTGGGAAAACATGACTGTACTGAGGCCATGCTCGTTGTGAGGAGCAAATATGGGCTTTGGATTGATAAAAAATGGTGAAGAAATGACTAAGCTTCCTTTGAACTGGAAGCGCGCGTGGGCGCAGATTGAAAAACATGAACAAACGCCTCTTTTACCCTTTATAAGGCAAAAAACACTTTACACAGGAAATTTGATGAAAAATAGGGCGGGAGCAATTACTGTAGCGAAGAACAAATCCGGACCGTTGGATCGCGCGAAGGCAGATCCAACGGCTGGCGCGCAATCGACGATCGGCGATCGGCGGATCCCAAACCACCAGGCCTCCGAAATGCGATGAACCTCGCGAACTCGAAATGCTTTATAGGCCCACTTTTATTGATATCGGGTCCGGCCCATCGGCAGTCCCTTATCGGCGGATTTGTAATGAAATGGGTCTGCGGACCCGAAATTCGTTAAGCACCATTCTATGATATTTCGGCTCCGGAATATTGGAGCTCTCCCACTTTGCTGTACAAAGGCTCCTTTCGGAACCGAAAAATTTATATATGCCGCACTTATGGAATTTCCGCTCTGTAATATCGGAGCTATATATGGGGCTGCGACTAAATATGGATCGTTGATCTGGGGGCTTGAATGGGCGGCTGCGATTAAGTCGGCATTTCACTATCGGCGGGGACATGGGGGTGGGCTTTATATATATGCGATCGCCGAAATGGGGCGATTGCCGAAATGATCCGAGCCGTTGATCTGGGCGGGGGCGATGGACGGCTGCGATTTAGTCACAATTTCGCAATCGGGGAAACCCGGGGGGCGGGCCTTAATACATATATGAATGTCGATGCGATATATGGCGATAAAGGGGAAATATGTGGAAATGCAATGTTTTAGAGGAAAAATGGGTTTTAATGAAATATGAAGAGTTTGCGATAGAAGGAAATATTAACTATAAAGTGGAGAAATGGGGAAAATATGATAGGAGGGCCTCCCTATAGTGATATCACTTCGGATGCGATAGCGATATCGCATCGGAGGAAGGGGAATGGTGTTATATATATATGGGGGCCAATATTGCTATAACCTCCGACAGCGATATCGCGTCGGAGGGGGGGAAATCCATTGGAGGAGGGTTTATATGCATTAAAAAGGGGTTTTTAAAGCATCAGAAGGGTTTTCATTCCTTAAAATAGGTTTAATGAAATCGGAGGAAGGTTGTTAATGCATCGGAAGGGGTCCGAAGTATGGAGAGAGGGTTTTTATGAAGCAATAAAGGGGTATTATGCATTGGAAGGGGTCCAAAGCATTGGAAGATGGTTTGATAAGGAAAATGAGGGTTCTTACTAAGTTTCAAATAAACTTAGTAATTCCCAAAGCATACTTATGGTTATATTTCAACCAAAGGGAGGGAATATGTATATAAAGGGATTTATAACATATTTTAATATGGGAAGGGGGAAAACATAGGGATTTACATAATAGAGTTAAAGGTTAGTGTGAAACTGTGGAGAAAGCGCTAAGTATAGAAAAATTAGGCTTTAAAAAGGGGAGACAAGATTTAAATGGAGCAATCTAGGAGTATTGAGCAGATCCCAATATCCTTTGGGGAAATTAGTGAGTGAATTGGGGGAAAAGGAGGAAGGGGAAGTTAGACATGCCTCGCTTGAGCTGCTTCAAGGGAAAATTGCCTTGCACTTGTGATCTGAATAGATATAACACTTGAAAACATAAAATGGATCACAATTCATCATTTTGCCACCACAAAACTACCTACCGAGCCTACTTACCTAATATTTTGTCTTCTTTTTGTTTGGGTGCACTTAAACTAGCAAACTCAGCTTTTCAACTTTTCTCTTGACTATCCTCCTATCTAAATCTACCCTTATACCTTCCAGGGGCTCAAATTAAGCTGTTGAGCACCCTTGTTTCTCTACCTATCTAACAATCTGCCAAGATTAAACAGTTTGGTCAGATCTTTATTCTCTATCTTCTAAAAACAAGAAATTTAAACCTAGGGAAGCCAAGATTAAGCTGTTTGGCCTTCCCTTAACTGAGAAATCTTTCAAAAATGGAACTTTTGCAGCATGGAAAAGATGAACATTTTTGGCACTTCCACTGTCAATCATGAAAAATGAAACCTATTGTAATAGGAGGCTAACAGTGGCTCCACTTGGGGATGGCTTTTCCTTGTGAAAAGTCAAGAACAGTAGGTCAGATTGCCTTGATCTTAAATTGTTGTTGTACTCTGAAAACTTCCCTTTGCTGGCTGCTTTATTGTATATATGACAACAGACTTGAAGAGCTTAGGGCCTTCACTTCGGGATTCAACTGCAGGAAGCTGCTACCCAAACAGAAAACTGAAATCCTACCTACCTACTCTAATCAGCACTTACTTTGCTGGTTAGGTGAAATGAAACAGCCAATGCAGCCACTTAAGTATTATAAACATCAATGAGCTTTGCTGCTTGTGCTTGTTGGTACTTGAAATGGAGATCTTGCAACCAGATATAGCTTTGTTAATCTTTGAGAAGATCAGGAAACTGCTGATCTCCTTTGCTGAATCTAAACACTATACAAAAGGGTACTACAATATATATTCACAATTGCCGAGCTGAATTAAAGAACTGTACAAATGCTTTGGATAACTATCATGCCTTAGAATTGGGGAATCACCAGCATCTTTATTTTGAGCCTTACAGCCTGCTAATGGAGAAGAGCACTGATTTATTTCATCACTCAGCCTGTCAGCTAATGGATTGCACAGAGCATGGAGCGATACTTGCAATTCATTATAAACAGGCTCAAATGGGACTTGACTAATTTGCACAGGCTGCTCCTCTTTTTCTTCAAATAACTCAGATGACTAAAAACAAAGCGGCAGGGAAATAACTTGGATCATTTGATCATCAGCAGCTGCTTCCGAGTTTTCTTCTTCAATCTGACATTCAGTGGCACTTTGGGGCTGCAAATCTAGAGGTAATGCATTAGGAGCAAGGATTTGACTCTCCTCTAGATGGTCAATATCAACATTTGATGACACTTGATTATTAACTGCATGATAATTCTCCCTAATAAACTGAAAAGATTCGAAACAAAATGGTAAAGTTCCTTTGCTGAAATCAAAATTCTCTGCATTTTCCTCTTCCTCTTCATAGCTGAAATGGGCAAGCTGATCACTGGGTTCAGGCTGTTGAACCTGAACTTTTCTTTCTCCCAAAATAGCATCTGATTCCTCTATAAGGCTGATTTGGCTTTGAGGCACATAATCATCATCATATAGATCATATTTTGGTAGACAACTGAAAGAAGAAAAGCTACCATATTCATTCAATAGTTTGGGAGATTCATCCATATATTGCTCTATGAATATGTCATCTGATTTGTGGTAGGTTTGTTCGTGAATAT
Source organism: Pinus tabuliformis (assembly GCA_031772625.1). Classification (NCBI taxonomy): domain Eukaryota; kingdom Viridiplantae; phylum Streptophyta; class Pinopsida; order Pinales; family Pinaceae; genus Pinus; species Pinus tabuliformis. The sequence goes on from CM062814.1 coordinate 300,429,786, forward strand.
CACTACTTTCCTGTTGCAAAACAGATGTGTTCTAGTGCTCTAAATATTCAACTTTCATTGTGATCTTCTGCATCATTTCTTCTGATTTCTGTAATAAACTATGAAGTCTTTCTTCTTGCTCTGCCTTGGGTTGTTTTTCCCTCATCTTCAGATTTGCCTCCACGTCCACAGTCATGTCTTGCATCTGTTTCATAGTGGACGGGCTTCTTTCTCTCAAACGAAATTCAATCTCTGCATCAAAAGCTCTTGGATAATGCAATAGAGCTAAATCAGGGGGAGGTCTTCTATTCAATGGCATAGAATAATAAACTTGATTGAACCGGTCAGAAAATTGCTGAACGGATTCATTAGGAAGCCTTTTTAATTGATCATATTCTTCTATGAGCATGAGGAAATTGACTTTGATCATCCATCTATCAAGGAAGAGTTTGAATAACTGCTCAAGATTAGAGATGCTAGCCTCAGGCAATGCTTTAAACCAAGTCCTAACTTCGCCTTGCAAAGAAAGGGCGAACAACCTAATACTAACATCCTCATCTTCTACTTCAAAAATGTTAAGATAGTCTTCAAAAGCCCGGATATGCTTTTGAGCAGTAACACCATTCTCTCCATCAAATCTTGGGAGATACTCAGGATGATCTTTAGGCAAAGGATTGAGTGTGAGAGGCAAAATGAGAGGCTTATATCTATCAGGAACTTTACGAGGCACGGGAATATAAACAGGGATTGAATGACTGGGCTCTATTTTTGGTTCCTCCTTGACTGTATGATGATCTTAACAACGTCATGGGGCTGCTGTTCAGATGTGCAAGGAGGCTTTTCAACAACATTTTCCAAAGGAAAACCATAAAAATTTGATCTAAAATCATCTTTAAAATACAATATACATTGCAAAATTTTATGGAAGAGAAAGAACATAATTTCTTGGATAATAATCCAGGTTAAAAGCCTGGTCTGCTCATACAGTTCTTTTGGGTTCATTTCTCCAGTGGAGTCTTTATTATGAGATGATGTGGAGTCGCCAAGTGGAAGATTTAACCTTTGGTGTGTCTGATCTCTGTCCACCATCACAGATCAGATCTAAACGTGAAATAATCCTGTAGAAAGATCGACTTTCTCCAGAAAACAAGATTTTTTGAGATTTTTATGATTATTTTGATTTTTTTGGTATTTTCAAAACAACTTTTAGACTTTTTGGAGAGGCAAACTGATCAAAAATGGAGATTTTCAGTAATAAACGAATGATTCAGATCCCCAGCGAAGTCGCCAGTGATGTTATCACTCAGGTTGTTCCCTTTGACTCCTAAGGGAATACGACCGAGGTAACCACAAACCAATCTTTGGACTGCAGGTCCTAGCCTTCCTGCAATCAGAGAGGGCTCTCTCTTTATGATTTAGCTTTGTTTTGGGGTGATTTTAGGCTAGTTATGATGTGCATGAGTTTGTTTTAAATTTGGTGGGACGGTTGATGTTTTTCAGACAAAGCTGGCATGCAAAGTGTAAGAAGTTCAGACCATTGGGCATGGAGTCAACGAATGTGAACTTATGGGTGTGTTTCTTTGGTAGAAGAGAGGAATACAGAGAAGGATAGCTACACATAGAACAATCTTTAATGCTGGAATTAAGATGAAATGGAGGCCAGGGAATGAAAGGCAATGAAGGATCTTTCATTCAACCAACAGAGGGAAAGTGAATGAAGACTATGTAAAAGCAATGAAGGATTCCTAAACAGCATTCAGAAATGAGAGAACTAGCTTAAACATGATCCATAAAGTATTCATATCCATGACTAATTCGGAAGAAAACATAGAGAAATCACAGAAATTGAGCACAGAGTATAGTTAAGTAACATCTGAGCTATTCTTTCTTTCTGCAACTTAGATCATGATACATAGATGATATAGACACATAGAAACTGAAAACAGAGGTAAGAAAGACTTATTGAACCATGAGGAAGCACGAGAAATCCATATTAAGCTCTTCAGCCATTAAAACCACAACCAGCCAGTTCAGAAGCAAACATTCCAGCAATCTTTGTTCATAAAGTTCTCAAAATATACAGTGCAAGTCTTGAATGAGAAAACAACCAGCCAACCAGCCCTTAATACATAGATGAGAGGAGTATATATAAGCAAAATATCTACAAACACAGATCTGATCGCAGATCTGGGTCAATAACTGTCTTTAATCCTAATATCCTGAAATAAATGCATGAAAGATCTATCTAACTGTTGCGCTGGGGCAGCTGTCTCAAAATGAGTAAATATGGTCCTTTGAGCTCTGTGCTGGCATTTTGCCATAACTACGCCCTGGACCTTGTAGCGATGCTCATAAATGGCTTTATACACTGTTTCTGCAATAACTGGGCCTTAAATTCTCTTATCTGCACCTCTCAAGCAGTTCTGCTACCTTTAGGTGGCTTTAACGCATTTAACAATGATTTGGTGAGCCTTAATGGCTTAGAACTGCTCCTTTGACTTTGTTGGGGGCCTTTCAATGTTCATCTGCCTTGGAAATAAAGATTTCCACTAAAAAATATTAACTGATACACTTTGTCGCAACACTGATACTCTTTAACATTGAATCGGGACCTTTTCTTTCACTGATACACTTTGCCGCTATAAAATCGTCCCTTTATGGCCACTTTATGGCGAGATTTGACTGCTGCTGTGCCTTCCGTGGCCTTTAGAACTGTTTCGGCGCTTGGCCGATCAAAATATTATCAAAACTGAAGAAATACTGCAAAAATGGCGGAGATTTTGCGGAAACATGACTGTACTGAGGCCGTGCTCATTGTGCGGAGCAAATCTGGGCTTTGGATCGATAAAAAATGGTGAAGAAATGACTAAGCTTCCTTTGAACTGGAAGCGCGCACGGGCGTAGATTGAAAAACATGAATAAACGCCTCTTTTACCCTTTATAAGGCAAAAAACACTTTACACAAGAAATTTGATGAAAAACAGGGCGGGAGCGATTACTGTAGCGAAGAACAAATCCGGACCGTTGGATCGCGCGAAGGCAGATCCAACGGCTGGCGCGCAATCGGCGATCGGTGATCGGCAGATCCCAAACCACCAGGCCTCTGAAATGCGATGAACCCCGCGGACCCAAAATGCTTTATAGGCCCACTTTTATTGATATCGGGTCCGGCCCATTGGCGGTCCCTTATCGGCGGATTTGTAATGAAATGGGTCCGCGGACCCGAAATTCGTTAAGCACCATTCTATGATATTTCGTCTTCGGAATATCGGAGCTCTCCCACTTTACTGTACAAAGGCTCCTTTCGGACCCGAAAAATTTATATATGCCGCACTTTATGGAATTTCAGCTCCAGAATATCGGAGCTATATATGGGGCTGCGACTAAATATGGGCCGTTGATCTGGGGGCTTGAATGGGCGGCTGCGATTAAGTCGGCATTTCACTATCGGCAGGGACATGGGGGCGGGCTTTATATATATGTGATCACCGAAATGATCTGAGCAGTTGATCTGTGCGGGGGCGATGGACGGCTGCGATTAAGTCGCAGTTTCGCAATCAGGGAAACCCGGGGGCGGGCCTTAATACATATATGAATGCCGATGCGATATATGGCGATAAAGGGGAAATATGCGGAAATGCAATGTTTTAGAGGAAAAATGGGTTTTAATGAAATATGGAGAGTTTGCGATAGAAGGAAATATTAACTATAAAGCGGAGAAATGGGAAAAAAAGGGAAAATATGATAGGAGGGCCTCCCGATAGCGATATCGCTTCGGATGCGATAGCGATATTGCATCGGAGGAAGGGGAATGGTGTTATATATATGGGGGCCAATATTGCTATAACCTCCGACAGCGATATCCCGTCGGAGGGGGGGGGGAATCCATTGGAGGATGGTTTATATGCATTAAAAAGGGGTTTTTAAAGCATCAGAAGGGTTTTCATGCCTTGAAAAAGGTTTAATGAAATTGGAGGAAGGTTGTTAATGCATCGGAAGGGGTCCGAAGCATGGAAAGAGGGTTTTTATGAAGCAATAAAGGGGTATTATGCATTGGAAGGGGTCCAAAGCATTGGAAGATGGTTGATGAGGAAAATGAGGGTTCTTACTAAGTTTCAAATAAACTTAGTAATTCCCAAAGCATACTTATGGTTATATTTCAACCAAAGGGAGGGAATATGTATATAAAGGGATTTATAACATATTTTAATATGGGAAGGGGGAAAACATAGGGATTTACATAATAGAGTTAGAAGTTAGTGTGAAACTGTGGAGAAAGCGCTAAGTATAGCAAACTTAGGCTTTAAAAAGGGGAGAAAAGATTTAAATGGAGCAATCTAGGAGTATTGAGCAGATCCCAATATCCTTTGGGGAAATTAGTGAGTGAATTGGGGGAAAAGGAGGAAGGGGAAGTTAGACATGCCTCGCTTGAGCTGCTCCAAGGGAAAATTTCCTTGCACTTGTGATCTGAATAGATATAACACTTGAAAACATAAAATGGATCACAATTCATCATTCTGCCACCACAAAACTACCTACCCAGCCTACTTACCTAATATGTTGGCTTCTTTTTGTTTGGGTGCACTTAAACTAGCAAACCTAGCTTTTCAACTTTTCTTTTGACTATCCTCCTATCTAAATCTACCCTTATACCTTCCAGGGGCTCAGATTAAGTTGTTGAGCACCCTTGTTTCTCTACCTATCTAATAATCTGCCAAGATTAAACAGTTTGGTCAGATCTTTATTCTCTATCTTCTAAAAACAAGAAATTTAAACCTAGGGAAGCCAAGATTAAGCTGTTTGGCCTTCCCTTAACTGAGAAATCTTTCAAAAATGGATCTTTTGCAGCATGGAAAAGATGAACATTTTTGGCACTTCCACTGTCAATCATGAAAAATGAAACCTATTGTAATAGGAGACTAACAGAAGCTAAGGAGAGCTTCGCTAATGGCTCCACTTCAGGAAACAAAGACAGACCAGAGCCGGAGATGGACCCATATATTCTCACAACATTCCTGAAAACATGTATGAAGTTACTACATGACAGTAAGGCTGTAAAAGGATTACAGGAACTCATTAACAGATGCGTTGGGACCGCGACAGGAGAACCGCGCATAGTCCGGAAGATTGGAAAGCATAAGACAAGGACAAGAAGAGAAATGAGGCTAACCGCGCAGATCAGAGAATATGAGATGGATCAATTCATCCTAGATTTAGGATTGGATGTGAATGTTCTGCCGAAATAGACATGGGAGCGAATGGGGAGACCTGCACTGCACTGGTCTCCAATTTAACTAAGAATGGTGAACCAGTAGAAAATGATACCCATGGGGCAATTGCAAGGAATAACTGTGGATATTGAGGGAGCGAGCATGTTGACAGACTTTGAAGTGATAGAGATTGTGGATGATAGCATTCCCTACCCCACACTCTTAGGAATTGACTGGGCCACTAACATGAATGGGGTGATTAATCTGAAGAAGTGCAAGATGATTTTTGAGAAGAAATCACTACGCGTAATTGTACCCCTGGACCCTGTCGAAGGATCGTGCTATATGAAGCCGGTGCACAACTATGAAAGTGATGATGATTTGGACTACATCTACAAGATAACAGCGCGAGAGCAAGACTGGGTAAATCCCACCGTGGATGGGCAGATTTCATGGGAGCGCAAGAGCTCCTGTACTTCGAATTTTGATGAAGAGATAGAGCGATGGTAGAATCGGTTACACAAAGTAACTACGCTGAATTGTAATATGATGACAAGGTCACTGTGCTACGTATCGACAGAAGAAAAATATCTACCTACTTATGATGGTTTAAGTGAGGTAGATACCTTCTTGGATAAATTTGAAAGGGAGGTGTTAGAAAAGCAATGCTTCCAGGCCTTGGACTGTGTACTGCGCGCTACGTCTGCGAGATGGTGGGTACGCACAAAGGAAGCTTTAACGACTAGCACAAATGTAGGAGAATGATGTGCACACGATTTGGGAAGCATAGGGTGCGACTGACAGACAAGTATAATGGACGGGATGATCTGCGCGTGCATCTGGCCAAGTGGGCGCAGGCATATGGAAAACAACCTACATGGATGCACATGTACTCCACGCTGAAATGCATGGTCAATAAGCATGTGTTGGGGGGGCAAATGTGCAAATGGCTCTTAATGTTGGGAAGACATTATGTAGGAAGAACAATCGCGCATAAGGTTCTATGCGCCGAAGCGTTCACTAAGGTATGCAACACGCTGAACAAGGTATGAAATGCACAGCGAAGTGATTGGGACCTGCGCGTACCTACAGTGTTATGGGCTTATAGGACGACATGCAAGAAACTGACAGGATAGACACCTTTTAGGCTTGTATATGGAGTGGAAGCCGTAATGCCTATGGAATACATCATGCCTAGTCTACGCATAGCAGCGCTCACAGGTATGACCAACTGTAGAGTCTTGGAGGAGAGGCTCGTGCAGTTAGAGGAGCTCGAAGAAGAACGATTTTTGGCTGGATTTCACTAGCAGGTACAAAATCAGAGAGAAAAGGCATGGCACGATCACCATATTAAGTTGCGCACATTCAAGGTAAATGATTTGGTGTTGTTGTATGATAGTAAGTTTGATAAATTCCCAGGGAAGCTTAGAATGCATTGGCTAGGACCATATGTTATTAAGGAGATCACAGATGGAGGCGCGGTGCAGTTGGTAAAGTTAAATGGAGAACCTTTCCCAAGAAAAGTAAATGGTAGTCGTTTGAAGCCATACACAGGTGGCCCGACCATCTAACTAGCCGCTGAAAGGAGGCGCGAGACTATAAACTACTATGTCCGGGAGCTACGCAATGTCAGAACTGCGCACAATAGCGAAGTGTCACAAGGTCCGCGACAGCGCGAGGGTAGTTGCGCTGCCATGTAGGTCAGCTAGAAAGTGATCGTTACATTCACTATTGACGATGTGATGCTTGGTTTGAGACCAAATGGAGTGGGCAGCAGGCATTTAATGCGAACTTTATGGGCTAGGTTCTTGAAAATCTGCTGCCAATCGAGCATTAATGGACCGAATGTGGGGGGAACGGTCGAATTTAAATTCAAAAGGTGCTATAAATTACAAAGGGTTGTCCAACAAACAACACTTGTCAATTTGAGAATTGAGTTGTTGCGCACCCAAACATTCATGAACCCAGACTTGTTCGATCTTCTGAAGGAGAATTCGTTGCTTGAGCAATTACCCAAGACATTGAGATAATTGTGGAATCGCACTATGGCAGCATCTGAGGAATCCAGAAAGTGCTAGGATAGTCGCAGAAATCCCTAAATCGCCATGCACGTTGAGACCCAAGAAAGACAAGCAAGCCATGGTACCGGTGCGCATATCCCCTAGGAATCCGTTAAGGACTAAGCTTACCATGGAAGAAAAGGGGAAGGCTATCAATTTGGAGGCTGATGAGGAGGAAGAAGAAATCCTGGTCGAGGAGGAGGATGTAGAAATGGAAGTTGAAACCCAAGGTGCAGACCCTCTTACCAGGTTGCCAGCATATGTTCCTTCGTGGAACGGTATAACAAAGGTGCCCAAAGATATAGGTGAGAGCAAGAGCTCTCTGCAGACTCTGCTGCATCTTGACGACATTATTTTTTAAGGAGCGCACTTGGGGCGAATGCCGTTAATGAAATTTGAAGACTGGGATCTCGCAGACCATGAGAAGTTCCCACATTTGGCAACCGCGTAGCTAATGCGCCAGAAGAAAGACGCGCTGACTAGAATCATAGAGTTGGAGCCGTGTAAATGGATGAGAGGTGTAGAAAAGGCAAGATTGTTAAACCTGCTCTGGGTGTCGCATTACCATTTCGCTCCAGTGACCATTTTTGTCATCAGATAGCTGCTTTGCTTGGTGCATGATGGGTGCTTGTGGCTGGAGGAGCCCATCCCCATCATGGACCATTCGATTCACAGAATTACTCAGCGCCCTTGCAAAGGGGAGGACCCAATAAACATCTCGGAGGGAAAGAGTGATGATTTGGCCATCACGGAGGCCATGAAGAAGAAGTTTAAATTGGAGAAGAAGAAGAGAGGGTACGCATTTCCGACATCAACAACCTTGCGTTCAAATTCGCGACGCAGATATTGGCAAGAAAGGTTATGCGAAAGAGCTGCACAGTTGAGGTGCCTGCACCGGTGGTTGCATTAGCAGCGCAATGTGCAAAAGGGGTCTAGTTCAATTAGGAAAACTACTTATGCAAAGAGTTCCTTGAGAATTGTCGCGAGGCACAAGAGTGGGGAAAAACTTTTCAATATGTGTGGCTTTTGTTGTCCATAGTACTGGTGGCATGGGAATTTCCCAAAGATAGCCAGTTCCCGACGATCGTGCAGAACCTTTCAGAGGCAGCGAAGTACACTTCGCTGTGGGCAACCAGGGATGCACAAAGGATAAGGGACATCAAAATCTTTTGGGTGTTCATGGAGATGAACATTAGAATGGGGATTAATTGCAAGCCACGGTTATCGCCCATGGTCTATAACAGCGTGCAGAGCTTTGCGGAGTTCAAGGCATATTTTCACCAAGTCTACATCAGGGCGCGGAAGGACCCCGCAAAGACATGGCATGAGCTACCCTATCTGGTGACGTACGATGTCATCTTCGTGGTCCTTGAGTCACGGCTGTCGGAGTGGCATGCCCCAACCAACTCCGCGGTGGAAAAGGAGAAGTCCGCCGCACAGCAGAAAAAGGAAGAGGCGAAACTGCAGATGGTACAGTTGGCAGAAAAGCGCAGAAACGAAGCAACGACATCTAAGGCCTAGGCGGCGGGCAACGCTACAAAGATGGTAGAAGAATAGTAGAAAGCAGCAGAAGAAGAGTGCACTGAGCCTGGAGACCGATATAGAGTAAGGTGGTGTGGAACCACAGACAACGTCCACCCAGCTAAATCGTCTGTGCCAAACAGAGCAGGTAGGGACACGAAAGAAGTCGAAGGCTTCAAAGACTTCATTCGAACTAATCACCCTCACTGAGGAGTATATATACGACATTGGCGAGATGGTGAGGGATGTCACCGTGGAGGGCCTCCAGCAGTTCGAGGAGGAACACTAGATGGTGTTGGGGGCTCTTTAGACACAGATACAGGAGTTGCAGGTGTGCACTCCACAGCCTAGCACTGTGTCAACCAGCCTAGCAGTAGGCATGTCCGCGGCCAAGGAAATGATGCGTTCCCGAATGACCAACACCATAGTGCTGTCAGATGGAGCACTCATTACAGAAAATGAGGCCGACAGGCCTATGCTTAGCAGGTTGAAGGGAATCAGATTAAACATAGCTGCGCTCCCTCGGGAGACATGTTGGCATTTTGGCACAGTAGTGGTGCTATGGTACAGGTGTTGTCCTTGATGGCAACTCTCTCTGGTGACAGATCTCAGTTCAGGCGCTCAGAATGAAGGAAATCTTGTATACGCAGGTTCACCTTGCCAAACACGAGTATACACGCGGGTTATATGTTCAAAAGTCGCATATGCGTATACACGCACTTTTATGCACAGAAAAGCGCATACATGGTGGGAAACTTAGTTTTGGTCCATGGTTGTTAGTCCTTGGAATTTGAACCTATGGTTTTGGACCATGGTATCTCGTCAGAAGTGTTGACCCCAGGTTTTGGGCCCTTGGTATTGGTTTATTATGGTTTTGGACCGTGATATTGTGGAAGGCCTAAAACTATAAAAGAGGAAGGAGATCATGTGACAAGGGATGATCTGAATTATGATTGAATATCTGATAATGTATGAGATCTGGAATACTGGTGATTGGGTTATGGTGCAGATCTAGATCTGAATGAAGGAGGAACCTGAGCGCAAGAAGGATAAGGACTATTGATGGATCAAAATCTCAAGGCTTGAACATTGGTATCTCTGTATGATTTTGATCTGTTATATGTGGCGCACTCTTGATCTATAAATCTGGGTTAACTGATGTCTGAATGCTTAACAGAATAAATTATCCTTTATAGATCTGTACGCAGGTTCAGTGAATTGCAGGTGCGTATACACGCTTTTTCTGTGAATGAAAGAAACATATATGCAGGTTGGTTGTGGTACAAAGGCGTATACTCACAGGTTGTTGAACAGTGAAGTAGCATATATATCTTGATTTATGTTATAGCTGCTTCTGTTTTATTACTGCAGTGTTCTGGGTTCAGAATTGGTGTTTGATTACAGTTACTGTGTTCTGGGTACAGCGATCAGGGAAGTGTTTATTTGGTTCAGCCTTTGATTAGTGAAAAGGAGTTTGGGTTATGCAAAAATTCCTGATTTTTGATTGATGTTACTTGTGGATCCAGTCTGAAAATTAATGAAACGAGGTCCCTGAAAGCAAAGAGAAGGTTGCAGCCTTCTGCAGGTAGGAGCCTGCGTACTAGTATCTCAAGCTAGTACAAGAACTTAGGGGGTTGGAGCTCCCTTCGAGGAAAGCTGGAGAACGAGAGAGAGTTGTAGCTCTCTGCAGGTTGCAGCCTGCGTACTGGTAAAAACTGCACCAGTACAAAACATTGTAAAGAGAAGTTACTAATTAAAAAGAAGATAGAGACGAATTGCAGCAGGGGGTTTTCACCCACATTTGGTTTCCTCCTTATATCTTGTGTTCTTGTGTGTGACTGTCTTCTGCTCTATTTCTGGTACTGTTTATTTGCTTCTGATACACAGATTAATAACTGACATCTGAAAGATAAATCAAATTATAAGTTTGCTTTGTATACGCGGGTTTCTTTATCTGTAGTTGCGTATATACGCGGTTTTTATTAACAGAAGTAGCGTATATCATCTGGAATTGAAAAAGGAAATATTTGACTTGATAATACTGATTCACCCCCCCCCCCTCTCAGTATTATTTCCAACAATTGGTATCAGAGCAAGTCCTTCTGAAGAAGCTTGATCGCTTGAAGGAAGATCTTTCATCATGAGAAACTACGAGAGGGAAGCATCAATCAGGCCATCGGTTTTTGATGGGACAAACTTCGTATATTGGAAGGTAAGAGTTACTGCCTATCTTCAATCTTTGGGTACAGAAGTCTGGGATATCATAGATACAGGATATACTTTTCCAGCAGCAACTCCTACAGATCCGGCTGAGAAGAAGAAATATGAAACAAATGCAAAGGCGGTCAATACTCTATTGGGATGTCTATCTCAATCAGAATTCGTGAAAGTTATGCAGTTAAAATCAGCAAAAGAAATATGGGACAAGATTGTCCTAAGCTATGAAGGAGATGATCAGGTAAAACGAGCAAAACTTCAAACCCTCAGGATTTAGTATGAAAATCTCAAGATGTATAATGATGAAAGTGTGGCTAACTATTTTCTTCGTGTAGATGAGATTGTTAATTGTATGAAAAATTTGGGTGAAGAAATAAAAGAGGTTGTTGTGGTTGAAAAAGTTCTAAGATCTTTGTCCCCTAGGTTTGAATCTAAAGTTTCTGCAATAGAAGAAAAAGAGAATCTACAAAGCCTTAAAATGTCACAGCTGCACGGAATTCTAACTGCTTATGAAATGAGGAAAGGAGGACCATCAGACAGGAGAGAAGCTGTATTCAAGGCTTCAGGCAAAGGCAAGTACTATGAGTCAGGACACGTGTCAGAAGAAAAAGAAGAAGCCGCTGCTAAGAAGGTTCATCAATTCGAGCGGTCACGCATGCAGGTTACTAAGTTGAAATCTGATCTGGTATTTCGCATAAGCCAGATTAGTTCTTCAACTTGTCCTGGCGATGAACCACACTGGTTGGTTCGAAACGCGTCGACAAAAGATTGGTTATGTGATTTTGCCGAAGATTTTCTAAACAATGTTATGGATCACAGAAGTCTAAATTCCTTAGAAAAAGAAGAATCAAATTTTGTCAGAAATCTTCAACGAGGTACTGGACGGTTCCGAGGTAAGTTACCTTTCAAATGCTTTGCTTGTGGAAGAGTCGGTCACTATGCTGCCAAATGTCCTCACAAGGATAAGATTGACAAAGGGAAGGAACCTGTTAGATGGAACAAGAAACAGAATGCAAATAAGAAAAGCTATTACACTCATGAAGATAGTGATGGACTTTCAAATAGTGACGAAGATGAACGAGGTAATAAGTATAAAATTTTAATGGCTTTTGAAGATGATGACTACATGGATGCTATAGATGTAGAAGGCTTTTGTGAAGAGATGACTAATCTCAAAATCTTCTTAGAAGAGAAAAGTGCAATTATTGATTCTCTACAATGTCAATTGGCTGAAAGGGAAAAACATCTTGAAAAATTGGAATGTGAAATTGTTTGTCCTAGAAAGGAGATTGAGAAAACAAAAGCTATTAATCTTAAATTTGTTAAAGGATTTGAAACTCTGGATGAGATTATCAATGTGCAGCATTCTCCACTAATCAAGACAGGTCTGGGATATAATGGAGAAACATCTCAAGCTTCTACCTCCAAAAGTTATCTTGATGCAACAAAGAAGAGCGAGCAAAGGCCTAATAGAAATCATCAGGTAAATCAGGGACAGTTTACCTCAAGAACGAATAAAGACTATCAAGAAAATCGGGGACAAGCTACCTTAAGGACAAACAGAAGCTACAATCAGCCACAGGTAAAATCTTCCCAATTTGCCTCAAGAATGGATGTCAGTAGAAACTACAATCGGTTGGATGATAGATTTGATAATCGCAGGAGTTTCTTCAATGGCCAATGTTTCTCTTGCCATAATTTTGGTCACAAAGCAGCTCAATGTGTTGCCTATAACACAATCATGACTAGAGAAGCTCAAAAACAAAGGAATATGACTGGAATCATGAAAAGGACTTATAACAACTTTTCGGCCCTTGAAAATGAAGTTGAATGTTCTAATTGTAATAACTTTGGTCATGAAGACTCTGAATGCAGGAGCAGGTTTTGGAAGACAACTCAGAAGGAACATGCCTCAAGTGCCAAAACATGGAGAATGAAGGAACCACAACCAGAAAGATGTGGGATAGCCTTCTATGCAGAAGGACAGGAAAATATATGGTATATCGACAGCGGATGTTCGAAGCATATGACAGGGGATAAAGAAAAACTTGAATCATATACTGCATTAGAAAAGGGAAAGAAGGTGTCTTTTGGAAATGATACACCTGCAGCCATAAAAGGAAAAGGCATTGCTCAGTTGAAAGAACAGGTCAAAGCTGGAAATGTTTTGTATGTTGATGGCTTGAAGCATAATCTACTGAGTGTTAGTCAGATGTGCGATCAAGGAACCAAAGTAATATTTCAATCAAATGGATGTAGTGTCCGTGATCTTGATACAGGAGAAACAGTGATCAAAGGCAGAAGAACTCCAAATAATCTATACATATTTGAAGAAGGACAACAACAATGCTATTTAAGCAAGGATGATGAACACTGGTTATGGCACCGGAGGTTGGGGAATCTAAGCTTTTCACAAATAAGGAAAGCATGCAAATACCAGGCAGTTCGTGGTCTTCCAGATATCAAAATTCCAGACAACACCATATGCAAATCATGTCAGTTTGGTAAGAAAACCAGAACTAACTTTCCTGAGAAGGAAGGATCAGCTAGCAGACCTCTTGAGCTACTCCATACAGATGTATGTGGTCCATTTAGGACAAGGTCACCTCGAGGAGAAGAATACCTTATATTATTCATTGACATCTTCTCCAGGTTTGTTTGGTTAGGACTTATGAAGCACAGAGACGAAGAATTCGAAAAATTCAAATCCTTCAAAGCCTTGGCTGAAAATGAATCAGATTACAAAATTAAGTGCCTCAGGTCCGACAGAGGTGGGGAATTTACCTCAAATGAATTTTTTGATTTTTGTGAAGAACATGGAATAAGAAGGGAATTCTCTACAGCTAGGACTCCTCAGCAAAATGGAGTGGCGGAAAGGATGAACAGAACAGTCCAACAAATGGCTCGTGCTATGCTTGATGAGTCTGGAACTCCCGCAACCTTCTGGGGTGAAGCTGCATATGTTGCGGTTGTTATTCTCAACAAAACAAATGTCCGAGTGAACAACACTCAAACTCCTCATGAGCTCTGGTATGGTGAAACTCCTTTGGTAAAGCATTTCAAAATTTTTGGGAGAAAATGCTATATTAAGAATACTGATGAGCAGCTTGACAAACTTGAACCTAGAGCAGATGAAGGCATTCTCCTTGGTTATTATCCCTACAGCAAAGCATATAAGTGTTATAATAAAAGACTTGGAAGAATTTTTGACAACATTGATGTAGTGGTTGATGAAAAAGGATACATCCCTAGGGAAGTGAATCATGAAAATATCAATGAGGATGAAGACTACTCTCCAAATCAGACAGATGATGAAGAAGAACCCCAAGAGGCACCAGAGGAACAGATAAGGATAGAAGAGAAGACTCCATCCAGGTACGTTCAGAAGAATCATCCAGAATCTCAAATTTTGGGGCAGAAAGAAGCAGGTATACAAACAAGAAGAACAATAGCAGAATCTTCAAGCTATTTGGCATTGCTCTCTTCCACTGAACCGCAAAATGTAAAAGAAGCATGCAAAGATGAGTGTTGGGTTAAGGCAATGGATGAAGAGCTTGAGCAGATCGAAAAGAATAACACTTGGGAGTTGGTTCCTAGACCAAAAGACAAAAATGTCATAGGAACAAAATGGATCTTCAAAAATAAGTTGAATGAAAATGGGGAAGTGATTAGAAACAAGGCCAGACTTGTTTGTAAAGGGTATGCTCAACAGGAAGGAATAGACTTTGAAGAAACTTTTGCTCCCGTTTCTAGACTTGAGGCCATCAGAATGTTCCTTGGTCTCTCTAGCTTCCAGAAGTTTAAAGTATTTCAAATGGACGTAAAATCAACCTTTCTTAATGGAGACTTAGAAGAAGAAGTGTACATAGAGCAACCAGATGGCTTTATCCTTGGGAATGATCCAAATCTTGTATGCAGACTTAAAAAGGCTCTCTATGGCCTTAAACAAGCTCCAAGGGCTTGGTACTACTGCTTGGACAAATACCTTCATCAACAAGGTTTTTCAAAAGGATCAGCAGATAGCAATCTTTATATAAAAATTGAAAATGACAAATTGCTAATACTTGTTGTGTATGTAGATGATATTATCTTTGGCAGCAACGAAGAAGGTATGAGTCAAAGCTTTGCCTTGGTGATGCAGAAAGAATTCGAAATGTCTTTGCTCAGAGAACTGACATACTTTCTTGGATTGCAAATCCAACAAAATGAAGGCGGTATCTTCTTGTCTCAAACCAAGTACCTCAAGCAGATTCTGAAGAAGTATGGCATGGAAGATTCAAAACCAGTATGTACCCCCATGGTTACAGGATGCAGCCTCAGTGCAAATGATGAATCGGCAGCAGTGCATCAACCAACCTATAGATCCATGATTGGAAGTCTACTTTATTTGACAGGTACCCGACCAAACATCATGCATGCAGTGGGAATAGTTGGAAGATTTCAGGCAAATCCAAAGGAAACTCATCTTCAGGCAGTCAAGAGAATCTTCAAGTACCTTCAAGGAACTCAAAACTATGGCTTATGGTACCCTAGAGATACAAATCTCACACTTCATGCCTACACAGATGCAGATTGGGCCGGAAGTGTGGATGACAGGAAGAGCACAAGTGGTGGTGCATTCTTTATGGGTTCCAGATTAGTATCTTGGTTCAGCAAGAAATAGAGTTCGATTGATTTATCTATAGCTGAAGTGGAATATGTGGCTGCTGCATCTTGTTGCACTCAACTTCTTTGGATGATGCAAACCTTGCAGGATTTTCAAATCACTTGTACTCCACCTGTCTCTATCTTATGTGATAATACAAGTGCAATAAGAATTTCAAAGAATCTTGTCATGCATTCAAAGACCAAGCACATACCTATCAAATATCACTTTCTTCGGGAACAAGTGCTTGAGCAAAAAGTCAAGTTGGAGTATGTTTCTTCCAAGGAACAAATTGCTGATATCTTTACCAAACCACTGCCCAGGGAAACTTTTGAATATCTCAGACAGAAGATGGGAGTAGTTGATGCTTCATCCTGCTGTTGAAGCTTGTTTGTTTCAAAGAAAAGTTGGTGTACGCGAGTTGGATGAGGGGAATCCGTGTACATACGCAGATTTATGCAGGTGCAGTCGCGTATATGGAATTCTGAAGAAAATCAGCAAGAACAGACTCTGGTTGAAGAGAGTCTGATATGGGTCTGTCAGAGACCATCAGGTACAGGTTTAGGGGGAGCAGATAATCTTCTAACAATGCATTGTTGGCATTACCTTAGAAGCTCTTGGTTCTAGTACTCAAGCTGTTTTTGTTTCAGGTGGATCAGCTGCAGAAAGGAGAACAGAAGAACAACATGGTTGCTGATATATACAGTGATTGTCAGATGTTGCTGATAGTAGTTATTGGTGATTTGCATAGTCTTGATATTTCGTTTCTATGTCATGTATATCTTTTTTATCAAGGTCATGTAACGGCCTATTTTGGTTTCCCCACTATGCCTGGGATGATTGATGCAATGTGATTGGTTGTCATATGTAAATTTCTGATGTATCCCCACTTGGTTGGGTGATGGATGTATGTATTGAGTCTTTTGGTGATAGGAAGGTCTTTCATAATGTATATGTCTTGGTTCTTCTTGAAGAACATCCTTTGCAGATCTTGCCTACAGTCAAGGGGAGCATGTTTAGCACAGCAGAGCAGAGATATCTACATGTACTCAGGGGGAGCACAGCCCTTTGCCCTTGATGACAAAGGGGGAGAATGACTTTGAGGATCTTGGGGTTGCCATCAAGTCCAAAGGGGGAGATTGTTGGCATTTTGGCACAGGAGTGGTGCTATGGTACAGGTGTTGTCCTTGATGGCAACTCTCTTTGGTGACAGATCTCAGTTCAGGCGCTCAGAATGAAGGAAATCTTGTATACGCAAGTTCACCTTGCCAAACACGCATATACACGTGGGTTATACGTTCAAAAGTCGCGTATGCATATACACGCACTTTTATGCATAGAAAAGCGCGTACATGGTGGGAAACTTATTTTTGGTCGATGGTTGTTAGTCCTTGGAATTTGAACCTATGGTTTTGGACCATGGTATCTCGTCAGAAGTGTTGACCCCAGGTTTTGGGCCCTTGGTATTGGTTTATTATGGTTTTGGACCGTGGTATTGTGGAAAGCCTAGAACTATAAAAGAGGAAGGAGATCATGTGACAAGGGATGATCTGAATTATGATTGAATATCTGATAATGTATGAGATCTGGAATACTGGTGATTGGGTTATGGTGCAGATCTAGATCTGAATGAAGGAGGAACTTGAGCGCAAGAAGGATAAGGACTATTGATGGATCAAAATCTCAAGGCTTTAACATTGGTATCTCTGTATGATTTTGATCTGTTATATGTGGCGCACTCTTGATCTATAAATCTGGGTTAACTGATGTCTGAATGCTTAACATAATAAATTATCCTTTATAGATCTGTACGCAGGTTCAGTGAATTGCAGGTGCATATACATGCTTTATCTGTGAATGAAAGAAGTGTATACGCAGGTTGGTTGTGGTACAGAGGCGTATACTCACAGGTTGCTGAACAATGAAGTAGCGTATATATCTTGATTTATGCTATAGCTGCTTCTATTTTATTACTGCAGTGTTCTGGGTTCAGAATTGGTGTTTGATTACAGTTACTGTGTTCTGGGTATAGCGATCAGAGAAGTGTTTATTTGGTTCAGCTTTTGATTAGTGAAAAGGAGTTTGGGTTATGCAGAAATTCCTGATGTTTGATTGATGTTACTTGTGGATCCAGTCTGAAAATTAATGAAACGAGGTCCCTGAAAGCAAAGAGAAGGTTGCAGCCTTCTGCAGGTAGGAGCCTGCGTACTAGTATCTCAAGTTAGTACAAGAACTTAGGGGGTTGGAGCTCCCTTCCAGGAAAGCTGGAGAACGAGAGAGAGTTGTAGCTCTCTGCAGGTTGCAGCCTGCGTACTGGTAAAGACTGCACCAGTACAAAACATTGTAAAGAGAAGTTACTAATTAAAAAGAAGACAGAGACGAATTGCAACAGGGGGTTTTCACCCACATTGGGTTTCCTCCTTATATCTTGTGTTCTTGTGTGTGACTGTCTTCTGCTCTGTTTCTGGTACTGTTTATTTGCTTCTGATACATAGATTAATAACTGACATCTGAAAGATAAATCAAATTAAAAGTTTGCTTTGTATACGCGGGTTTCTTTATCTGTAGTTGCGTATATACGCGGTTTTTATTAACAGAAGTAGCGTATATCATCTGGAATTGAAAAAGGAAATATTTGACTTGATAATACTGATTCACCCCCCCTCTCAGTATTATTTCCAACAAGACACTCTATATTTTGCAGGATGGAGTTACTACAGAACTATGAGCCAGGGAGGGTTGCGTGCTCCAGGTAATGTGCAAGAAACGCATCAACATGGAGCAGTTGAACCTGCAGCGCGACGAGGTAGTAGCACAGAACAGACAAATCGTGCAAGTGGTGGCGGAAACTTATCAGATGGTCCTGGAGTTGGCCTTCCAAGCGGAAGAACCAGTGGAGGCACGCGTCCGGAAATTAGTAGTAGTGGTGCGCAAGGCAAAGGAAGAAATGGTTAGGGTTAAGCTGGAGTTGAACCTTCAGATAGCCGAACTGCAATTGAAGGCACAACCTTCAACTCCGCTAGAGGTTAAGGAATAGCGCGCCATCACGATTACAGTAGCAATAGTAGAGGTTAACAGTGCAGTGACAGACTGCACAAAGCTGTTCGAGCAGTCGTTCGAGGTTCTCACCACCCTACAGGAGGACCCAAACATACAGTGCCTAGAGACAGAGGCGTATGAGCTACAATAGAGATACGATGAAGTAAAAGGGACTGCGCAGACAGTTTCCCTTACATAGAGGCTCGCGTGGATGCAACAGGCTAAAGTGTTCAAGGAGCAGGTGGATGATACTTGGCATAAGGAAGCAGTTTTGAAGGCACGCTTATAGTCATGGATTGATGAGGCGTATATCATTACAACCTCCATTGAAGCAAAGCTCGCACAGCTGTAAGCAACACAGGAAAAGGTTTAGGGCAGCGGTTCAACCACAACGGTCTCTCAACAATGCGTAGAGGAGGTACAGTAGGCCTCCAGTCAGTGCGTTGCCGACCTTGCATCGATCCAGGAAGAATTGGGAGGTCTTCGCGCAAAGATCTCCACACTAACAAAGTGACTCGAGGGCGAGTCACGATGTTTGTGTTGGGGGGATGTTGGGCGCGGGATCCCCCAAGGGAAGTTTTGGTATTTAGAGCCCATATTTTGGTGAAAAATTATAATTCCGATGTAAAGACTCCGCATTTTGTGGGCGCGGAGGTGTAGCTTGTAAAAAGGTCATAGGGTTGTCCACCCTTAATTTTGTTATTGTAAAGTCAACTGTAGAGATCTACCCATTGCTTTATGAGAAGGAAATGCTGGCAATACTACATGCACTAAAGCAATGGCGACCTTACTTAATGGGAAGACACTTCAAGGTAAAAACAGATCATGATAGTCTTAAATACTTTTTAGACCAAAGATTATCTTCAGAAGAGCACAAAAAATGGGTGATAAAGATGTTTGGTTATGACTTTGAAATCATCTACAAAAAAGGGAAGCAAAATGTTGTTGCAGATGTACTCTAAAAAAAGGATGAGGATGTGGAAGTATTGATTTGTTCCATTTCTATTATCCAACCTGAGTGGATAACTGAAGCAAGGGATGAATGGAAGAATGATGAAGAGCTATGGTCACTCATTCAAAAGTTGTAGCAAGATCCAACCACATCTGATACATTTAGCTAGAAAAATAATTCATTATGGTACAAATATTGCTTATATCTTTGTAAGAGTTCCCAACTCAAACAAAAGATTCTTTTGGAATTGCACACCTCTCCCTTAGGAGGGCACTCAAGATTTTTAAAAACTTACCATAGGTCCAAGAAGGAATTTTTTTGGGATGGCCTTAAATCTAATATTCAGAAATTTGTGGCAAAATGTTTGGTTTTCCAACAAAATAATCATTTAAAAATTTCTTGTCTTGGTACTCAATTAGCTCATAGCTCATCTTATCATCCTTAATCTGATGGGAAAACTGAGATAGCGAATGAATGTTTGGAAGGATATCTTCGTTGCTTTGTATCTAAAAAAAAGCCACAATGGGTCAAGTGGTTACCTCTAGCTGAATGGTGGTTTAACACTTCCTTCCATACTGAAACAAAAATAATCCCATTTATGGAACTTTATGGATATCATCCACCATCCATCACATCATCTTTAAGAGAAAATTATAAGGTTCAAGCGGTGGAAGATCACATCGAGCATCGAAAACAATTTATCCAAGTCTTAAAGGATAACCTCACTCTGGCACAGAATCAAATGAAACAACATGTAGATCAGCATCACAATGAATTTTTTTTTGATGTAGGTGATTAGGTATTTTTACAGCTACAACCATAAAAACAAATGTCTCTCAAGCAAGCTAATAAGGATAATAAATTATCACCCAAATACTACAGTCCTTACAAGGTGTTGCAAGAGATTGGTACTATGGCATACAAATTGGAGCTGCCTACATCTTCTCGAGTACACCCAGTTTTCCATGTCTTATGCTTAAATAAGGTTATAGGTGACAAGATTCCAGTTCAAACAATGTTGCCAGAACTTGATGAAGAAGGAAAAATCATATTTGAGCCTAAAGTGTTTACGAAAACAAGAAATCGACATCTATGGAATTGATTAATTTCAAAGTATCTCATTAGGTGGAAGAACTTACCCACTGAAGATTCCACATGGGAGGATGAAAATTTTATATAGAAGCATCAAGAACTACTCAAGCATTGAGGACAACACTTTTTTGAAGGAGAGGGACATGTTAGGTCCTTATAATACTAGTGTATCACCCTTATTATTATATTTGTTCCCATGTAGCCCCCATATTGTTATTGTTGTACCCAATAGAAGCCCACTATTGTGATTGTTGTGCCCTTATATTATTATTGTTATGTAGGCTCTATTATATTGTGAGCCCTTAGACCCCTATATATACAAAGGAGGTCTTATCATTTGTACCATCCAGCAGTTGTTCATTTATGTAATGTAAAGGAGGGTTCCCCCTTGAAGAGGATAATTTTTAATTCGTTGATCTATCTATTTGTGAGTTGGTTGCATAACAATATCTGATGCATGCCAATTTAGGATTGATTAGTGATACAATCAACTATAGGATTTTGACTTCTTCGTATGTATGAAAATGTGATATGATTAAAACCATGTGCTATAATTTGTGCATTCACAAATTTATGAAAAATGCAAAGGGTCACGTACCCTAAAGGTTCTGTTTAACTACAAGAAAACAAGTTGGGAGTTAAGGAACACATGCAGGTGACTAATGCCTAGGTGGGAGGCATCAACCAAGAGGCCAATGACGACATCATATTTAGCTTGATTATTGATGGATGATCCAATTCAAAGTCGATTCTAGTGGAGGGACATTAGGACAGTGGAGTGTATGGCCCAGGTTGTTGCAGCGATATTTTGCAATCATCGAGAAGCACCATCAACAAACCTGTGGTGGTAAGCTAGATAATGATGCATTTGCGACACATGATGGAAACGTGGTTTTAGAATAAATTTGTGATGAGGTTATCATCATAAAAAATAATTCAAGGTGCATGCTTCTACATCATAATGTTGAATTAAGATTTATGGGTAGAATTTTTGAGGTAGAGCCCGTTGATGGGGTCCTTGAGACAAGTCCCGCTTAGCCATGCTAACATATAGACACCTTTGAGAAGGAACTGTTCAATTATGTATGGGCCTTTCCATAAAGTTTTGAACTTTATTGGTCCTAAATCTTCTTTGGCAACATCATAGTGAAAGATTACGTCCCCATAGATGAATGAACAAGGGGTGATGTTGCAATCAAAGGATCCTTTTTTCCTCTTTTTATGGGCTTCATTATGTTGGGGAGATTCTCGCCGACTTTCATCGACGTTTTCCAACTGTGCTAGCCTCTGTTCTAAAGGTAAGGTATTTTGGAGAATCTTGATGGTTGTGCGTAAGGTAGGGATCTCACACTTAATAGGAAGTTCGACCTTGACTCCATAAACTAAATGGAAAGGTGTGAACCCTGTGGATGCCTTGACCAATGTGTGGTATGCCCACGAGGTTGAGAAGACCATGTGATGCTACTTGGTTTTGTGATTGTTCACCATATACTGCAACATTGTTTTGAGGACTTTATTGACAACTTCTACCTGGTCATTATAGTAGGGGTATTATAGAGAAGAGAACTCATGGGAGAAGCCCACAAGTTGGGACAATTCTTGGAAAATCACATTCTCGAAGTGTTTACCATGATCCAAGACCAACTACTTAGGGACACTAAAGCAGGTGGTAACATGGTTAAAGAAGAACCATGTAGCGGTATCAACGGTGTTGTTATAAGTAGGCATGGCTTCTTCCCACTTGGTAAAGTAGTCGAATGTGACCACAATGTACTTATGCCCACCTTGAAAATGTGAGAAGGGTCCTGTTGTGATTACCTGATACAAAGGAGCTGGTGGCACTCATTCTTAATGGGTATAATGTTCGCATCACTCTCACCGCTTGATGGCATCAATGCAATCATAGAATCGAGTAGGCCAAAAATATCCAACACGAAGGATATTTTGGGTAGTGGCGGTACTTGAGAGGTGGCCACTACATGCTCCGTTATGGTAGTCATTTAGGACCTGTTCGAATTCATCAATTGCAAGGAAAGAATGTAATATGGTTTACAATCCACAATAATATAAAACATCTCCTATGAGGAGATAACGATGGGCTTGATAGCAAATGGGTCATCAATCATTTCGCAAGAGGTTTGGATTGAGCTTTTGAGTTCGAAGAAAGATGAGGATATCGTCGCACCAGGGGTCATTTTTGGATATGAAGAATAGGTATTCGTTGGGGAAAGCATCGTTGATAGGATACCCTTGAGAATCCGAGGGGAGGTCCATAATGAATTTTGCAAGAATAAGAGATTTTTTACTTTTAGGGGAAGCAAATTTTAAGTTGAACTCTTGCAAAATGACTACCCATATAGCATACTTATGGTTCATCATAAGATGAGTGAGCAAGTATCTCATTGTATTAATTCTCGTGATTACGGTGGTAGTCCGCAAGATTATGTAATATCGAAGCTTCTATACTAAGTGTACAAGGTCTAAGGCAGTTTTTTCTATGGGCTCCTACTTTAAAGTAGGCCTAGAGAAGCCCTTGATTATGTAAGAGATGATGTGTTCCCTATCATTTCCTTCTTGGACTAATACCCCCAAGATGGTGACCTTTGATGATGAGAGGTAGAGGGTACAGTCCTTGGCGTGGTCAGGGGGCTAATAAGTGGTTCTTGTGATAATGTATATTTCAAGAACTCAAATGATTTTTGAGCTTCTTAATCCTGCTATAAGGGAATATCTTAATGAAGAAGGCACAAAAAACCATGCACACAAGTTGCATAATTAGGGACAAAGTAGCGTAAGAACTTAACCTTACCTTGCAAGATTTGTAATTGCTTTAAATTTCTCAGAGGTGGGACTTCTTGGATGGCCTGGAACTTCAAAGGGTTGACCCTAATGCATTGTTGAGAAGAAATTAATCCTCGTAGTCATCCTACGCTTATGCAGAAGACACACTTGAGGGGGTTTAAGTGTAGGTTATATTGCTGACACCTTTGAAAAATTAGGCGGAGATCTTCCAAATGTTCTAAGCATTTTTTGGATCGTTCCGTAAGGCCATCCAAATAGGCTAGTATTAGTTGAGACAAGTCATGGAAAATATAATTCATGGCATGCTGGAAGGTGGTGTCAACATTGTTAAGGCTAGAGGGCATGATACAATAGGAAAACGTGCCCCATGGGGTAGTAAAAATTGTTTTGTACCGATCAGTATGTCATATATGAATCTAGTTATACCCTGAGAAGCCATACATAAAGGATAAGGATTCATGCCTGATGCAAGCATCGACTACCTGATCCATGAAGGACATAGAGTAATTGTCTTTATGACATGCCCTTTCTAGATCTCTGAAGTCAGTAAAAACCTTAATAGTGCCCTGTTTCTTAATGACAGGTACAGGTTTAGAAACCGAATATGTGTAAGTGATAGGGTAGGTGAAACATACATTATGAATTTTGTCAATTTCTTGTTTAATCGCTTCTACCTTGGAAGGGTGGAGCTAATGTTGCATTTTTCGAAGTAGGTAAGGATCAGGCCATGTGTTGATGTGGTGGTCCATGAGTGTAGGACTAGTTCCTAGAATTTTTGAATAAGACCATGCAAAAATGTCCCTATATTCCTGAAATAAGGCTTTGTAAGAAGCCCCTTCTTTCAAAGAGAAAGTTGCCCCAAGATAGATTTCTTTGACCATACTGGGCTTGGTGGAAATATCTACCTTGACTGTAGGTGAGATATTTGACATGTTCCCTTCCTCAAATGCATCTGGTGTAGGGATGGGATTTTTTAACCAATCTACTTATCCTGGTGGTAGGAAGTCCTTTGTTTCTACTGTGCAGATATTGTGATTTGATTTTGTGGTAGGTGTGAACACTTTTTCAGGTAAAAAGAAATGATGCATGGAATCCCAATATTCAGGTTTCGTCATAGGCTCTAAAATATCTTCATCTAAATGAAAAAGATGGTGTAATGGTGCTAGAGGTTGCGGGAGGTCATGAGGATGGGATTAGGACCTTGTGGTGTTGGTTTACCAGCAAGACAATGATTCAATTTTTGTTGTCGTAGAAACCATTGACGTTGAAAATGCATAAATTGCATGGGTTTGCACAGTCGGGGGGGGTGCAACCTTCATAATTGGTGAAGCGATCTAGAAACTAAGAAATGATGAGAAGACGACACGAATTAGGGTTCCTATGGACAAGGAAATGGATCATATGTGGTGTTTGGTGTCATCAACACCAAGTAGTAGGAGAATTTCCTGGACGGTAGCTTAATGATGAGTGAAAGAAGATTCAATAGACGGTGTTGGCATCCTTGGGAGCCAAGGAATATTCCTTTGTGGGAGGAGGTTTTTCAGGAATTATATGAAGCAGACGTCATCGGATGCTATGCAGTCCAAATATTTGCAACATTGGACATGTCTTTGAATTATGAAAGGTGTTGGTACAAATGTTGCAAGGGTGTGCTTCATGTAATGCAGGTCTCGTGCCAATGAAATACATGGTTTTGTGTAACAACATCTCTCGTGGTTCATGACGATGATGGGTGGTTGTTGTCATGTGGTGGGGAATTTTTTAAAGGTGTGTGCCCCCTGTTGATCTTAGTAGCAGCGGTATGGGAAGGGTTTGTGGTCTTGACGTGAGTTTGCCACAAAGCTTCCCTTGCTTCTTGAAATTGAGGGAGGTATTGGCAGTCCTGTGTATGATGACTTGGGAAAAAATGTAACAATGGTTGCACTTACGTCAAGACTGGTTTGAACAAACAGGATAGGAAGGTGGACCAATGAGAGAAAAGGGTCCCTGATTTTATTCAACTCTCAGCATTGATTAATCTGATGGCCTGATTTGTTACATAGGCCACAAGAGTGGGAAGGATTTAGCAAGGCTGATGTGGGAAGCTTTACCATCCTATTGGAGACTAACAATAGGTGAGAGGTAGAATTACGATGGGCACAAGGATGAACCGAGTGCAAATCTTCTTCCTCAAAGGCACAATAAATGGTTTTATACACCTTGTCAATAGTTGAAGTGGTATGGAATGATGGTGTGGCAGTGTTGGTCTAATATAGGGCCACCAATGCATCCTGATAACGAGGGAGATTAGGGCAATTGTGGGTGTAGTGACCATGTGCGTAAATAGTGCATGGTTGGTTGGTCTGTAAGCCTTTATTACATGATGGCATGGCTTTGTCTCCTAGAGGTGGAGGTGGGGCCACTGTCTTTTGTTGGGCGTGAAGAAGAGCCTTTAACTCCTCTAGTTTCAGGCACTATTTGGTGGGGTGCCCAGACATATCACATAATGCACAGGGCAGAGGTACCCTAGGAGAGGAAGTGGCTAGGCTTTCAACCTTCTTAAGTTTATGCTTGTCCTTTTTGTTGGCACCTGCAGGTGCCATACAGTTAGCGGGACAAAATATGTAATGGTTGGAGGGGTACCAATAGGGATCAATCCAGATGAGGTGATGTCTGAACTTGATGATATGGGTTGTGGGGTGATGGATATCGCGAGATCCATATTTGGAAATGTAAGTGTTTCCATGATTTGGTGTTGAGACGAAACCAGGTGGGGGATACAAGAAAGGTGTTTGAGTGATTGCATATGGCAAGAACATTGAGTCAGTAGTTAATGTGCTAAGTGTGTCCTGAGTTGTTTCCTCAGAATGGGGTGTGTTTGAAAAAATCATCATACATAAAGGGGCTATGGGCATAGGCTAGATTACATATGGGTCTCCTAGATATGTGCTTAGGAGTGATGATGCCTTGAACTTCCTTAGGCCTGCTTCAGTCAAAGATGGGATCAAATCTTTGTGGGACCCTACGAAGGGTAACATACCATCGGGGGTGGTGAATTCCCTTTTCTCATAGTATCTAAGTTGATATATTGTGACGATATTCCCATCATGTGTGAACATCATGATGTGAAACAACGATGATGCTACCATTTTCATGGCGTACATATAACTATGACCCAACAGGATGTTGTAATCTAGTTAGGCATCGAGGACTTTGATATCGATGAGAATTCTTTTGCTGGTGAGCTATACCAGAGTGTTCTAAAAGGTCCTACAGGGGCCGAGGGTTGCCCGTTGTATGCCCTGAGTGCAATGGGTGAAGAAGTTAGCTTGGGGGACCCTAGTTTCTGACAAACTAATTTTAACATGATATAGGTAGATTCCCCCTCATCAACGATGCAATAATGGATGGTGATGATCCAGATGGTGTCTAGGATCGGGAAAGAAACTATAGATGGAAGTCGTGGTGTAGAATTATCCAAATAAAAAGCCATCAAACACGAATTAGAGGGGTGGATTGCGACTAATGCATAAATAATGGCTTTTTGTTAGGTTGGGTAGGTTTGCAAAACCTATAACGATGACATGGTAGAAGGTGACTGCGTTAAGTCATCAATGATGCTATAGTTGTGAGTTGCCTTTCAATTATCGCCCACCTAATGTACTGGAAGTTTGATCATCTATGTGAAGGTTTCAAAAGGGGGTTGAAGCAATGTCAACAGTGTCATGGTGGTAGCGTTAGTTGAGGTGGAAGGATTGGTTTCTGGAGGGGTTAAATAATCTCAGTTTCGTGTTTGTAGGAGAACATCCTCTCTGGCTACAAAAATGTCATGATTGGTTGGGTCACTCGAACTGCCCCCATTTGGAATTTGATACCAGTGGGGGGTGGGCTCTTGTTGGGTGGCTACTACTCCCTAGTGTGGGAAGGATTCTACATGACTATAGGTTGTTGGTTTGGACCTCCCTACCCTCTGGTTTCTCTCATCCTCTTCAACTCTGGGAGCTGAGGGCAATGGTGGGTGTAATGCCTATATTCCCCACAAATAGCACAAGAATGATTAGTCCTTATACTAGGGGTTTTGTTTTTCTTTTGGGGTTTTTTGTTATTTTTTCCTTGGTTTTGGTTTCAGTTAGGGGGATTTCCTCCAGCCAGTGCCCGTGAAGGTCGTTATTGGTTGTTTCCCCCTACTGAGGTTCCCCTTTTTGTTTTTTCTTTCATTTCTTCTTGTTGGAATTTGAAGGGTTTGTTGTGTTCAACTATTCAAATCATTGTTGTTGTTGTGGGAAAGAAGGTTGCAAAAAATTAACCCCGACATTAGGCTGAGCCATGAGGTTGGTATGTTGGGATGCTAAAAAAGGGTAATAAGGGTTCCCTTGTCTTGGTTTAGCATAAGTGGTTTGGGAGGTGGACACCACCTATGCAACCCGTGGAAGGTACTAACCAACCTACATGGGAGGATATTCGTTACCCTGAATGTTAGAGTATTGGTTACTCTACATGGTCGGGTTCTGAGAGGGCATAAGATGATTAAAATGATATCCCATGTTGGGTGGAATTTGAGTTGTAAGTTGAGCACCATATGATTGGAAATGGGTTTGTCCATTATACATGTTTCGAGACTATTAGAAAATGTTTTCAGGTTTATTTTGGATGATGGTCCAAATTAGACCATCCACAACACTTGATGCGCTAGATTTATCTTGTCTAAATGACTGTAATCAAGGGGCATTGGGTAGGACGTAATCAAGGTACCCTGACTAAGTATAAATGAGCTCAAATTTGTTGAGATTTACTGATAGCTTCCTTTTCTATTTGGGGAATGGTGGTGGCCACATCTTTTTCTATTGTTGGCACAAGAGATTTTAGAAAAAAATTGAGGGGGAGGCCTTTTGTTATGTTCACTTTACATAGGCTATGACAATTTCGCCACATATAGAAATGTTCTGAAATATGTGTGAAACGTGTTTGCCAGAAGTGGGTGAGTAGCTCTAACCCAGTATCATAACAAACTGGGAGCTAACAAAAGGTGAGAAATGACCTAGTTGTTGGCATTATGATACAGATATGATACAGGTGTTGTCCTTGATGGTAGCTCACTCAAATGACAGATCACAGTTCAAGCTCTCAGAATGAAGGAAAAAGAGATATACGCAGGTTCCTCTTAACCAAGCCGCTTATACACGCGGGATAACCGTATACCAAGATGCGTATACGTACACACACAGGTTTACAGAAGGAAAGGCGCGTACATGTTGGGAATCTAAGTTTTGGTCCGTGGTATTTGGTCCATGGTATTTTGGTATTGGTCCATGGTATTTGGTCCGAAGTGTTGACCTCAGGTATTGGGTCCAAGGTATTGTTTCTACGTGGTTTTGGACCATGGTATTGAGAGAGGCCTAAACCTATATAAGGAGAAGATCATTAGGCGAAGAAGTGCAAGTGAGCAAGTGATGAATATCTAATGAAGTGTGAGATCTAGTATGCAGGTAATGGGTTTGTGATGCTTTGCTTGATCTGAACCAAGGATGCACCCATGTGGATGATGATGAACAATGGATTGGGATCTTAAGGCTTGGAATGTTTTATCATGATATGGTTTGATCATGGATAGACTAGATCTGAATTATTGACACATGTTTATTCTGTAAATGTTATGTTCTGGGTATAATTGATGTCTGGAATAGCTGCAAAGTTATAAGTTAGAATTTGCAGATTTGTACGTGGGTTAGCTTTGGTAAAAGTGCGTATACACGTAGGTTGGGTTTATCAGAGTAGCGTATCACTACAACAAAACCAGCGATTAGCGTCCCTTTTTACTTCTTTTTTTGCATCTAGAGCCCATTTTTGGTGCTATTTGCATCCATTTATCAAATATGGTGCAAAACTTGACACAAAATTTGCATCAAGTTTTGCACCAAATCTTACACCAAGTTTAGCACCAGGTATTGCAATAGGTTTTGCACCACGTTTTGCACCAAATTTTATGTCAAGTTTTATGTCATCCTTTGCACCAGGTTTTGTTCCAGGTTTTGCATCAATTTTGGCATCTATTTTTGTTTGACATACTTTTGCATCCTCATTTGCATCCACTTTTTGCACCTACACTTGCATCAACTTTTGCATCCTTTTTTGCATCATTTTTTAAATCATTTTTTGCATCCATTTGTGCATCACTTTTGCGCCACGTTTTACATCGAGTTTTGTGTCTAGTTTTGCATATAATTTTGCATCTACTTTTGTTGCATCCACTTTTCCATCTTGTTTGGCATCCATATTTACATCTTCTTTTGCATCTATTATTGTACCCACTATTGCATCTAATATTTTTGTGCCACAATTGGCGCCTAGTTTGGCACCTCCTTTTGCACCCACTTTTGATTATAATTTTTCATCCACGTTTGCATCCTCATTTGCATCTAGGTTTTCATCAACTACTACATCTATTTTGCATCCCTTTTTGTATCCAATTTTGGACCAGGATTTGCATCGGGTTTTGTGTCTCGTTTTGCATCTACTTTTGCATTGACTTCTATTGCATCCACTTTTGTATACAATTTTGCATCCACTGTTACACCCATTTTAAATTTCACTTTTTGCATCCCTTTTTACATCTTCATTTGCATCATACTTTGATTCTTTTTTTCATCTATCATTACATCCACTTTTGTTATGCCATAATTTGCACCGTGTTTTGCACTCACTATTGTATCCACGTTTGCTTCCAATTTTGCATCCATGTTCACATCCTCTTTTGCATCAAATATTGCATCTATTTTTGCATCCACTTTTGTGTCAGGTTTATGCATTGGGTTTTGCATCTCGTTTTGTATCTACTTTTGCATCTACTTCCATTGTATCCATTTTTTTCATCCAATTTTGTTTTGCCTGTTGCATCAATGTTTGCTTCCACTTTTACATCCATTTTTGCATCTTATTTTGCATATTTTTTGTCTATTGTTACATCCACTTTTGTTGCACCATATCTTGCGCCTACCATTGCAACCACATTTGCATCCACGTTTGCATCCACATTTGCATCCTCTTTTGTGTTCAAGTTTGCATCAGATATTGTGTATGTTTTTGCATCCCCTATTGTATCCACTTTTGTTTCATCCATTTTTGCATCTACTTTTGTGTCCGTTGTTGCATCCACATCTGTTTCACCACAGTTTGTGCCAAGTTTTACACCTACCATTGGACCCATGTTTGCTTCCACTTTTGCCTTCATGTTTGCATCCAAGTTTGCATTGACAACTGCATCTACTTTTGCATCCACTTTTGTGTTAAGTTTTTCATGTTGTTGTGCATCTACTTATGTTGTATCCACTTTTCATCCAATTTTACTTCTATTGTTGCCCCCATTTCTATGTTCGCTTTTGCATCCCTTTTCCAACACTCATCATATTTTCTGCATTGATGATATTCCTTATGGCATTGACAATTATGAACAATTGATGACAATGTCAATAATATTGACAATGATGAAAATGAAGATGATGGCGATGACATGAATTGTGATTATGATGATAAAGACGATAGTGGTTACAATGACATTAATGATGATGATGGCAATGATTATGATGATGACGACGCTAATGACCTTGGCGAATCTTCCCAATTTTAGATGTTGTCATTGTCATAATCATAAGCATTATCTTTGGTGTCATCATCATCATTTTCATCTAGGTCATCATCAAAAACAATAATGGCATGAATGATGATGATGATTACAACAATGTTGATAGAAATTACATTAATGATGATGATGGGGATGATAAAAATGACAATGACGATGATAATGGTGGTGATGATGATGATCATCGATCATCTCTCAAAAATAGAGTTGTTATTTCTCTTACGTATATCAATGTGTCCTAAACAACCCTTTTCTAGCACTGATAACATTTTTTGGGTTGATGATATTTCTTACAACGTCTATAATTATAAACAATTGCAAACAATGTCCATAATGATGATGATGATGGAGCTGACGATGATGGCATGAATGGTGATTATGATGATAATGTAATGATGGCAATAACGATGACAAGGATGATGGTGATGATGATGACAATGATTATGATAATGAGAATGAACAATTACTAGTTTCACTACCATCTTCTGGATACATATTACTATCATACTTTTTAAATTTTCTGTCTCTCTTGAGGTATCTTACTATAATGGTGTTGTCAACACTAGAAAGATATCTTGTTGTAATGGTGGTTCTAATGTTAGCACTAGCAAAGTTTTTGTTAAATTTTGGTTAAAAAAAATCGATTTATGCAATTATTTTGACAATCTATGTAAAAAAGTAAATAACATCCAATTATTTTTACTGTAGTCCCATTGATTATCATGAATTCACCAGTCTGAAGACCATCTTCTACATACATATTATTATTAAACTTTTTGCATTATATCCCTCTTATATTTGGTTGTAATGGCAGTATTAGCACTAAAAAAATATCTTGTTGTAATGGTGATGTTAGTATTAGCACTAAAAAAATCACTAAATTTTGGTAAAAAAAAGTTTATCATTTATTTATTTTTAATTTGGGAAATTTTTGTTTTTATTTTTTTTGTTTTTAATTCTATTTTTATGCAGTAATATTTTTTTTGGTTGAATTTTGGTAGTAACTAGTTTTTGGTCGAATCATATGTATTAACCATGTTCTTTATGCTACAAGTCTAATTGTTGGGACAAAATTGCTCTTTCAAATAAGTTGCAAAAGCTATTTTACATCCATTGTTGCACCCATGTTTACACCCACTTTTACATCCCTTTTTGCATCCTATTTTTCATCTTCATTTGCTTCTTTTTTTTGCATCTATCATTACATCTACTTCTGTTGTGACAAAATTTGTTCCATGTTTTGCACATACTGTTGTACCCACGTTTGCTTCCAATTTTGCATCCATCTTCACATCCTCTTTTGCATAAAATATTTCATCTATTTTTGCATCCACTTTTGTGTTGGGTTTTGCATCTCATTTTGTATCTTCTTTTGCATGTACTTCCATTTCATCCATATTTTGCATCCAATTTTGTTTCTCATGTTGCACCCGTGTTTGCATCCACTTTTACATCCCTTATAGCATCTTGTCTTGCATCTAAGTTTGCATATTTTTTTGTGTCTATTATTACATCCACCTTTTTTGTGCTATTATTTGTGCCATATCTTATGCCTATCATTGCAACCCACATTTTCTTCCACTATTGCATCCATATTTGCATCCTCTTTTGTGTCCAAGTTTGCATCAAATATTGTTTATGTTTTTTGCATCCCATTTCGAATTTACTTTTACATCCACTTTTGATTTGTCTAGTTTTGCAACTAATTTTGTGTTCACTATTGCACCCATGTTTGGCCCATGTTTACATCCCTTTTTTCATCCAAGTTTTCCTCCTTTTTGCATTCAAGTTTGTGTCCCTTTTTTTTTACATTCATTGGAGTATCCACATTTGTTTCACCACAATTCATGCTAAGTTTTATGCCTACTATTGTGCCCATGTTTTCTTCCACTTTTTCATCCATGTTTGAGTGCTATTTTGTGTTCAACTTTGTATGAACTATTGCATCTACTTTTTCATCCACTTTTGTTCAATTTTTCTGTCTTGTTCTGCATCTACTTATGTTGTGTCCACTCTTCATCCAAATTTACGTCTATTTTTACCTCCATTTTTTTGTTTACTTTTGCATCCATTTTCCAACACACATCATATCTTTTGCATTGATTATATTTCTTATGACATTGAAAATTATGAACAACTGATGACAATGTCAATAATTATAACGATGATGATAATGAAGATGATGACGATGACATGAATTGCGATTGTTATGATAATGACAATGATGATAAAGACAATGGGAGTTACAATGAAAATGATGATGATGCTAATGACCTTGGCCATTCCTCCCAATTTTTAAATGTTATCATGGTAAAAATCATAATAATTGTCTTTGGCGTCATCTTCCAAGTCATCATCATCTGATCATCATTATCATTATTTTCATCTTGGTCATAATCAAGAACAATAATGGCATGAATGATGATTATGATGTTCATGATGAAGATGACAAAAATTATGATAAAACTTATATTAGTTATGATGATGGGGATGATGACAATTATAATGACGATGATAATGGTAGTGATGTTGATGGTCATCAATCATTTCTAAAAAATAAAGTGGTTATTTTTCTTTCATATATCATGTGTCCTAAGGTTGGTGATATTTCTTATGATACCTATAATTATGAACAATTGACGACAATATACAAAATCATGATGATGATGATGATCATGAAGAAGACATGAATGGTGATTATGATGATAATGAAATGATGACAATAATGATCACATTGATGGTGGTGATGATGGCAATAATGAAGATGATGACCCTCCCTCTAAACTAGCGAGGTACTCATAATGAGACAAAAAAGTACTCTCAAGTTGAAATATTCATATAAGAAGGGATCTAGATCGATAAGCATCAATGATGATTTACATCATCATAGCCAAAATTTTCAAAATAGTAAGGCCTTGACTAACAAGTTTATCGCTCCATTAGATCAGAGCACAATGTTGGGAGGCATAAATTTGGACACCACTGCCTTTCAAGGCACTTACCCCACCAAGATGTTTACCAGGTATGTCCTCACATGATCATTTCCTAATCCACTATCATAATATTTGACACCAGAAAATGTCAATCCTCATGACTATTCTTATCTTGGATTAATGTACTTGACTTATGGTGATTAGTCCTAGTCAATGTCCAAATTCTCAAAGAATATTGGTCCCAGATGTTTATCCAATCCACCATTATCCCTACTAGTGCCTTTACTAGGCTTACGATTGTTAATCCTAGCCATAGTACATGACACATGGATAACATGGTGTCTACCCTCACTCCCTCTCAACCAGGGAGGAAACATCCACAAGCATAGGATTTTCTCAAGAATACCCATCATTTTCGTAGAGAATAACATCATTAATTTGTTTTCATCACATGACGACTTTATGATTAAGCATTCATAGATTTGTGGCAAAATATTTCCCATTTTGTATTTGTGATGAAATACAATAAAAAAGTGAAAGCCAAAATCATTAAACATACACTATATTGATTTATCTAAGTCTAAACTCTAAGGTTGAAGTGAAAATTCATGTAAATCTTATATCTATGAGTTGTGCCAAACTTATGAAAACCTTATTCCCTAAGTCCTATATATAAGAAAATGAAAAAGAAAGAAAAATAAGGGCCAATAAATGGTAACTCATGTATTCACTCCCTCTTTGGAAAATATATGAATATATACACTCCTAGTCACACTTGATCACATGTATGTGATGGTTAAATCATGAATTATTCTTTTCTCCTTGCATTTTCACTTCATCATTTAAGCACCTAATTGAGGATCTAAGGAATGTTTGTTTCCTAAGGCTTTCATGTCTACTCTTGGTTTACTTATGTCACACTACTATCAATTTATGTGACAGAGTGAAATACATAAGTTTGTGGAGTTATTATAGAGGTGTATTGAGTTCGTAACCACACACACATGTATTACATCTCATTGATCCACATGTGTGGGTTGGAGACTCATTTCTTGACAACTTTAATGGAGACTACTTTGTGGCTTTAATGGTATAGCTTACAAAATATCTTGTTAAACATTTCGATTCATTCTTTCTTTTCCTCGAGACACTTATAATATTGAAGTCACTCCCTACAATCCATGGAGATAGGGAGTATAAATTACTTGTGCTAGAAATAGAATTGAGAAATAGAGGTTTTCCATTTGCGATATTGGAGTCATAGACATTGGATACATGGTAGTAGTCCTCAATGTCAATTAACTAAAATTGTATTGTCATAATGCGAAAAGAGGTAAACATATTGGTAACCTTGATGTCTTAATCATTTCAAATAATAACCATTCCACCCAAGTATCTCTAAGCATCAATCACTACTACTTGGAAATTCCTCCCCCATTTTCTAATTATATGAGGTTGAACCTCGCTTAATATTTTTGCTTCTTATATCAACATTATTTATGGGTGCTTTGCATACCATTTTTCTTTTAGGAGTTTGTTTTCACTTACTATTGACGCCCCTCATGTTCCAAGACTATTTTCATCAAAAATTTACATAGAAAGAAAGTATAAAGTGACTAAAAAGAAACATGTCTCAAGATTTAAGTGCTTGGACAATTCCACTTCATGACTCCTATATTTCCTTAACCTGGGACCAAATGGTGAACTTGATGGCCTTAAGGGAAATTGATCAATGAAAATCTAAAAAAGAGGTGATTTTTGACTTTATCACATACAATTTAATATACTAAAAAAAATATCCATAACAATTTCATCAATCAATGAATCATTAAAAAAAATATCCAAAACAATTTCATCAAGCAAAGAATCATTGCATTATAAAATACAATCTATAAACATTTTGGGAAAGTTTTGCTAAAACATGCTTAAAAATCAGCATATTTAATATTAATATTTAACAATAATATGGACAATAACACATTTTGATAAATTAAATAACATATTATCAAGCCTAAAAAATGTCACTAACTGAAAACTACAAAGCATGCAACTAATGGAAGTGACCACTCAAGGCCACCACAAGACAATTAATCTATTAAGACCAAGATTAATGGGGACAAAGATCTATAAAGGACAAAGGAAAACCTATTTTAACTTTATTGTTTTATTAGCCTGGTTCAAGATGAACATTTCAAGATATCATGAAGAACATAATTAGTTTTATTGCATTAAGAAAACCCAAGCACATTCTATAACTTAGCAAGAAAGAGATGTATAACACCCATCTCAGCAACACGACACATGACATTAAGTTACTTTACTATATATAATTTAAACTCCTATCATAAAATCACAAATTTAGCATGAATGGAATGTTTAAAATCCATTTTTATAAAAGCAAAATATAATTTTTCTTATAGAAAAATACACCAAAAACTAAATATATTTTTCTAGAAAAAAAAATACTAAAACTAAATATATATTTAAAAAAAAAAACTAAAACATAAGCAAACTAGAATTTGAATTTGACATTCTTGGTCACTTTCGGAAACATATGGTGGAATGTAATCTCTTTATCCTCATCTTTAGCTTTTTCCTAAAAATAAAAGCATACAAAAGTGGGAAATAGCCATAAAGCATGGGGAAGATTTTTCCCAAGCAAAAAAGCATCTAAAAAGTGGAAAATTCCTTTTTTATATGAGGAAACATTATTCACCCAAAAGATTTTTCCCAAATTGAACTAATGAGGAATTTTGGAAATCTTCATAGCCTCCACTTTCCTATATATTAGAGGCTTGGCCATTGAAAAAATGATGGGAATTTTGTATTGTCACGCTCTTGAGATCTGTCTTGAGAGGGAGAGTTTTGGAGCTATGAGTTGGGGGAGGTTATGTTGCAACTATATCTGATTGTTGTAACTTTCCTCCAACTCCTTTATTCATATAGATCAGTTGTTCTTCCTTCCATATGTTTCTATTCATTCTTTACTTCTTCTATTTAACTAATGTATGCATGGGTTTTTGGTTTATATTTATTTATTCAATAATATTTATATGTTTTTTTATAGTTTTGATTATTAAGATATTATGTTGTGAAGGTTGCTTTATTCTCTCTCTTATGTGTAGGACCAAGCTTTGGAGCTAGCTAGGAGCGCTTCTTGGCTATACGAAAAACTCCAAGAAGACCTGCATGCGAGGACTCACAAGAATTCATTCTCTTTTTCTTAATCTATACTCTACATCTTGATCTACTAAGAATCCTAAGCCTTAGAACAACCTTTCTCTTAATTGGTTTGTCCTAGGTTTCTGAGATAAATTGAGAGGGTTTTGTTTTCATCTAACCATGCATTAAATCCTACAGCAAAATGATATTTAGAAAATTTAATATATTTCACTATGTAAATGAACTTAGTAAAATGAACCCATAGAGGTGGTCATAAATGGAAATAAAAGTAAAACTCTAAACAAGAAGCCAAAAGTGGATTTAACCATGGATGAAAAATTGGGAGTAGAATTGGATGTTAAACTAGCCATCAAAACAATATGCAAACAATGACGCAAAAAGGTTTTTAATGTAAAATTAAAAAAGGGTGCAACACTAGACACAAAGAAGGGAACAAAATAGGGCATATGAAAGGATACCGAATTGGGTGCAAACAAGGATGCAAAAAAGGACACCGAAATGAGGATGCAAAGAATGGTGTAAAATTAGGATGCAAAAAGGATGTAAGAAAAGACACAAAACAAGATGCAAAATGGGACTAAAAAATGGTGAAACCAAGGATGTCAAAGATGATGCATAACTAGATGAAAATTCCAACTAAAATCTAGGTGCAAAATGAGATGCAAATGTGGACACAAAATGTGGCAGAAAAAAGGATGCAAATTTGGAAGCCAAAAAGGATGAAAAACTAGATACCAAAAAGGATGCAAATTTGGACATAAAAAATGGTGCAAAATTGGACACAAAAGAAGAAAAAAATGGTGCAAAAATGGGCATAAAAATGTCTCAATTTTGGATGCAAATTGAGATGCAACATTGGATGTAAAATGATGCAACAAATCATTCAAAACTTGGTGCAAAAACAAATGCAAAAGTAGACGAAAAAATGGCTCAAAAGTGAACGTAACAATAGACACAAAATGGGATGCAAAGGTGGATGCAATATATGGTTCAACATAGGATGCAAATTTAGATGCTCAAAAGGATGAAAAATTGGATGCAAGAAATGGTGTTAAAAATGATGCTAAATTGGATGCAACAAATGATGCAAAATTAAATACAAAATATGGTGCAAAATAGGATGCAAAAAAGGGAGATAAATAAAATGCAAAAGTGGATGCAAAAAATGGTGCAAAAATGCATGCGAAATTTGGCACTAAATCAGATTCAACATATGGTGCAAAATTGGATGGAAAAGATGGTGTAAAAAAAGGCAGAAAAATTGGCACAAAAATAGATGTAAAAATAAGTACAAAATTAGAAGCAAAAGATGGCATAAGACCAGATGAAAAAATTGGCACAAATTGGATGTAAAAAAAGGCGCTAAATAAGATGTCATAGATGGTGTAAAAATCGATGCAAATTATGACACAAAAATAGAAGCAAAGAATTCCACAAAAGAGGAAGCAAAAAATGATGCAAAAATAGATGCAAAAAAAGGCACAAAACTAGAAGCAAAACCTGTTGTAAAACCAAATGAAAATTTTGGTGCAAAATATGATGCAGAAAATGATGGAAAATTTGGCGTTAAAAAGATGCAAAATTTGGTGCAAAAAAGGACGCTTTAAAAATTGTACAATAGAGCCAGATTTAGCGCCAGGTTGCTCATCCCAATTGAGAAAAAAATGCACTAGAATCTGGTGCTAAATCTGGCGCAAATTGCCTGTTTTGTTGTAGTGTATATAGTATGAAGTATGATATTTTGAAGTTGCAGTTGGATCTGGTTGTTATTGCAGAGTTCTGTTATCTGTTCTGTGACTGTGTTGTTGACAGGGTTTCAGTGTTTCAGTATTGGGTGATTCAAAGACCAATGATGCAGGTGTAGTTGATGGATGTATTGCAGTGGTGATTGATTTTGTGCTTCAATGTTGTTGATGGGTCCAGTATGAAAATTGGATGAAACAGATTATGGTGTTGTGCTTCAAGAGTATCCAGTATGAAAATTTATGAAATGTGGTCCCTGGAGGAAGAGATAAGATTGTAGCCTTCTGTAGGCCGGTACCTACGTACTGGTAAACATATCGGAAAATACAAAAGCCAGGGGGTTGGAGCTCCCTTCCAGAAGCAGCTGGAAAACGAGTGAAGGTTGGAGCTTTCAGTAGGCTGACGCCTATGTACTAGTAAATGGATCGGCTAGTACAAGAGCTAAGAGGGTTGTAGCTCCCTTCCAGGAGAAGCTGGAGAACGAGAGAAGGTTGGAGCCTTCTGCAGGTAGAAGCTTGTGTACTAGTATAAGACTGCACCAGTACAAAAATATTGTAAAAAAAAGTTTCTTATTAAAAGAAGATAGAGATGAATTGCAGTAGGTGGTTTTCACCCACATTGGGTTTCCACCTTACATCATGGTGTTCATGTGTGCTTCTTATGTGTGATGATATGTTCTGTTTTACTGCACCTGTTTACTGTTCATATGGTTAATAAAGTTCTGATGCACTGATTAAAGATCAACATATAATGGATTAACTGAATCATAAGTTTACTGGATATATGCTAGTTGCATTAAACACAGTTGCGTGTGCACGCGGGTTCCCTTGACTGAAGTAGTGTATATGAATCTAAGTATGGAAATGAAAAAGTTAGTGATTTGTTAATACAGATTCACCCCCCCTCTCAATATTATTTCCAACAATTGGAATCAGAGCTGGTCCTTCAGAAGAAGCTTGATTGCTTGAAGGAAGATCCATTAGGACGAGTAATCAAGAAAGAGAGGCATCCATCATGCCACCAATCTTTGATGGGAGCAACTTTGTCTACTAGAAGATAAGAACCACAACATATCTACAATCGCTTGGAACAGATGTTTGGGGAATCGTGGAAGGAGGATATACATATCCATCAGCAATTCCTATAGATACAATAGATAGAAAGCAATATGAACTCAATGCCAAAGTTGTTACTGTCTTATTGGGAAGTTTGTCACAATCAGAATTTGTCAAGGTCATGCAGTTCAAATCAGCAAAAGAAATATGGGACAAAATCATTCTAAGCTACGAAGGAGATGATCAGGTAAAACGTGCTAAGCTTCAAACTCTCAGAATACGGTATGAAACTCTTAATATGCATAGTAATGAAAGAATAGCTAATTACTTCCCGCGTATAGATGAGATTGCCAATTGTATGAGGATTCTGGGTGAATAAATTAAGGAAGTTGTCTTAGTTGAGAAAGTTTTGAGATCCTTGTTTGCTAAATTTGAATCCAAAGTGTCTGCCATAGAAGAAAAGGAGGATCTGCAGAAAATCACTATGACGCAGCTTCACGGAATCTTAACTTCTTTTGAGATGAGAAAAGGAGGACCATCAGATATGAGAGAAGCCACATTTAAAGTATCAGCAAATGGAAAAGAAAAACTCAGTGAATTGGGATACATTTCAGAAGAAGAATATGAGGTAAATTTTGTCAAGAATCTTGAACGGGGATCTGGAAGGTTCAAAGGTAAACTACCTTTCAAATGCTTTTCTTCTGGTAGAGTTGGTCACTACACTGTTAGATGCCCTCATAACAAAGAAAAGATGTCTGAAGAAGGTAATAGAAGTTATTATACTCATGATAAAAATAATGACTCATCCAATAGTGATGAAGACATTAAACTTTTCATGGAATATGAAAATAAGGACGTAGAAACAGGAGAAGTTACCAGATTAAAAGAACAGCTGGAGGAAGTAACCAGAGTAAGGGAGAAGTTGCAGGATGTAGTAAAAGAACAGAGCATAACAATTCAGAGGCTTGAATCTAAAATCCTCTCTCTAAAAGAAGATCTTAAAGAATCAAAGAAGCAGAATAAAGAAGCTCTTGAAGAACAAGAACATGAAGTGCTCGAATTAAGGCAACAAGTGGAAGAAGGAAGAAAAGCTGAAGAAAACATAAGGAAGCAATATCTGGAAAAGGAAGAACAACATCAGGGTGATGTAAATATCTTAAAAGGTAAATTAGAAGAAAAGGATAAACTGTTACGATTTCAAGGCAGTACTAAGATTTTAGATGATATTATTAGTAATCAAAGATCCCCTGCTATCAAAACTGGTCTTGGCTTTTATTAATCTGTTGAAGCTGAATCTAGCTCACAAGGTGAGGCAAGGAACTCTAATTCTGAAATGCTCAACAAGGAGATGAGAGGACAACCTCATCAATAGCCAAGGAAAGAAATTCCTCAAAGAAAATCTTTTACTCCTAACTATGGAAGTGATAGACAATTATTTCCTCCGATGAATAATGTTGAATGTTATGTATGTCATAATCTTGGACATGTTGCAGCCAGATGCAGAAGTAGAATGGTTCAAGACCATCACACGGAAAGATCATCACATTCCAAGTACTTCAAGGGATATTGTTTTGCTTGCAATATTTTTGGCCACAAAGCAGTTGACTGCAATAGAAGGAACATGAAACATGTAAGATGTTATGCATGTAACAAGTTTGGACATAAAGTAAGGAAATGCAGGAGCAAAATTCGAACTCCAAAGCAAGAGGATCATACATCATCACAATTCCAGACAGAATTAGAGACAGAAAGATGTGGCATAACTCAGTTAGCTAACATAATAGACACAGGGGAAACTGAAAGTTTAGACTTTTAGTATTCCAATTTGCATACGCAGATATTATGAAGATAAGTCGTGTATATACGCGAGTCAGAGGCTGTAGAGTCGCGTATATGGAGCTCCAAAGAAAAAGCAGTAGAACAGACTCAGGAAATGGTTTGGTCATGGTATATGATGGTTGGCACAGGTTCAGGGGGAGCATATTGTTGGCATTATGGTTAGAAGTCTTTGGTGATGATGCTTATGTGGCTAAATGATACATCTTGCTGGTTGGTCAAAAGAATGGTATTGCAGGTTATAGGGCTGGATGCTGATGGTTATGGTGCAGATCATATAAGGTGTATGATAGTTGTTGATGACTATCATGGTCTTGAAAAATATTTTTACAAACTCGACATGTGCTCAAGGGGAGCATGGATGGATTGGTACATCTTAGCATGTACAAAGGGGGAGCTCAATCAGAGATTTCAGCATGTACTCAGGGGAGTATGGATAGCAGAAGGTATACCAAGGGAGAGAACATCTTGGTCTGCGCTTTGCCCTTGATGTCAAAGGGGGAGAGTGACTTGGTGTGGTGGTTGCCATCGAGTCCAAAGGGGGAGATTGTTGGCATTATGATACAGATATGATACATGTGTTGTCCTTGATGGCAACTCACTTAGATGACAGATCACAGTTCAGGCTCTCAGAATGAAGGAAAAAGAGATATACACAGGTTCCTCTTAACCAAGCCGCGTATACATGTGGGATAATCATATACCAAAATGCGTATACGTACACACACATGTTTATAGAAGGAAAGGCGCGTACATGTTGGGAATCTAAGTTTTGGTGCGTGGTATTTGGTTCGAAGTGTTGACCCCAGGTATTGGGTCCAAGGTATTGGTTCTACGTGGTTTTGGACCATGGTATTGAGAGAGGCCTAAACCTATATAAGGAGAAGATCATTAGGCCAAGAAGTGCAAGTGAGCAAGTGATGAATATCTGATGAAGTGTGAGATCTAGTATGCAGGTAATGGGTTTGTGATGCTTTGCTTGATCTGAACCAAGGATGCACCCATGTGGATGATGATGAACAATGGATCAGGATCTTAAGGCTTGGAATGTTTTATCATGATATGGTTTGATCATGGATAGACTAGATCTGAATTATTGACGCATGTTTATTCTGTAAATGTTATGTTCTGGGTATAATTGATGTCTGGAATAGCTGCAAAGTTATAAGTTAGAATTTGCAGATCTGTATGCGGGTTAGCTTTGGTAAAAGTGCGTATACACGCAGGTTGGGTTTATCAGAGTAGTGTATACAGTATGAAGTATGATATTTTGAAGTTGCAGTTGGATCTGGTTGTTATTGCAGAGTTCTGTTATCTATTCTGTGACTGTGTTGTTGACAGGGTTTCAGTGTTTCAGTATTGGGTGATTCAGAGATCAATGATGTAGGTGTAGTTGATGGATGTATTGCAGTGGTGATTGATTTCGTGCTTCAATGTTGTTGATGGGTCAAGTATGAAAATTGGATGAAACAGATTATGGTGTTGTGCTTCAGGAGTATCCAGTATGAAAATTTATGAAATGTGGTCCCTGGAGGAAGAGAGAAGATTGTAGCCTTTTGTAGGCCGGTGCCTACGTACTGGTAAACATATCGGCCAGTAAAAAAGCTAGGGGGTTGGAGCTCCCTTCCAGAAGTAGCTGGAAAATGAGTGAAGGTTGGAGCCTTCAGTAGGCCGGCGCCTACGTACTAGTAAATGGATCGGCTAATATAAGAGCTAAGGGGGTTGTAGCTCCCTTCCAGGAGAAGCTGGAGAATGAGAGAAGGTTGGAGCCTTCTGCAGGTAGAAGCCTGCGTACCGGTATAAGACTGCACCAGTACATAAATATTGTAAAAAGAAGTTTCTTATTAAAAGAAGATAGAGACGAATTGTAACAGGTGGTTTTCACCCACATTGGGTTTCCACCTTACATCATGGTGTTCATGTGTGCTTCTTATGTGTGATGATCTAATCTGTTTTACTGCACCTGTCTACTATTCATATGGTTAATAAAGTTCTGATGCACTGATTAAAGATCAACATATAATGGATTAACTGTCATAAGTTTATTGGATATACGGTAGTTGCATTAAACACAGTTGCGTGTGCACACGTGTTCCCTTAACTGAAGTAGCGTATATGAATCTAAGTATGGAAATGAAAAAGTTAGTGATTTGCTAATACTGATTCACCCCCCTCTCTCAGTATTATTTCCAACACTAGCTAAGGAGTCAAAGGTTCTATGGGAACTTGAGGCCTCGCTTACGTACCATTTCATCGTAGGACTAGTGAGGGTGTGTTGAAAGAGTCTCAAGTGAACTGAGTCACCTATGATGCTATTGGATGAGCTCCATAAATGAAAGGTCATGATATGGTTTCCAAGATCCTCCCCCTGTTTTCCTTTAGATTATGGTATATGAGAAGACAACTTGGTTGGCATAGGGGGCCATTGCAGATTACGTACAATGGGATTGTTTGTAAGTTTGCTTAAATATGGGATATTCAAGGAAGAAATAAATGAGATTTAATTTTTATTCACCATGGTAAAAAAAATTGAAATGCGGTGTGAAAGGGGTCCATTGTGGGGAAGTATGCATGGGAATACCCAGGAGGGTAGTGTGTGGACTCCCCTTAGGGGTAGTAAAGGGGGTACCTTGGGGGGTAGAAGTCCAAATCAAGGTTTCTCCAAGAAATATGAACCAATCATAGTGGCTAAATGATGTCTTCTCTTCCAAAATGGTGAGAGAACTGGCACAAC
Organism: Pinus tabuliformis; assembly: GCA_031772625.1. Taxonomy (NCBI): domain Eukaryota; kingdom Viridiplantae; phylum Streptophyta; class Pinopsida; order Pinales; family Pinaceae; genus Pinus; species Pinus tabuliformis. The sequence continues at coordinate 300,474,402 of CM062814.1, forward strand.
TCTCTACAATGGGGAGAGGTTTTGAAAATGGTTAGAGTGATGGGGTATTGTGGGGTACCCTCTGGTGTCTGATGGAGTGTGTGACACTAATATGGTGAGAGGGGATTTTTTACGAAATCAAGTAAATCACATACATAAAATAAATCCAAAATAAATGGTTAATTCTCCCTTTAACTTTATGTTATGTGATCAATCAAACAAGAAAAAGGTTTTTGTTTGTTTGTGTATGATAAAAAATCATAAGAGACCTATGTGTCCTTTCCACTCAAAAGTAACTAAGCTTTGTGATGATATATTTTGGACAGGTACTGGTGCTACATATTAAAAGTACTGGCGATGCTTCCAATAGCAAAGAAGAAACCAAGGTATCGAGAGGTTTTAGTGCTTCCCACACCTTAACCTATTAGGAAAAAATGCCCTAAAATTTTGGCCACTAAGGTTACATTCATCCCATGGGGGTAGTTGAGTCTTGAGCTTCTTGGCAGTCAATCAATAATGTGGAGCCCTAGACGAGTCGAGTAGCCTCATTTGGAACCACACACATTGAGACCTTAGCTTAACCCCCTCTGAACCGGGGTTCTGGCGTGCCCAGATATTATTTTTCGTGGGATTATGAAGTATATTAAGCACCCTAAAATACAACTTCTATGTTTCAAAGATGTAAAATTACCATGATGGCTTATGGAATGCCTACCCCCAATGGTACTAACCTGAACTATTCATTCTTTTGGGGTCTCTGTGGGGAATTTAATGTGTTCACGTTACGGTTTCTTTTAGAGAGTCTTAATTCACTTAGGGTGTGAAAATGTAAGCTAGAATAAACTAAGGACAAAAGCTCCAGAAAATGGATACCTTTTGTACAATTAAAATAGATTAGTGTGTGTAGTGTAAAGTGTGTGCAAATGAAATAGTGAGAATACAAAGTGTGGAGCGATATGGATATGCAATGATCATTTACAAACTCCCCTAATTACACTATGTTATGCTTGTTCCTTGCAAGAAAAGAAATAATGTGTTGATGATGGGCCACTTACTTCCTTCCTAATTACACTATGTGGGCCTAAAGGGAGATGGAAACCTATTTCTTTGAGAAATATTTTAGATGCAAGCCCTGGATCATCACAAGGATGAAAAGGAAGCAGGGGCTACTCCCTTTCTTTAATAACACTTGGTCCTAGTCTCAATACTAATTTGAAATGAAGTAAAATATTTGGTTAGTAAAAAGATATGTGGATTTAATGCCACTTACTTTCCTCCTAATTAAGCTATGTGATGTGAGTTGTTAAATGAGAAAAAAAAGTTGAAAATATATGTGGATTAGGGCTACTTACTTTCCTCCTAATTAAGCTATGTTGGAATGAGAAAAATAAGTTGAAACGATATGTGGATTATGGCCACTTACTTTCCTCATAATTAAGCTATGTGTGATAATTGTTGTTGGACACCTAATCCTCTAAGGGTTGGTGTGGAAGCTGAATAGTCTAAGGAAGTCCAAGAGACCTTGGAATACGAAACCAAAGGTCATATGAATGTACTATAAATGTATATTCTTGTCAATAATAGATATACACTTATGCTTATCATTCATCTTCTGTTTCTGCCATGTATGTGTTTAACATGGTATCAGAGCATACGTACTCCTACCCTGCTTCAATTTGAGCCACTGGTTTTGTGTCATTTCTCTGTGTGTCACTTCTGCCCTCTACTCATCAGAATTGATGCCATACCCTCTCTGCTACTCAGAATTATTATCAGCAACCATTTCTCTTTTAGATTCTGCCTTGAAGAGCGATCTATCTGACCATTTGCGTGTTGGCCTGACAAAAACGCCTCTGTTGATTCTTTGAATGCTCAACGCTCATTGTGGTAGCTCTACGCTCAAATAAGGCCTGGTATGATTGTCCTCTCTACAAAATATCTACTGCTTGGCATGAAATGCGCTGCTCTGTAGACCAACGCTCCTATCTTCAATAATGTTGGTATGACTTCTGCGAACTAGACAAGTTTGCATAACTCGACATCTATAGTCGAAAATTGTATTTCCTTTTACTATTGCTCGTGTGCTCTTCACCTAAATCTCTTTTGTAGAATAAAAAATGCATGAAGAAAGGCTCAACTGCGTTCATAGAGAGTTGAGGAAGATATGATACATTTAGAATGTCGATGGAGTGTTGTCCCCCAAAAGTAGGTTATCTCCAGTGAAGAAGTGAAGCGTCATTCATATATTGAGATTGAGAGCCTAGTAGGTCGTGAAGAAGCCACACTCTGTCAATATTTGAGGTTGAAATAAAGAGTCAGAAAAAAGGGAATTTCAGATGCATAGCTTCTCCGCTCTTAGAGAAAACTATAACAAATAGGAGTCGGCATGCAAGAAGACCAAGCATTTTAAGAATAATAAAAAAAAATATTATGTGTTATAAAGACAACATCCTTTAGCTTTGAAGAAATCGACGTTCAAACCTTAAATCCAAGGTCTGATAAACCCATACAGATGTTGGATTTGGAGCCATCCCGACAGTTTGGACACATGTCCATCTCATGTAAAATTACCCATACAGATGTTGGATTTGGAGCCATCCTGACAGTCTGGACACATGTCCATCTCATGTAAAATTCCGAAGTAGAGCTCTTGAATAACAACTTACAACTTTGGCAAAGAAGACTAGATAGTGTCGAGGATAAAGTGTAGTTGAAGAGTGCCCTCACATCCCTTTTCAAGAATGAACTACTTCGCTCCCTCTGGTGTTCTGCAATGCTCAATAACTCTATGTCGGGCATCAAAACTTGTATCCATGGGTTGTTGATCAATTCCCTTGTTTCCCAGATAGTGGAGCTTGGGAATGTCAAACTTTGTTAATTGCTGAGAGTTTCCAACCACAGATTCCATGTCCTCGTGAATCTTGGCCTGTATGTTGGGATGAAGAATTAGCCTTGAAAGAATCCATTCCAAGAGAATTGCAACAATATCAGAGGTTAAAAAAAAAATGATTCCTTGTATCAACAGAATGGCATTGGTTTGAGGCATTGGTACATTCTGGAACAGAATGGAATGATTGACAGGCAGTAGAAAGTTGCGATTTAGTTCATAGTATGCATGTTCAATTCATAGTATGTGATTCACTATGCGTTGAAGTCCATGTTCGTGGGTTGAAATAAAAGGTCTCCACGCATTGATTAATTCTTGGAATGAAGCGTTGAACTTCCGTTGATAAATTATATGCCTTTGCACCCTTGTGCATGCCCAGTCTCCGTAGTTCTCCTTGCTTGTGAGAATTTAGCCATGATTGCACTCGAATAAGAGCTAGGGAGATGATCTTGTGACGTTGGTAGTTTAATTCGTAGAGGATGCAGCTGGAGTCTCCACGGCCAGGGAAGAGTGAGTGTCCCCGCTGTTGGAATTGGCCTGCAACTTTCCTATTAGAAAATTGGAGGAGATGTGTCAAGGCAAACTGCATGGAACTGGTTACTGTCTGCACAAGTAATCTTCACAAAGGATCCAAAATCATGATTTGCAATTGCTTCTTCCATTTGAAAAATTCACTTTGGAACCACTTCTTGTGATCTGTGGCGAAGAAGCTCACTAGTTTCAACACTTTGACTCATGCCAGTTGTGCTGCTTGTTTCCTTCTCACGTGAGCTTACCACAGCAATCAAAATGACAAGATCCTCCCAATGTTTCTCAGTTGCAAGCTGAACAACAATGTTGTCACTTCCATCGGTTTCCTTTCCCATCATCCATTTTACAACTCCACCATAAAGGCTACGGCATGCACTCCCTGAACAGGTGGACAATATTCTCGTGACTTTTTCAATAGGCATAGTGATCTAAGACATATTTGGCGACTACGGTTTTGGCCATTGAACAAAGTGCTTGAAGAAAAATATAATTTTCCTGAACAAGATGCAAATGATTTTGCTGATTTTCTCATTCTAGTCTTAGACTTTGTACCTGAGAAGCGCCCCACTGCGGTTTGTCTAGCCTTGCTACAGTCTCCACTAGGATTGTTGAGCCTTCATTTCTTTGCTGAGACAATGGCTAGAATTGATGATACATTAGAGTTGTTAAATATCCTAATTCATTCTACTGTTGATGGAATGGTAAAAATTAGGTCTGATACACTTTCTAATATTAAAATTTGTCTGCAAAATGCACATGAGAAAATTGATTTTTTGCAGCTCGAATCTCAATTCCAGCAAGAAGAGCTACATCAAAATAGACATCATTTTGAACCTGTTTTTGTTCAGAACATTGAGACAGCCACCCATCAACAACAAGTCAATATTGTTGAAGTTCATTCAAATTTAGTACCCAATGAAGCAATAGTTGTACACGCAGATGTAGAAGTTTAGTTTGCACTTACCAAGCCCATCATCAGACCTTCGCAAGAGCTTGTTCATAACAAGAACATAATAGGTCTTGGATATGACAAGGAGGTTTCCTTTGATATTCCAAATTACTCAAAGCCCATTCAGCTTCAGAGTGCGGGATTCCTTCATGATAGTCCACCTTCAACTGTTCCAGATTTTGCTCCTCTTCCAGATCAGCCACAACAAGTTGTTAAATGCCAACACTGTGACCGAGTTGGCCATATGAAAGATCACTGTTTTGATCTTCATCCATGTAAGCACTGTCATAAAACCAGTCATTCTTCAAACATATGCTTCAGAAACAAACCTCCTACAAGAACAAAGATTCATCTTGGATGGATCGCATCTTGGCAATGGGCACCAACAACCAAGAAGATATTTCAATCATATGTCCGAACTTGTTCTAGAGTATTGAACAGTCTTGCAGTTGAGTTTTCTCCATCATCTCACCTTGTATCTGACAGGGGGGAAGTGATGGTCATCTACAAGCTTCAAAGCCACATCAAGCGAGCCCGAGCCACAACCTGCCATACCAGATTCAGAGTTGTGGGCAGAGACAAAGATGCCCCTGAGCATGCCTTCAGTCAGTGATACCTCATCAAAGAATTGAGGACACTTCCTCTAGCAGAAGACTTCAGCTTCTTGCCAGTTTTGGAAGAGTTCTAGGAATTGCATTAAGCATTCCAGAGTTGTTGGTCATCCTTAAACCATCGCAAGTTGAGACTTCCCTTTTTAGGTTGAGGTTCTCCCTTTTATGCAGAGTGAGACCTCCCTTTATTGGTTGAAGGTTTCCCTCTTCAAAACATCAGGAGCACTTCCTCTAGCAGAAGACCTGAGCTTCATGCCAGACTTGGAAGAGTTCTGGGAACTACACTAAGCATTCTAGTGTTGGTGGTCATCCTTAAACCACCTCCCTTATACCAACATTTCAGAGAGCACATTCAGCCTAGTGCTGCCATGCATTTTTGCACGTTTTGTATTACAGCTCTCTTCTTGGACTCATACATAACCCTTCAGATTAAGGGGGGGAATGTTGGACACCTAATCCTCTAAGGGTTGGTGTGGAAGTTGAATAGTCTAAGGAAGTCCAAGAGACCTTGGAATACGAAACCAAAGGTCATATGAATGTACTATAAATGTATATTCTTGTCAATAATAGATACACACTCATGCTTGTCATTCATCTTCTATTTCTGCCATGTATGTGTTTAACAATTGTAATCGAGAAAAACAAGATAGAAAGGATTTGTGGATTTGGGCCACTTACTTTCCCCCAGTTAAGCTATGTGTGATGCAAATTTTGAAAGTAAACAATAGGCAATTTCCCTACTAATAGTGGTTAGTAAAGCAATTAAGTAGCCTATCTAAACTGTAAAATTTGCAGAAGTGTAGGAAGTTCACTAAAGGTTGCCTAACACTCAGGAAAGAGAAATTGCAATGAATTTTGAGATTTCTATGTATCATATGGGTTATGTGTTGCATAGGCGCATGACTCACGTGTCTTTCTATGGTAAAATCAACATGAGTAGCATGAAAATTTGATTAGAGGTTCTTCTTAGGTAGAGAACAGGGCTTAGGGGTTTGTTGACGGGCTGAAATATACCGCCAACAATTACGGGGTCTCCCCAGTGTGAATTCCCAATTAGAACTCGTGTCATTTTGGATAGGAGCCCCATCCGATATGTGGGCCCAACTGCGACCATGAATATTTCTCCTCTTGGCTATCAAAAGAGAAGGCGTCAGAGTGGAGACAAGAATGAAATGCCCAAGCAGAGAAACAACTCCTTTGCAATCATCCCTTGTCCAGCATAATTTATGGACCAACAATTCATGAACACACGGTAGATGATATACATGTAATACTTCGTCCATTCATATTATTCAAAGTAATTGTTTTAAAATGAGATTGTAGCTTCAATCCACCTTTTTCTAGGCTCATGTTTATTATCTTTAAAGTCCCAATCATTTTATTCATTCAGTAGAGTACATTCATTTTGTGATAAACACCAATGTCTTGATGAATTGAAGTAGAGCAGAGCTGATATTCAATCCAAATTCGTCGAACCTTTTAATGACCTCCTCATAGCTTATCTAACACTTGGTCAACCATTCACCTTCAACGTGTTCATACAAGTGGTTTTTCAACATAGAGACCCCGTGGGTGTTGGTCATTACTCATGACCTAGAAACTTTGGTCTTTGTATCCTAGAGGTGCCATCATGATCTTTGTGACATGGGACATAACCTCCTTTATGGTCGAGCCAACATAGAGGTAATATTAGGTGTTGATAATATTATATGTCACAAACAAAAACCTTTGCACACTCCAATGTTAAGACCTAAAAGTGTAATGAGAATGGGCCATGCCTTAAAATACTTGTTAAAAAAATGTCAAAGGCATTCTGAATGATGATATAAATACCACTAAGGTAAATGAACTTCTCAGAAGCGTGATCCATTACATGCATGAGTAACTTCCAAGACTTTAATCTTGGGTATGTGAATGACACTTTCTCGAATGTATTTAAACCCTTAGCATGCGAATTGCCTCTATTTCATAATGACTATGCAGTTGTCATGCCTAGAACCGAAATTATGATTGCATCTTAGAGAGAGAAGAGATCAACATTATGCTATGGAAATCACGGAAATCCCTCCAAACCTAGTGCAGTCAAATAAATATGACCCAATAATGTCAAAATGATCTTATGGTGTGTTATCAATTCCGCAACATGTTTGTGGCAATGTATCTAGAGGGTAAGATAATGCTAAACAACGTTGGGGCTTTATTCAACCATCCAGGGTTTCAGGTGTGCATGATTGTCGGTTTTAACCCTGTACAGAAATTACCTGCATATGAATTCTAAAACACAAAAAATAAACAATGCGAGAGCATAACACATAAAACACATATACACAGAAATTTCCCACTGGATCCCAAAACCGGGACTACCAACTTGATTTTTCATTATGTTCCTTTCAATGTTACAATACATATTTATACATGCCGAAGCATCTAATACCATGGACTGAAAAACCATCGCGTCCAAAACCATGGACCGAAAACCATAGGTAGGTTCGCCCAACCTAATATAGGGTCCAAAAGTATTTTCCCTGGGCGCTGCGCCAGACCCTGCAGAGGGGGCCTACTCACCCCCCTCAAACCCCCCTGTGACCTCCCCGCTGCGCAATCAGCGCAATGAAGGGGGTCTCTTTCCCCCCTCTAACCCCCCGGTTCACTATGTAGGTTAGTCGTGGAAAGAATATAACACAACCCAACATTCTCCCACTTGTTGTTTTCTTTCCACAGGGGGCCACAAGAGAGCTTAGTCATTTTTCCAACCCTAAAACGCCCATTGTTTCTCTACACCAGGAGAACTTCTCAGAGCTCACAGATTTTGCTAATGCAACTGCAGTATTCTTCAAAGTGTCCACCTTTACCAGCAACACCTTTTTGTCTTCTATCATATCCCTCACAAAGTGATACTGAACATCAATGTGCTTTGTCTTTGAATGATAAGCAGGGTTCTTTGCCAAGAAAATTGCACTTTGGCTATCACAGTCTATCCTTATAGCTCCCTGTACTAACCCCATACTTGAACACAATCTCTGCAACCAAACTGCTTTCTTGCTTGCATGAGTGGTTGCCATGTATTCTGCCTCTGTAGTTGATAGTGCCATTACAGATTGTTTCTTACTCATCTAACTGACTGCACCTCCAAATAGGTTAAAAACATACCCACTTGTAGATCTTCTCTGATCCAGATCTCCAGCCCAGTCCACATCAACAAAGCCACGAATATCCAACACTCTGTTCAATCATGGTCTTACTTGGTAGCACAAACCATAATCACTGGTGCCACGCAAATACTTAAAAACCCGCTTCACTGCCGTCCAGTGTTCCTTCCCTGGTTTTGACATAACCCTGCTCAATACTCCCACAACATGTGCAATCTCTGGTCTAGTACAGACCATCGCATACATCAAGTTACCGACTGCACTTGCATATGGAACACAAGACATGTCCTCTTCCCCTTCTTGTGTTTTGGGACACTGTTCAACAGATAACTTTACACCTACAGGAATAGGAACCTTCACCAGTTTACTATCCTGCATATTAAACCTATGTAGTATTGTCTCGACATACTTCCTCTGGTTTAACTAGAGCTTCCTCTTTGCCCTATCTCTTTTAATTTCTATGTCCAAAATATAGTTTGTAGCACCAAGATCTTTCATGTCGAATTTGGAGGACAATTGGGTCTTCAAATCTTGGATAATTTCTTTGTCATTTCCAACCAGCAACATATCATCCACATACAAGACCAAATAATAACACGGTCACCAGTTAATTTAAAATACACACAATGATCTGCTTTGCTTTTGGTGAAGCCAAATCCCCATATAAATGTATCAAATTCCTGATACCACATCCTTGGTGACTGTTTTAACCCATACAGAGACTTCTTTAACTTGCATACCAGTTCTTTCTTACCCTTCACCGCAAAGCCTTCAGGTTGTTTCATGTAGATCTCCTCTTCCAGATCCCCGCGAAGAAATGTTGTCTTCACATCCATCTGTTCTACCTCAAAATCAAAAGCAACAACAACAGATAAAAGTAATCTAATAGAAGTTACCTTGGCAACATGAGAAAAAATATCACCAAAATCAATTCCCGACACCTAGGAATAACCTTTTGCTACCAAACGAGCTTTGTATTTCTCCACTTTTCCTTTTGCATTTGTTTTCTTCTTGAACACCCATTTGTTGCTAATGGGTTTCATCCCAGCCGGCAACTCTACCAAATCCCAAGCCTCATTTTTGTGCAAAGATGCCATTTCATCAACCATGGCCTCTTTCCAAAGTTTTCCATCCTCTGAATCTACTGCTTCCTTCATAGTTTTGGGATCATCATCAGTAGTAGATAAAGCAAAATTTGAACAGAAAGCAGATGGACTATACCTTTCTGGTTGCCTTCTTTCTCGAACTGATCTTCTTACACCCGGAGTTTGTGGCTCTTCATCTTCTAATTCCTTCTCTGCTGTAGAGTCTGATTCTTCTTCCTTTAGCTCAAACTCTATCTTCTCAGGTTCCTTTGCTTCGACTTCATGTTTAATAACATCTTTCACCTCTCTGAACACCACATCTCAGTTGTACACAACCTTCCTTGTTTCTGGGTTCCAAAGTTTATAACCCTTTAAACCATCCTTATACCCAATAATGATGCACTTTTTAGATTTACTATCCAACTTGGTTCGTTTCTCCTTTGGAACATGTACATATGCATCACATTCAAATACCCTCAGATGTGAAAGAGAGGGTTTCTTACCAGTCCATACCTCTTGTGGAGTCTTATCCTCCAATGCTAATGAAGGTGATTTGTTGACTAGGTAACATGCTGTCTCCATCGCCTCTGCCCAGAATTCTTGTCCCAACCCGGCACCACTGAGCATGCTTCTTACTCTTTCCATCAACGTCTTGTTCATTCTTTCTGCAACTCCATTTTGCTGAGGTGTATATGGAGTAGTCTTCTGCCGTGCTATATCACACTTTTTACAGAATGCTTCAAATTCCTTACTGCAAAACTCTCCACCGTTATTTGTCCTCAGCCTTAAATTCTTTAAATTCTTTAAACCTGTCAAAGACTTCAGATTTCTTCTTAAGGAAATATATCCATGTATTCCTTGAGAAGTCATCTATAAATGATACATAGTACACAAACTTACGCAGTGATAGAACCTTCATTGGTCCAAACACATCACTGTGCACAAGCTTTAATATCTGTTTCGCCCTCTTACCACCAGAGGGGAAACTCACCCGATTCTGCTTCCCATATATATAATTTTCACAGAAATCAAAATCCAAAGAGCTATTACTCATACCTTCTACCATACTTTTACCATGAAGTATTCGAAGGCCCTTCTCTCCACTATGTCCAAGCCTTTGATGCCACAACATGGTCTTCTCTCTAGAGACCACTAGATTTTCTGCTCCACTTTCAGGAACCACAGAACTGTTACACCCATCAACAATAGTGCTACCTTGCAGCTTGTACAGAGTTCCAATCCAAACTCCCCGCATCAATACCAGTGCTCCCCGAACCATCTTGCAGGTATCCTTCTCGAACACTGTTTTTACACTTGCATCATCTAGCTTGCTTACAGAAATCAGATTTCTGGCCAATGTAGGAATATGCAGAACACCCGAAAGTGTTCTAACCTTTCCACCTTGCAACTTCAACTTTACTTTTCCGCAACCAACGATTCTAGCCTTCCTATCATCCCCTAAGAAGACATCACCACCATCATATTTCTCATACTCGCAAAACCACTCTCTATGGGGAGTGAAGTGAAAGGATGCACCTGAGTCAATCAACCATGCCTCGTGATTTACATGTGTATTTGAAGAAGCCAAGTACACATCCCCACCTTCATCTGAGGTGGTTTTCGTCTCTGTAGAAGGAGCATCATCAGATCACTTTCCTTTATCAGGAGCTTTAGATTTACAGTCCCTTTTGTAGTGCCCTTCTTTTCCGCATTTCCGGCACACCACCTTTACAGGTTTTCCTGGAGATTTAGATCTCCCTCTAGATTTAGATCTCCCACTCGATGACTTATTTTTGTTTTTGTTCTGGGACCGTCCTCATACAGACAAGGCATCACCATTCTGGCTCTCCATATTTTTTCGTCTCATCTCCTCTGTCAGCGATGTGAGACTATTTCATCAAATTGCAAGGTAGTTGCATTGCTATCTATTGCAATAACTAGACTATCTCACGAATCTGGTAGAGAACACAACAAACTGATGCACTTATCTTCATCTGAAATTTTAATATCAATAGACGCTAACTAACTTAGCACAGTATTAAATGCGTTCAGATGCTCTGTCATCGAGTCTCCATCTTTCATCCTCAGGTTATACAACGCTTTCCGCAGGAACAGTTTATTCACCAGAGACTTAGATTGGTACAAAGTCCCTAAATTGTCCCACAAAGCCTTCGCCGTAGCTTCCCCTGATACATTCAACAATACTGAATCTGAGACACACAATCGTATTGTTCTCTTTGCCTTTCGCTCCAACTTCTTCCATTCTTCATCGGACACTCTCGTTGGTTTAGTACCTGGATCTACCGCGATCCACTGATCTTTATCCACCAACAGATCCTCCATCTTGAGTTTCCACAACTCAAAACTCTGACCATTAAATTTCTCGATGTCTATCTTTCCACTGCTCGTCATCTTTTTTCACCACCAGAATCGATCCCACAGATCTCCCACTAAACACGGTCTACCACAGGCCCGAGCGAAACCCCTAAACAACAAAGACGTCCCCTTGAAGCCAAAACAACTCTGATGCCAAATGTAAGTTTTAACCCTGTACAGAAATTACCTGCATACGAATTCTAAAACACAAAAAATAAACAATGCGAGAGCATAACACATAAAATACATATACACAGAGATTTCTCACTGGATCCCAAAACCAGGACTACCAGCTTGATTTTTCATTATGTTCCTTTTAATGTTACAATACATATTTATACATGCCGAAGCATCTAATACCATGGACAGAAAAACCATCACGTCCAAAACCATGGATCGAAAACCATAGGTAGGTTCGCCCAACCTAATATAGGGTCCAATTTTTTTTCCCCGTGGCGCTGCCTCGGACCCCGTAGAGGGGGGCTACCCGCCCCCCTCAAACCCCCCGGATAGGGGGGGCTGCCGCCCCCCCTGTGACCCCCCTGCTGCGCAACTGACGCAACGAAGGGGGGGCTCCTCCTCCCCTCTAACCCCCCGGTTCACTACGTAGGTTAGTCGTGGAAAGAATATAACACAACCCAACAATGATGAGGATAAAAATGCATAAACCCTAATGAATTTGGAAGAGATGAGGATGATGGTGAGACGAAGTCATCACCAAAAGGTAATCCCATAAATCCTAATGCTACTATTGTGATCATGCTTCGAGATAACAAGAGAAGGTGAAGATGATAAGCACCCTAGGAAGTGTGGATTAATTCAAAGTAGGGATGGACCTTCAATCACATATGTTTAGGGTTACAAGGATGCAAAGGGAGCATGCAATTCCCGCAAATCCTAATGCCCATGCTAAGGTGTAGGACCAATCAAGAACCTAGGGGAATATTTTCTACATTGACTCTCACCATGATTTCATGCGATGCTAATGAGAATGAACCCCTAGAGGCATGTGAATTACGTTAAAACATGAAGGGGATCACTCTTTTGACAATCTAGGGTTTCTCCCAAACCCTAATATGGTCAATCATGAGGAAAGCCAAATTGAATTCATGCTCTTCCAAATATAGGGCCCCCACTGATCGCGATGCATATTATGGAAATATAAGTTTCAAAATCATGGGAGACTCTTAACGCATCAATGAAGAAACAAACCTTCAAAACCCTAATGCAATCATAAGGTCATTATCTGAGACAACACATTATGTGTGAATTCAATATGTGAAGCGTGAATCGGTACATCAACATGGTTTGATAAGGGTCGCGAGGAGAGTAACCAATTGAAGGCCTGATCAAAACCCTAATAGCTTGGGGCGAGGAATGGGGGTCCCAAAATTTTTGATATGGCCAAAAATTTTGTTTGTTGTTGTAGCGGCTACAATAATTAGTGAACCACTAGTAGAATCCATCATCTCTGCCAACATCCCTATAATAGATCAATTCTAGATAATGATGCAAGAGAATATTGAATAGTTACTATGGGTACCTCTTGTGTTACCTTGACCTTTACAGATATGCCTTCCCTTTCTATCTGAGTTAGGTCCTGCTAGTCAGTAAACACCCAATTAGAAGTTCATGCATGCTAGTAGTTAGTGATGATGTAGAGAATAAAACAAAGGGCTTATTGTATCCAGAGTTTTAAAATAGGTTTCTGGTGTTGCTCCACTGCCAGCAGGCTTGGACAGTACCCTGGTCGAGTCACTTCAAGAAATCACAAGCATTGCTCCACTTCCAGCGAGCATGGTGAGTACCCCAACGAAGTTGTTACATTACATTTTCGTAGGTATTGTGAGTCTTGAGATGATTGACAAAAATATCTTGTAACTTGAGTAACTAGGATCCAAGTGCTTCTAGGCCTTCAAAATCACTTGGGATTACAACTAGCCTCGGCCACACCAACCCTTAACATGATTGGCTTTTTACCCACAAGGTTTTGAACCGATAACATTTTCATCATTGAATGCCTTAACATAACACCCTGTCACTGTCTATTCTATACCCATGATCATGTAGGTGACCATTTTAATTAATTGAATGTTCCGTGCTTTTTAAGTATAACAACTCTACATTATACCACTCTATAATTATTCTCACGAAAATTATATTGCTATCAAATACTTTTTTGCATAAGAAACAGGTACTAAGGAACAACGTTCTATATTACACTTGTTATATTTTAAATATTTTTCTTAACTTTTATTATAATTTATTTTTTATATTTTTCTAATGTATTTTCATTTTTTTTAATTGATTTTTTATATGTATTTTTATTTTTATTTTTTCTATATTTTTTAAAAATTTTGAGTCAGTGAGATTTTGTTTGGAACAATAAGATGGTTAGATTTTTTATTTATTTTTATTTTCTTGGTCTGTTTTTATTTTTTAATTTTAAAACTTTTCTTCACCAATTTATTTTTTTAATTTGTTTAGTTTTTGAGTGGATTTTGTCTGAAATAATAATGACCGTTTAGGACTTATTGGAAGTTAAAAAAGTTAGAAGTGTTACTAATGAGTCTTATTTTGATTTGGAAAGTTGACTTTATTAATTATCAAAACTATCATAATCTCTAAAAATGGTGTTGTTGGTAATTTTAACCCCAGCTTTGTAATTTTAACTGATAAATGATGTTATGAGAATTTTATTTTATTTATTTATTTTTTTTTTTTTTTTTTTTTTTTTTTTTTTCAGAAGAAAAAGCGATATATATTATATTGAGGCAATATATGCAACATAACCTGTAGAGTACAGAGTAGCTTGTGGTTCCCATAAAAATGGTGACCAGACTCAAGAAAGACAGATTTGTACAGATTTTACATGGAAAATGAGAGTCACATATAAAACCTTGGGCATCCATATAGGAGCATATTGAGATGAGCGGAGCACAAAAAAAACATATAAAACATATAAACGCCGAAACATGCTGATAGATGGACTAATACGACAAACATAGCCAAAAACAGTGAAAGAGTTGTGCCCGAAATATCACTCAGAACTTATTCGGCTGCCATTCGCACATCCGCCGGAGGAAACTTGACAATGCAGATAGGTCGAAACAAGGCAACAGAATACCCCAGGTGAAGGAAGCCGGTAGATCACCTGTTCACCCTCGTCGAAGGCGCTCCGCTCCGCTCCAAACCAAGAACCAGCTCGGATCTTAATCCTATCTTTGGATCGATTCATAGAGAGTGGAGATGCTTAACAAAACAGACTTGAAAGGGAGATTTGTGTCTTCAAAAATCTTTAGATTTCTCCATTTCCAGACACACCATAACACAATGGGAAGGATTGGACGCTTAGATTCCTCTTGTCTTCCCCACCAATCGAAAGCTGCATGAATAGAAATGAAACCCAGGTGAGGAAAATGTAAAGAAAAAGCCAAATCATACCAGATTTGTTGGGAGGCCGCGCATTTGAAGAACATGTGAAAGTTTGTCTCCTCCTCAGCTTCGCACAACACACATCTGCTAGGGCCGTGCCACCATCTCTTCCTCAAGTTTTCCCATGTTAAGTTTTTGTTGTAGAAAACTAACCATGAGAAGATAATCACTTTGAGAGGACAACCGAGTTTCCACCATACCAACGGAAAAATCTGTCTTGCAGGCATAATCTTTTTGGAAACAAGATCATAGTAGATATCTTTTACATTTGCTGTCGAATGAGAATGAGATAGAGACCATACTAAATGATCTTCTGGCTCGGCACGCTTTATCCCTCCTTCCCCTAGAGCATTCTTGACATTTTCCCAAGGTGATAACAAGGCAGCTGGTAGGCCAATTTCGGCAGCGTCCTTCAGAATAGGCACAAGGCCCCTCCAATCCGCAATGATCTTGTCCCATGTAAAAATACCCATTCTATGAAGGACAAAAAGAAGAGTGTCTGGAACATGAAGACTCCCCCTATAGCCAGCAAAAGAGTCGATACCAATAAAGATATTTCTTCCAGAGAACATCCTCCATTTCAGATTGTTTAAGAAGTATTTTTCATTTTTTCTGAAACTGTGCCAAATTGAAGAACCCTGTTTAATTCCAATAGAGCCGAACTTGAACCAAAACTCCAAACTTCTATCTTTTAGATACTTCTAATGGATGATAGCACTCCAAAGATTAGCGCCAAAGATGCCTCTCAACATTGTTTTGCAAACCAGAGCCTTTCCGAACAACCTTTGATCCATAAGACCCCAACCCCAGAGCTTTTTGGGCATCGCTAAGCTATTCATTTTAGACAGATGGATTTTGCCTCGGTCAGCCTTAGCACCCCATATAAAGTTGGCGGAAATCCTGTTCATGGAATGAATTATGCAAGCCGGGAGAATAAATAGATGGGCCCAGTAAACCGCCAGTTGCATCAAGACAGATTGGGTGAGGACAACTCTGCCTCCCAAAGATAAGGATCTATGTTCCCACATCGAAATCTTGTTAAAAAATCCGTCAATTAGCCATCGCCAATCGTTCTTTGTATAAGCTTTCGCTTTGAGGTGGAATCCCAAATATTTGATACCTTCTTTCAAAGATCTGGATTCTATCTCGAAGAGCTGTGAGATCCATATAATCATGTCCCGGTTGGAGTCATTGTGATACAGGAAAGATTTTGCCTTATTAATAATAAGCCCAGTCGCTTTTTGAAATCTGTCAAGGATATTTTTAAGGCAGATCCAGGATGCTCTAGACAGCATTGCAAATAATAGGACGTCATCAACGAACAGGTTATGAGAAATGAAGATATGCTTGCAGATCTTTATCGGAACATACATTTTTTCCTCAACTGCTCTGTTGATGTGTAAACTCAAGGAATTCATGGCCAAGATGAAAAGGAGAGGCGACAATGGGCAGCCCTGTCGCAAGCCCCTTTCCGCACGAAAATAAGGAGAGGGAAAGCCATTTATTATAACGGCATAGTTAACATTTTCAATACATGCCATGATCCATTGGATAGGGCCGGGTTTCAGACCTATTTTTTCCAGGAGACTTTGCATAAACCCCCAGTCCAAAACATCATAAGCTTTCTGGAGGTCGATTTTCATAATAGCAACCTCTGAATTTTGGGAGAACATAGAATGTAGGCACTCCTGTGTACTGGCGATAGCATCTAGTATATTGCGTCCTTTTAGAAAAGCATGCTGATTTGGAGTAAGACAGGATGCCAACGTTTCTTTGATTCTTTCAGCTATAATCTTAGTAATGATCTTGAATGTTATGTTGCATAAAGAGATCGGTCTGAAATCAATGAACGATTCAGGCTCTCCCTTCTTTGGGATGAGAGCAATCAGAGTAGATGAAGTGTGGTGGTGAATGCTGCCCGACATTCTGGATGCTTCCACCATTCTGAGAAGATCCAATTTGAAAAGTTTGAAGAAATGGATCAGGAAATCAATTGTCCATCTGTCGGGCCAGGGGATTTGTCTTTCTTGAATGACTTCATAACTCCAAAAAGCTCATTTTCAGTGATTGGTTGAAACAGAACTTCATTCTTCTCATCGTCAAAGATTTCCGGGATCAAGTCAATGCCCCATAGAATATCCCTGAAAGCTATATCTTTTCTTCTGCAATACTGTTCCTTGAAAAAACTGACTGCCTGCTTAATAATATCATCGTCTGTGACAGCATACCCGCCCTTATCATCCTTTATTTTCCAAATGGAATTTTTGGCTCTTCTTTCACTTGCATAATTATGAAAGAAATTGGTATTTTTATCGCCTTCCTGAATCCATAAGGCTCTGCTTTTGAGCCTCCATAATGATTCCTCCTGTTGCATCAAATTGAATTTTTCCTTTTCCAATTTCCTTAAGCGGCACTTCATCTCGAACGAGCAAGAGGCATAATCTGTTGATCCCAGCAGAGAGTCCAGCTCTTGTTGAACGCTCTGTAATTCTCTTTTATCTTTCTGTCGCTTTTGGATCTGCCATTTTTTGACCATCTTCCTGATCTCTGCCATTTTTTCTTTGAAGGTTGAGAAAAAGGGGGGTTTGTCCCTTTCCTTAATCTCTTTCCACGCATTGTTGATATATTCATTGAAAGTTGTGTCCTGAAGGAGGGATCTATCAAACTTGAAAAGAGTATCCCAATCTGAATTGTTTTCCAGGCCATGTTAATAGTATAGGTCTGTGATCCGAGACCAAAATATTTTCCACAGTTGAGTAGGGCATGCCCATTTTGGTAAGGATACTGATATGTACGAGAAAACGGTCCATTCTTTTAGCTATATAGGCCTTGTTGACTCTGCCATTTGACCATGTCGGTTTCATCACCGTGGGCATAATATCCACCATATTCCTGTTAAGCATCTCTAACTTGATGAAATCAGCATGCGCATTGTTTATCTTCCCCTGGCCCCATACCTCTTCAGTGCTCAGTGCAATGTTCAGGTCACCAGCAATAAGGAGATGATCAATGTCAAACAGATCTGTAGAAAAAATGTTTTTCCAAAAAGGAACTCGGTTTTTGTATGGCGCGTATATATTAAGAATATTGATGGGAGATTCGCATCCCCTGATGGAAGCCGCAATGATAATCCCTGCACAACACCTGTAAGCCTTTGCTCTTACTCGAACTGGATCCCAGAGAGTAGCAAGACCCCCTGATAAACCACGAGCCTCTGTTGCAACCATATACCATGTAGGAAGCATTTTCCTGAAATAAGATAAAGTGTCCTCCCGATTGTGCATGGTTTCCTGGATGAGGATTATACCAGCCCTGGAATAGAAAAAGAAATTTTTTAGCGTTAAGAATTTGGGATCAACGCCAAGACCCCTAATATTCAGAGAAATAATAGGGATCATTTAGATGATTCGCCAGCCATGCTTGCTCTAAGAGGCTGTGAATCTGGCAAATCATAGATGGGCACCTCAACCAAAGACAAATTTCTGATTCCTCTATCTGTAACTGTAGTTCTCCCTCTAAAGTGTCTGTTGCCGCCCCTACTCTTCTTCCGGACTGTTATATTCCTTGCCGAGTCCGGGCTGATGACAGGCATTGCTATGTTCCCGGGCTTGTGTATCGTAAGAGGCTCCAATTCGAGGGATTTCCTGTTAAGCAGGTGATCCAGATCACTGTCATAGGGATTGACAGGGGATGAGGCTGGGGAATTTAAGGGGGTAAGCAAGACACACGACTCCTTTACTTTTATGTGGTCCAGGCGAGCTTGATCGGGTTGCGGAGATGAGGATGAGATAGGAATGGGGATAGATCCAACGGAAAAATCTTCCCCCTTTGAAAGCAAATGATGTGAGTCAGATAAGAACTCCTTCTGGTTCATAGGACGCGGCGATGGGATTGGCCTATCCTCTCTCGGCTTAGGAATGGGGGATCTTTGGATCCCAGAAAGGCTGCAAATGACAGGGCTATTTGAAGTATTCAGACAGTCAGGAATGGAATCGGGGGGCATAGGCGGATCCAAAGATTGAGCACATGGGGACGCAGGATATTTGGGACTGTGAACCGGGATTCCCAGGGAAGAGGGAGAAGATGGTAAGTCGTTGCAGAACATCTTTTGCCTGTCTCGCCTGAAGCCAAACAATTTGACATTGGGGCAATTTTTAACTAAGTGGCCCGTTTTGCGACAAGCGGCACACCTAAAAGGTATACCCCAGAAATCCAGTCTCTGTTTGATGGTCTGGTTTTTCCAAGCAATCTCGATATGGGCAGGGTAACCCCCCCTAAACGGCTTTTGAATGAGAATCCAGGCGATTCTTTTATCCTTTTCACCTAGACACCAAGGATCGACGTAGATAAAACGTCCTATAGCATTGCCAATCACCTCCAGGGTTTCAATGGACCAGAGCTCTAGGGGAAGGTTTGGGCATTTTACCCAAATAAGATTATTCATGGGGGTGTTTTTCAGAGGATTAAAGCCGATATACCATCTATACAGGGCTAGAAAACTCCTTTTGAAGACCCATGGCCAACTCTGAATGGCTTCGGCGTCAGCAGCACTTAGGAAGTGGAAACAATACCACTCTCTCATAAGGCTTGATATGACCGGAACATAGCCAATCACAGGTTTCCAGAAATTCGCAAGCCATTTCCTCATGTCAGAATCAGACATTTCGGGGAAATGCCACTTACCAATAAGAGCAAGGTTCTGCAGGCTCTCAATCCTGTCATCTAGATGCGCACTATCGATTCTTATCGCCGACGAGGGGGAAGAAGTTTTAACAGGCTTGCGTGCCTTGTTATAGCTGAAATTTTTTCGCCCAATGCACCAACCTTCCTGTGACGCCTCTGCTTCCTTATGTGAGGACGGATCAGATTTCTGAGTGGATGGCTTGACCACCAAGTCATTTAGAGTTGATTGCCAATCCCCTGCCAATGAGGCAGCACCCCATGCTTGCTCAGCGTCCACGGTGGCTTTGATAAGGTCATCCGGATAAGATGACAATTTGGACAGATCCAAATCCGGAAAAGTACCCAAAACCAAAAGGAAACTGACTTTCGAGGCCAATCTAGTCCTATGGGAAATTAACATCAAGGCGGATGGGGGTACAGAAGAAGGACATTGAGAGAGAGAGTCTGGAACAATTCATAAAAAATCAGCCTTATTAGAATTACCATTTTTATTTTACAGAGTTAATTTTGATGACAAAAATATTTGGTTATAGGCCAATTTCATTGACATATTCTTGTATTTTCATCCAGATTTTTATTTGCCTGGTTAAAAAAAATAAATTTACAATATGTGGTAAATATGTGGTAAAAGTGAAGTAATGTAAATAATATGGATAGGTAATACACAATTTTAATTTAAAACCCATTTTTAAAAACTATAATCTCTAATAATATGTTTAATCAAACTTACTCCAATATAGAAAAAAAAACATTTCCATTACAATAGAATCTATAATTTGAACTTTACTCTTCAAATATCTAACACCGCATTTATATATTTATTTAATATACCCTGTTATATAATTTGAATCAAGACCATGGCTACTAATTGTCCTTGGCTTGGCTACCATTCCTTTGATAAAATAAAGTCTAACACAAGCTTTGGCTACAAACAGTAGAACATTAACCCAAGAGGCAAAAACATCCCGAGATGCTCCAACATATCAACTCGGTAACCTGTTCTTGATTCTCTGTAGCTGGAAATTGTTTGTTGTAATTACTGTTTTATGATGTATGAAAAGCCCTCTTTTCAGATCTCCTGTTCAAAAAACCAAATCTCTCAGATTGCAAATATTTTAATCGGAAAATCAAAGGCCTGGTTTCAGAGTACAGATACGATAGCTTTTGTTCAGTATAAAATTATAAAATATATATTTAATTTGGTTAGGGATGTATGAGAGCTGAAAATCTTTAGAGGAAGGCTCAGAAGGGCGGGCTACAAATGAAAAACCCTATTCTCAGATCCCCTGTTCAGGGGTCACAAACGAAAACCTTGAGCGGATTGCAACTCTTTAAATTTTAAAGGGAGAAGAATGAATAAAACCGGGATTCGACTTACCTCGAATGAATGCGCGCTTTGTATGATCCCTTATCCTTTTAATTTGGTTAGGGATGTATGAGAACTGAAAATCTTTAGCGGAAGGCTCGGAAGGGCGGGCTACAAATGAAAAACCCTATTCTCAGATCCCCTGTTCAGGGGTCACAAACGAAAACCTTGAGCGGATTGCAACTCTTTAAATTTTAAAGGGAGAAGAACGAATGAAACCGGGATTCGACTTACCTCGAATGAATGCGTGCTTTGTATGATCCCTTATCCACCTCGAATGAATGCGTGCTTTGTATGATCCCTTATCCTTTTAATTTGGTTAGGGATGTATGAGAACTGAAAATCTTTAGAGGAAGGCTCGGAAGGGCGGGCTACAAATGAAAAACCCTATTCTCAGATCCCCTATGATCCCTTATCCTCCCTCTACTGCACCACCACCAAACTGAACCTTAGAATATTTATGCTCTAAACGCGGGAGTAAACAGAGGTAGTAGTTCCCTGGGCTATTTCAATGGATTCGGCGGTTTACATAAAAGGTTGTTCACGCCTGCTATTTGGAATGGTTTTCTTCGATATGCATCTGGTTAACTTTATTTTATTTATATACTAGGTTAATATTTTTATGTTGATGGGTGTGTTTATGGTGAAGTATTGTTTTTACTAATATTATTTTTTCTATAAAAAGAAAAAAAGAAAGAAATTATTTTAATAAAGATAGCTTATGTGATAGATTGTTTTTTCATCTGTTTAATGTATTTGGTTTTTTTCTTGTGAAGCTTCACAATAAATGCTCCCAGTTTCTAGACAAACCCCTTGCTAAATAGATTATCCCAAGAGCTAGCTGCCAACATATCTACATAACTTTCCCTGTTGTTTTTGAAGGCTTCACATTCTAAAATGAAATGGTTTTTTGTTTCCACTTTTCGGAAAGAACAAAAAATGCATCTCCTTTCCTCTCACACTTCCTTTGGCCTTTTCCAGCGCTCTGTTTCACAACGGAGTTGATGAGAATTAGTCTTTAGCTAATCAATAAGAATTTTGGCTCTCCAAGAGATATTGGCCTCTATGTGCTTTTGATTGATGATTATGAGTGGGATTAAACACTTCAATATAGTAATTTTTCTTTCTTCCTAGCTCTTTATCCCAAGTACATTTGTGGAACTTTTCCATAACAAAAGATTGTTTATGGGACACCTATTCAAACAAATACCCCATTTAGTAAACCATTTGTTATTTTGCTCCATCCAAGTTTTTTTTTTCTCTTGCACCATCTATCATTAAAAACAACCTTAGGCCATCTACCCACTCCCATTTGCTCAATTTTTTTTAAATACCTTATGACTTGTTGAGTTGAGGCTTTTTTTTTTAATATATATTTTTATTATTTTATTATTATTATTATTAATTAATTAATTATTATTTTAAATTAACAACCAATTTAATCTCTATAAATAGTTAATCATTCATTTTATTACATTATTTATATTTTCTATGTATTTATTAAATTAGTTAATAACTCTATAAATAGTTAATTATATGTTTTATTCTATTATTTATATTTTCTATGTATTTATTAAATAGTTAATAACCAATTAAATTAAATTTTTTATATATTTATTTAGAGATAAGGTTATTATAACTAATTTTCAATTAAATTAAATTATTTATATATTTAGAGGTAAGGTCCCTAGTCCAATTTAGCGGTTGGCCTAGTTAGTCCAATTTAGCCGTTGGTCTAGTTAGCTGTTGGAGGCTCTGCTCAAGCTATTTAACATGCAAAGCTGGATCTTGTTCTTCAACTTGTCCTGACGATGAACCACACTAGTTGGTTGACGATGAACCACACTAGTTGGTTCCAAAAGCTTGTACCATAGCAATTGCTTCAATAGAAGCAGTTCTGTTTCACTTAACAAGATATCATAAAGAACTGCACTTTTAATGTTAAATTTGTTTTTAATCAAATGTTTTTGAATTTTCTCGATTTGTCTCCACTGCATATCAGAGGTACTGCTAGCCCATAGTGCACAACCATAGAGAATCACTAGAATCACATAGGTTAAGTTTTATTTATATAATAATTTTTTTTGATAAATTTATTTATTTTGAAATAAAATTTTCACAAATTTAATTTAATAATTAATAATTTTTATGTTAATGGTCGATTTAATAGTTAATAATTTTTATGTTAATAGAAAATATTTCTCACAAATTTTCCTCTTTTCGCTTTACATGTGTTTCCACATGTATCATTATTCCGGGTTTAATTTAATAATTAATAATTTTTATGTTAATGGTCGATTTAATAGTTAATAATTTTTATGTTAATAGAAAATATTTCTCACAAAATTTCCTCTTTTCGCTTTACATGTGTTTCCACATGTGTCATTATTCCGGGTTTCATCAGCGTGGGTTAGTTATGGCCGTAACCACCTTACCCGTAACCGCATTCTCTCGTCATTTGCCTTCTGCGAGCCGGAGGAGCTCTGCTCACGACCGACGACATTGATGATTTGTGGCAGCAATCACCTGTAAGTGTTTGAATCATTTTAACATTAACCTGTTGTTCTGTTTTAGTTTTTAGCTGCTTGAAAGAGAAAAACTCGTTGCTCCGTTTTCTTTATTTGCTGTTTGACAGTTTGTGAGCGAATATATCGTAGATTTGGAGGGGGCGGTATTAGTTAGGGTTAGAACCAGGGATAAGAACCCTAGACGTGGGCTATATATATCCTTTCGTGCTTACACTCCTGTGCCGTGCTTTGCATGCTGCTTCGTTGTGGGGTTGGTTGGCAGTACTGGCGGCAATTATTTTGGCTGTGGCATCGCATGGGCCGTGTTGTGGTTACTCTCCGATGCCCTGTCATAGGGATGAAGACCACATTGTTTCAGACGCTTGTTCAAGGGCCGTGTCTTCCCCTGTTTCTGCCGCTTCTGGAAGGAAGGCGTGTTGTTGTAATCTGGATCGTTTTCTGGAATCTACAACTCCAACAGTTCCTCTTCAGTATCTGCCCAAGTTACTTGCTTTGAAACCCTATTGTGATGAGCCTCCAGCCTATTTCCGATAATTTTCTAGTATTCCAAGTGTATTTATTTTATCCTTAGCAATGTTAGGCTTGTAGCTAGATGTACATTTTAGGATTTTGATATCTTCTGTTATGAACCCTGTATTTTTAACAACACAATGTTTTCTAGCTGTTTTGTCATTGGCTCTTCATCGATAATAGGAATAATTCTTGGTTTCACAGACATTCATGAAAGGATGGAGGGATTCTGAAGCCAAATCCATGCCCTTCTTTAGTCTTGGTGATCTGTGGGAGTCGTTCAACGAGTGGAGTGCATATGGTGCTGGAGTACCGATAGTGTTGAATGGAAGCGACACTGTTATGCAGTATTATGTACTGTCTCTTTCTGCCATTCAGCTTTACACTCACCCTTCTGGACCTAATATTGGCACC
Organism: Pinus tabuliformis; assembly: GCA_031772625.1. NCBI lineage: Eukaryota > Viridiplantae > Streptophyta > Pinopsida > Pinales > Pinaceae > Pinus > Pinus tabuliformis. The sequence continues at coordinate 300,498,905 of CM062814.1, forward strand.
AGGTAGATTATCCAATTCACCAGTTATTTTCATAGCAAGTCATGTCAAAGGGAGGTTCCTTAATATTTTGTAAATCTGACCACAGCTGAATGCTTTTGTATAATAATAATATGGTAAATAAGGCATAATATACACCGTAGCTCCTGTTGTTTTAACTTTAACAATTTAGCTCCTGTTGTTTAACAATTTTTTTTGGAGAAATCTATCTTTGCAAACGATTCTGCTCTAATGCTGCTCCAGACCATGAAAATACTGCATGCTTCGGCGGCTCTCTATATCAGTTGTGTCATATCTGAGACAAGATTTTGCCTGTCACAATTCAGTGTTAATGCACATGTCTTTCATTGGAGCAATATCATTTAAAACTTGATAACATTTGGACACGTGATTCACGCTGGCTCAGTTGAGTCCTGAACATGCTCTGTTTTTTTTGCAGGCGCCCTGGTGAGGAGAGTGATGCAAGTGATGATTATAGAGATACAGGTAGTGAAGGTAGTAGTAATAGTGATGAAGCAGAGCGAGACTCAAAATATGGCGGGGCAATAGAAGTCACTCTAAAGCTGCACAAGAAGGCTTTTCTAGTGATGATGGTGAAGGAAGCAGTTGCCCTTCATTTCAATATTTTGAGCGAGCAATTCCATATAGTCGTGAACCTCTGGCCGACAAGGTAAGATCCGGTTATGCATTTATTTTGAGGAATGTTTTATTTCATGGTGTAGTTTCAATTGCGAGGTTAAAATTAATATCTGTTAACTGGATGTTGCAGATTGGAGATCTTGCCAAGGACTTTCCACAGCTGAAAACCTTAAGAAGCATTGATCTGTTGCCAACCAGTTGGCTATCGGTTGCGTGGTATGCCATCAATTATACTTGTGCAATCCTTGATTAAGTTGGTGTGGAGGCCAGTTAGTTATTAAGCATTCCTGTTCTATTGGATATTGTTCAATGCGATCAGTAACGTCTAGATGAATGTTCATTATCTACTGCTATCTAATTAAAGCAAGAATTTCCTTACAGTTACACGATATACAGGATACCAACAGGTCCAACCTTGCGAGACCTGGCTGCCTGCTTCCTAACTTTTCATTCCCTTTCAACTCCACTAAAAGGTTTGATTCATCTGTTTTCTATTTTCGTTCCCTCCATCTTGTTGCTAGTTTGTTCACATAGTTTTCATATCAGTAAAGCATGTTGATGCTTTTTGAATTCTGATTTTCTCACTCCGCATTTGATCTCTAACTGATGTTTTGGCAGATGGTGGCAGTATTCATGTAAGTACTGGAGGGAAAAGTGTTCCTGTCACTCCGATAAGCAATTCTGGGGGTTCTCCAAAGCTAGCTTTACCAGTATTTGGTCCCCCTTCTTACAAGTTGAAGGGGACAGTGTGGAGTACTAATGGCAGCTGTGAACGACAGTAGGCTAACTCTTTGTTTCAGTCAGCTGATCAATGGTTGAGATTACATCAGGTGAAACATCCAGATTATGATTTTTTCCTTTCACATGGTTCTTCATATGGAGGATGAACTAGACACATCCATAACAATGGGGTTTTTGTTGAAACGAAAGAATCAGTTGGGTTATGAATGGCTTTTTTTTATTATAGCCATTAGTAAGGCCAAATACCAGGAGTCAGTGGAGTGTGTGAACAAGCAAGTTGAGGGTTGTTCACAAATCTTCGTCTATGATCTCCTCAATATAGTCAAAAGATAAAAATATAAACATTCTCAAAAAGTTCTGCAATAGAAAATGAAAAAATGCAAGTCAAAACTCCTACCAAAAGGGTATATTTAAGAGAGAACGGGTTTTTGGGTAAACCTTTGGCTTGTCTGCTGTAAGAGAAAATTGATGGAAAAAAAAGTGAAAAGAAAAAAAGAATTGCCATTTGTGAAATAGGAGGAAGAGGAAATGCTGAAGGAGATGAAATGTCCTGCATTCCAAACTCTATGTCAGTACGGGAATGTCATAAACCATTGCAGGTTGAATTTTAAGTCGTGCAGTTTTTTCTCTTCCTTTGATTTCAATTCAGGTACTCTTGTTCTCTGGGACGAAAGTTCTTGGATGTGGTTGCAGACGACTATCATCCAATGTAGACTACCTGAGTAGATATTTAATTTAAATCCAAACTTTTGACATGAAAACACTGATTTGTGATGATGGGCTGACAATGGATATTGTCTAGAGCGGTTTCTGAAAAGCTGCGTGCCCAGTGGTGGCAATTACTATTACTGTGAAAGCAGTCGTTGGTTTTTGAGTAATTGTTGAGAGCATTTGAGTATTTTCTCCAAGGGATTTTCACTACATTAAAACAAGTTGTGGCTAGTGTAGGATCAACTTTTGTCCTATCAGGTTCTCTTTGGAGTTGATAGATTAAGAAAATAAGAAAAAAGTGAAAAGAAAACCTTTGATTCTGAGTCAATATTGAGATATTTTGTGTCAATTTGCTTCCAATGGTTGATGAATGATTTGATTTTCTTCAACGTGATTAGAAAAGTAGTTATCAATATTTTCCCAGTAGTGCTTCCAATGGTTGATGAATGATTTGATTTTCTTCAACGTGATTAGAAAAGTAGTTATCAATATTTTCCCAGTAGTGATCAAAGCATGACGTGAGTTATCTAATTATTTTTTCAAAATTTCCATTAGTTAATTATCGGGGATGACTAAGTTGCAGAGAGAGCTTTATGTCATTGTTATTGTGTTATACGTCAAGGTGGGAGAAAAAGAAAAGTAAAAGATCAAAATTATGAGAATTTAGCATGAACATTATTTTCCTTTTTTTGAGTTGTATGATCAACTATTGTTAGGTGAGTGTTCTCATAGTTGACTGTAAAGATGGTTGAAGTAGTGGGCTTAGTGGCTTGCTATGTTTGTATTGCTTTGATAAATATTTGAAATTATTCATTGCTTTTCATTTGTCATACTTTGGACATACCTTGGGCGGATATATCTTTTCATTCAAGGAAATGTTTAGGAAAAGTATTATGTTGCTGGAGTTGTGAATTGAGATTTTAAGAAGTTGCTTGGGGCTATTGTGGATATAATAAATTATACTGATAGTTTGGAATGTGTAGGAATTTTGCTTTAGAAACATAGAATAGATATGGTATCTCCAACCCAGAGTGATGGCCGTGGATTCTCGATCTATAACCAATTTCATGCTTTCTCATCTCATGAATACCGTAGGCCTAGAGTAGGTGGAACTTTCTAATTGGGTCTGTAATTACATTTTAATCACATTGTTACTATCAAAGTCGCAGTGTTAAATCAAGACTTTCTGTTCTAAAGATCTCCTTCGTTGTCCATGGCTGGATGTGAAGAGCAAAACTACGAATTTTTTTATTAGGGTTTTGATAAAGGTCTAGAGTCGAGTATTTGCTTTATGAGGAGATAATGAATAACGAATTGTGTCAAGAGTTTGATAAATGTAAGAATAAAGAATACTGATATTGGTTTATGGGATTTTGTTGTAGATTTTGAGCAAAAGAGCATTGATTTCTAGGGTTTGGGTGATTGTTTTTCTATTCATCTCTTTATATAGTGTCGTTGATTTTTTTTTGATTGATTGAGTTTGTCCTGTGGGTTAATGGAATGCTTTCGGTGAAAATATGCTGATTTTTTTGGGTTCTCTTTTCTTATATGTTATTTTGTGTGTGGGTGCAATATGGTCAAAACAGTTTTTTTTTGGTTTATTTGTTGGGTAGGTTGGCTTCTGCTGATAACATTGTGGATAGTGTAGAATTAGGGATGTTTTTATAGGACGCTGACCTGAACTCTGAGCAGGGTGGAAGATGGGAATCCGGAATCTCTGAGTTTATGCTTTTCATCGAGGATCTACAGTCTTCCCAATTAGACCGATACACTGGATAAAGCAGAGGAGAAAGTAAGGGGGAGAGAGAGGCCTTTGGGTCTCTATTTTCACATTTTTACTGATTATAATTCATGTGGACATTTTTTTTGCGTGGGTTCCCTAGCCGGGTTTGTTGAAACTAAATTTCAGTTTTTGCAGGTGCTTTTGTTATTTTTTTAAAATTTAATTATATAAAGTTGTCGAATCTTGATATTGGTGTAACAAAACGCCGTGGTACCAGAAGCCTGACTAGGGGACGTATTTCTCGTCCCGCTGTCCATGTACCCTTAAACTGAATGTTAGTTTAAACAGGTTTATTTCCTGTAATCAGTTGAAAAATTCAATTCAATTACTTCCTATTGTTGATTCTCAATATTGGTGTAGCAAAAGGACTGTTACTAGAAGCCTGTCCAGGAAACCCATTTCTTGTATTGTTTTGTCCATTTCTTGTATTGTTTTGTCCCTGTTACCATGTTGACACCACATTTGTACATGGGAGTCCATTTCTTATCACCTAAAATCCTTGAGCCCTGTCTCTTCATCTGTTCCTGATTCTCATTGTGTTTCTTGTTAATATTTTTGGTAACATTGGCAAAATGTAGTATGAATCAAATTTCTCAGACTGAAATTTGTTTTGACATATCAGCTGGGGAACCCACTTTCGTGATTACGCTAACCCCTTGTTTTTTGGCTACATTCATGTGAGGTTTCTGTTTTTCTCTTTTCCTTGTAATCTTGTCTGACTTTTACTTTAAGTAATGCAGTCAGTTATTACATGACACATGCTTTGATCAGTTGGGAGGAATTTTTTCTACATGCAAGAGATTTTGTGAGAAAGTAGTTGGACAGCTTGCCCATCTGCATTCAGACAATATTGTGTATTCGGAGGTGATGGAGGGAGAAAGTAATTCAGGTTTGTTTGTAAATGATGGGTCGTTCTTAGAAAGGTTTAAGCAACTCCAGCAGCAACAACAGAAAGAACAAGCTTCCACACAAGGCGTTATGACAGGTGTTTCTTTGGAATCTGCAAATAGCTTCAAGACTAGCTTGACTGTTAAAAAGGCAACTAGTTTCAAACCAACAGTTAAGCCTGCACCCGCTCCTGCAAATGGGAAGTTTGCGTTCAGTTTGAAACAAAAGTCAAAACTTGCAGCTCCCCCTGTGAAGCTGGGCGGTGATGAAGATGAAAGTGAAGATGGAAAAAGGGGCGTGGACAGACAGTCAAAGAGATTAAAGTTGGAGGCATCAAATACCGCTGAGGATTTGCAAGATGCCCCCCAAAATGGTAACTAATTACCTTTTCATTCCTTTTCTGCTCATTTTTTAAAGAAAACTGTTAATATGCATACCTGAATGCCTTCTCATTCCTTTTCTGTTCAATTTCTTAAGAATACTGTTAAATGCGTACCATTTTCAGACTATGCAGAAATAAATTGTTCTCATAATAAATATCAATTCTAAGGGAATTCTCAAAGGATCAATTTTCTCATGAGGAGATAGCTACCTTAAAGCAATTGACAGAGTAGTATCATTAGACATTTGCGTTTGTTCATGGGAGGGTACATATTTTTGTTTCATGGTTGTCAGTAGGTAGAGATGAAAGAGGGTGTTTTATTTCGTTAGTTATTTGATCTGTTTAGTTGATTCTACAATCTGACACCATGAACTTACCTCTCACCCATATCCAAATCCTGTTCTTTGATGAAAAGAGGCTTAGAGTGTATGTTTTTGTAGCTGACGTCCTGACATTTTTTCTGGTTTCTAATACGCTTTTATCTGATAATCAATGCTTCTGGCAATTGATCAGAGCTGTTAATTGCTTGATTCTGTTTCAATGTACTTAAATAGACAATTAAACTTAAGAAGAAATGAATTTAATTTCAGACCAGTTTAGGGTAACAATTTAAAAAATGTCGGAGGTGAACATATCCCAAGCCAATTTGAAATCAGTTGGAGAATCCTAGTTATGATTGCACCAAGAGAAATAAGGTGCATTTTACAGCCCAGAGGGAGGGAGATGTGTGATGTCTATGCATAACACTTATGTGAAGTTTGGCATAGGTTGGCGCATGATAATATAAAAAAGGTAGCAGTGGGGTATGGATGATAAGATGAGATAATATAAGATACTTTTATTAATGTCCAACGAATGACCACAAAAGTATGTCATTGGGACTGCTCTGTACCACTGTATCGATACAGAGTGGGAGACCAAGCAAGAAGCAGAAAGTAAGAGACGAAATTACATACTGCCCTAAACGAAGATATAAACTGGCTCTGATAGCCAAAAACAGATTGGGGAGATATGCCTAGAATCTGGAATACAAAAAGTGAGAGCAAATCAGACTCTACTAGTAACCACTCTTCTAACATCCAAGGTCTAATGAATTTCTGGATAGAAAACTGTCTAGAAGAGGAACTATTATATAATCTGGACTGCAAATGGTGCTGCTGTCAGGATGATTTTTCCCACCGTGGAAGCCAGGGAGGACTCCCCTGGCTGTTAGCTAGGTCACAAGGTTTGTTGAACTTCAACCTTGAGGTTCAAAATTTTGGCAACCTCTAAAATATTTTTTGAGGTTTGGCAAATCTCATTGAACCTCATAGCCATTGACCAAATTCGTAGATCAAAACTCACAACCTCATGTCGCAACCCAAGTTTGTAATCTGTCTTTTCAATTTCCAAGTTCCATGATAGCATTTTTTTATGTTTATTGATGTTGATTTCTTACTATATAGAATAGTGTTGTTAAAATCGCGATAAAATCGCGATTTTTTGAAAAAATCGCGATTTTTTCACCTTGCCGATCAAATCGCGATTTTTATACGAAAAAATCGCCTACTTTTTTTTTGCCGATTTTTACTGAAAAAATCGCGCTTTTTTCAAAAAATCGCGATTTTTTCGAAAAAAGCACGATTTTTAACGATAAAATCGTGGGGCTCATGACAGCATAGTTTTATAACTTTTTTTGGGTTTTTTCATGCAATGTTTTTTGAAAGAAACAAATAATTTTTGAGTGGGGTAGCTTAATGATCAAGTCTAGGCCCTAGTATGGATATGCTATTCATGGTAATGTTAAATTCTTAAAGTAAAAGTGACATTCTCCTTAATCTTCATTTTCATCCTTTTACTTAAATTTTTAACATTACCATGAAATGACTCAGGATGTTTGAGAGTGGTTCCAGCCTCATTGGATTTCATATGGAGAAAGTAGAATTTTAGATTTCATTTAAAATTCAGTAGACTTATCAGTTTTTCAGGATTTCAGGATTGAGAGATTGTAATGTTTCCAGGTGACACCACCTGCCCGGGCTACCCCTGCCACCAGTAGAGGACGTGGTCTACCTCCTATAGCTCCTACTTCTAGTTCTTCAACGTCTAGAGCACATCAGACTCCACTGCCATTTCCACCTGCACGGGCACCAGCATCTACATCTAGAGGGAAAGGGAAAGCTGTGGCATTTTCTCGTAAGAGGGGCAGAGGAAATCAATAGGATTAGGCTTTCATTTTATTGTATATGACATTATGACATGATGAGATACATTATCATATTTTTTGTTGATATTTTGAGGCTGAGTTGGGACTCAGGAGTCAGGACTTACTATTCAGGACATGATTCAATGTTATGTGTGATTTTAGCGCTAGAAATGATATTAAACATCTTATATATTAGTTTTTTTATCATATTTATGTGTCAATGTATTTATTTTATGTTGTAGATGGTTTAGATATTAAAAAAATTGAAAAAAAATGAAAAAAAATGAATATTTTTGTACCAAACGATTTTTTCCCGCTTTTTTCCGATTTTTTCCCGATTTTTCCGATTTTTTCCGATTCGTTCCCCGCGCTGATTTAATCCCGATCGCGCTTTTAACAACATTGATATAGACGAACCTAATGGCTAACCTCACCCAAACCTCATGAAAAAGTTTGAACTCGAACCTGAACCATGTAACTTAGGCTGTTAGTGTGGGGTCTGGAATGGGCATGTTGCCAGGGTTGTTGAGAAGTGGTGATAGTCCCCTAAGCTTGCACTGATCTAGGGGCAGGGGACATAATATGAATGGTCTGTCTCTGGACCATAGTAAGAAAATGGCTATTTTGAACAAAAATCTTAAAATGAATAGTTGTTGGTAAACCATTGATTTTAAAAAAATGGGAGTGAATTTCTTATGTCAGTGAGCATTCTGACTTTATCGAATCCTGAATTCTTGAAAAACTGTAAAGTCCGCTAGATTTTGAGTGATCTAAAATTCCACTTTCTCCATATGAAATCCAATGAGGTCGAAACCACTCTCAAACATCCTGATTCTTGAGTCATTTCATGGTAATGTTAAAAATTTAAGTAAAAGTGGCATTCTCCTTCAAGTAAAAGGATGAAAATGAAAGATAAAGGAGAAAGAATGAAAGATAAAGGAGAAAATGATGAAAATGAAAGATGAAAAGGAGAAAGATAAAGGAGAGGAGAAAAATTTAACATTACCATGAATTGCATAGCATTAGTAGGGCAATATGGTCAAATACTAGGTTTCCCCTGTCATAAATCATTGTTTACGAGCAAATTTAAGGGGGGGACGCATAGCCCATTTTGAGGGGGGACACCTAGGCATCCCCCTTTTGGGGAGTCGCGTCCCCCACACTGGTGAAACGTCCCCCCTGCAACATTTCCCCAGGCATCCCCCCATCCCGGGTGCAAGGGGTGTGTGCACCCGACCCTGGGGGATGCGTCCCTGTGGAACACTATTTCAAACCCCACAAACTCAGCAAGGTCAAGTACCTCTTCCAGGTAATCTCCAGCTGAATACAATATCCCTCTTACTCTAGAGTGATTTCAGCCACAAGCTTTGATACCATGCAATGTTCTGGAATATTAATGCAAAATAGAAGCATCATTTCTTTGACTAGAGGTTTCCCAGATTTTAACCGTGTGAATTTTCAGCCCTAGGAATGTTACGAAATAGAGTATAAACAAGGTGGAAATAAATTAATAATAAAATATTTCACTTTCTAATACTCGACAACTTGGATAAATTTCAATCCTCTAGGGCAACTTATACCACATAAATCAGATCTGAAAAGTCACTCTTACAGCAGTTATAACAGTATATATATATATATATATCAGCAAAACATGTCTGATTTTTGAATGATGTATCATATCTGTAATGGGCCAGGGCAATTTTCTATGGTTTTGTTCTGGTTAGGGATTTTTTAAGCAGTACAACAAAGTTTCTTTATTTCACAACCAATAAGTCATTCCTTGCAAAATTTAACTTCCTATATTTACAGTCCACAATACAATAATACTGTTAGATTTCAACCATGCAAAAAACACAACAGTGTTCAATTGGTCCAATTTCACTGTTAAATCAGTTCCAAATACAGGCCCCACTATTCTGAATTCAACAAATCTGACAATTACTACATGATGTTAATTCGGTCAGCATCCGATACAGATATAACTAGACAATTACACAACGAACCCAAACTATCCTACTTAATTTTATTAGTGAGGGACCCTGTCAATCTCAGAACAAAGCCTTGCCTTTTGGTGAGAACTTCTGAGATGCAATTAAATTCAGAACGTGGTTGTGGGCATCTCATTACTCACTTTGCCTCGGAGCCTCACAGTTTCTGAACTGCGTTAGCCAGAAGCCTCAGACTTCACAAAATTCACTTCTGCACTACTACAGAGCCTTGGATCTGCGAAGCGGCCTTCCCCGTGTCTGATATTTCAGCTCAGCTGGATGACTGCAGAGAGGCTTCGTCCACAATTTGACCAGAATTGCTCCGCCTTATTTCAATTTCGTTTCCTTTTCACTGTAAGAAGACTGTGCTGAGACCACTGTTCAATTTGTTTTTCAGCCATTGCAAAATTTGTTTTCCAACCACGATTTTTTATTTTTGCATGATGTATAAGTTGTTTCACAAACTTCTCTGAACTTACAAAACATAATTTCCATGGGACACTTCTTGAATCCTATCTTAAACTTCATGTTTTATTAACCAAGTTTTTTAAACCTAAAAATTAGTGGTTATTATAAATATTCTTACTGAATTCAATGCAGGTTATCTTTTTCTTTTAACTTATAAATAAATAAGCCCTATATGAACAAATTGCCAGACTTCTTGTTAGATTCCATGCATTGTTAATGTTTCAGTGGCATGAGGGATGGATATGAGACCTACACCGGCAACAAGGGAACTCAGTTGTCTGGGGGGCAGAAACAGAGAATAGCAATAGCAAGGGCAATTATAAAGAATCCAAGCATCTTGCTGTTGGACGAGGCAACGAGTGCTTTGGATAGTCATTCGGAGAAAGTTGTTCAAGAAGCACTGGATGGAGTCATGGTAGGAAGAACCAGCCTAGTTGTAGCTCATTGTTTGAGCACAATTCAGGATGCTGATAATATAGCAGTCATTGAGAATGGAAAGCTTGTTGAACAAGGAAATCACGCTTCTCTACTGAGCAAAGGCGAAGGCGGTGCATATTTTGGTTTGATTAAACTGCAGCAACCACATTAACCAATTATTCAACCTGTAAGCTAAACTGCAACAACCCTCATACTCCTCATCACAAATGTAGAATAATCATAAACCTTATTATTATTGCTTTTAATGTGATAATTATCTTATCCGGAGTAAATTTCCTTGTTTCATGGATGTTTTTAGAATTGAATGGCATTGCAAATCTTCTTCTGTTCTACTTGAGGATGGGCTACAGTGGAAATATGTACATGTAACAAACTTACATTTTCATGAACATCCCAGTAAAGTATGTATTTTAAATTTTCATATATTGTATATAAAATTTAATATCCGACGCAGCTTTCGTGATTTACAAATTTCATTAAATTTAACATCCGACGTAGCTTTCGTGATTTACAGAACAACCTAAAAAAAAACTGAGGTTGGGATTACACAGAAAAATATATTACATTTTTTCTTTCGTGATTTACAGAACAACCTAAAAAAAACTGAGGTTGGGATTACACAGAAAAATATATTACGTTTTTTTTCAAGTTTTTGCTCTTCTTTTTATAAGATTTCACAAATTAACAAAGATGCTGGTGTAATTGTCACATTGGAAATTGATTAGGTAGACTAACCATAGTCACTCTGCGATCCACTGTGCTAATTTGAGATGAATTGATAAATTGTCTACTCAAAGTAATTACGTGGTAAAGCATTTCCCTTTAAAAAGAACTCCTCTCTATGCCGCTGCGTGCAATGGTGAGTTCTTAGATCACTTTGTTAGACGATCAGAGTAATACTATCCATTGGATTATTATCATTTCAACTGCCCGGCTTCCGCAACATGTGTTATCATATCAACCGCTTTCAGATTTGGTCATGTTAGGGTTTTGAATGGTTATGTGAGGCTCTGTGTGTGGTATCAACAGAATCTGGGGCAGGAGCAGCAGAGCATCATACGAAACTAGAAAAGGCTGCATGCGCCTACGATTTTGCCGCATATTACCTGAGAGGATCGAAAGGCAAGCTAAATTTTCCCCTTTCCCCACTGGAAATCCCCTGCATCTCTTCTTTATCGCCACCTGAAATTCAAGACTCTTCCGCCAAGTTCACCACAGAAGAATTGTCGCTATCGCCACCTGAAATTCAAGACTCTGCCGCCAAGTTCGCCACAGAAGAATTGTCGCTGTCATCTGAACCAGCGTTCCATCTTCTGGTTTGAAAGCGGAACACTGCATTGACGACCAAGAGATTTGGGCGGAGAACAATCCCGCATTTTGGGATTGGGTACTTCTTTAATATGTGGAGAGCGGCAAGTCTCCAAATTTAAATGAATTCCCTCCCTTCGATGAGTCCATGGAGTACGTTGGGGTTCACTAGTAGCCCACTAAGGCAAAGCGGTTAATTTATAAATTCTTTTTATGGAATTGCTGACTTCTCCTACAGGGCATTGTCAGTAGCCATCCAGGGCAGAAATTTCACATCAGAATGAAATGTTTTCAAGCTCTCCATTTCGGATTAGAAGCTAGCAAGTGAAATTGAGCATACACAATTAAGTTTATCACCAAAGGTTTCTGACGGCAACGAACACCCTTCTCTTTTTATTTTCAATTCTCTTAGAGGGTGTTGTCGGTGGCTATCCATGGCAGAAAGTTGTTTTGCAATCAAAATTCTGTATTTATGATATTTGTCCATTCCCTGCCTGAGTCAGTGTCTGTGTGCTTATGCTTAATGCTGATGAATGACATTGGTGGATGAAAGCTGCTCTTCACATTGAGAAGATGAGTCACCAACAGAAAATGAGGCCACATCTTCATTATTATTTGTACACAATCAAGTTTAAACCAAAAAAATGGCAAAAAGATGATAGAATTGCAATCTATTTTGAGTTCCATTCACCGGCAGAGTTTGATGGGCGTTTGAAACAATTGCAAGAATGATATGATAGACTGGAGTTTTCCGAGTGGAATGGGGACTTACGAGAACATAAAAGAAGATGGCCTTTGAGTTTCCAAGATTTTGAGGATGCCATTCCTCCCCAGTTTTCCATTCAACTGCTATGTGAATTAACTGATGGTAATGCTATAATCAGTACTGGAGTGGGCCAACACCAGATGTGGGCAGCCCAATGGTTCCAATATGAGAGACCTCGACTGTGGCTGACATCAGGGGGTCTCGGGGCTATGGGATTTGGTTTGCCTGCAGCACTTGGGAGCTGCCGTGGCCAATCCAGGGGCTATTGTTGTTGATATAGATGGAGATGTCAGTTTTCTGATGGATGTGCAAGAATTGGCCACCATCATGGTAGAAAACCTGCCTGTTAAGATGATGGTATTGAACAATCAGCACTTGGGCATGGTGGTTCAATGGGAAGATCGCTTTTACAAAGCAAACAAAGCACATACTTACCTCGGGGATCCATTTGCTGAATCTGAGATTTTCCTCAATCTTTTGAAGATGGCAGATGCATGCAATATACCAGCAGCTAGGATAACAAAGAAAACAAATGTTAGGGAGGCCATTTCACAAATGCTCGATACCCCGAGCCATATTTATTGGATGCCATTGTGCCACACTAGGAGCATGTCTTGCCTATGATACCCAGTGGTGGAGCTTTTAAAGATATTATAACCAAAGGTGATGGGAGAAGAGGCTAAGCCGTTTTTCATTGTATAATATTATTCTAGGTTATAAAGGTGCATTTTCATTGTTTTCCTTTTGAAGGTATGAAGAAAGCTTTATTTTCTCTCTGCAATTTTATTGGTAGGACACATTTTATTTCTCTAACTTATACAGTGCATAAATTAGGGCAAGTTTGGACACCTTAGATTGTTCACAAAGTCTTGATTTTATGTTTATATGTTGTGATTGCTAAGAACGAATGTAGCAAGCTTTCATCTCTGTTTCTTCTGATATTGGGTGGCCCATGAGGCAAGGGCATAAATTGTGGTGCATTGTATCTCTACTTCTACTTCTTATTTTTCTCTATTTCCCTGTTTGTTATAGCAAATGTGCATTCATTTCATTGCATAGAGCATTTTGCAAAGTAAGATTCACATAAGATATCCAAGGATGAATTGAAAATAACCTATACGAGGAGGATAAATGTGGTAGTGTCATGGATTGCATAATAACATATGGCATACAGGTTTGATGGTAACTCACTATTTCTACCTTTGACAATGGACTTTGAAAAGATGCCCATCCTATATGTAAGAAATTTGTGTTTTAAAGATTTTTTGAATTGCTAACTCGGGATCTTGAAGTCAAGACTTTTTACTAAATGTCTTTGCCAGATACCTTATAGATGTAACTGTTGTTGTACTTAGCTATTGTCTAACAATTATAACAGTTAGTGAATTCCATATTGTAGGACATATGTTGGAAAGTCAATTTTTCGTTGTTTCTAGAATTTTAGAGTTGACCTTTCCTGTATTATTATAAAACCCTGACCATTGATGGCGATTTCTAAATTATAGTTTTGCAAATGGACATCGCTCCCAGAGTAAAAAAATTCAACAATTCCAACTTCATAAGTCTATCGGTCTCTCTTTGTACCTTTTGGGACAATTGCTAGTTTTTGTGTTAATGGTCGAAGAGATTTCTCCTTAAAATATTTGTCACCGTTAGATCAAAACTCTAGTTGTAACTGAAACTCACCCTCTATTATGTTTCTCTGTAGAGTTTAGTATAGGAGTCGACAGAAGACTCAAAGTGTGGAGGAGCCTGAACATGCTTTAGGTCTTCTTATTAAGGCGTTTGAAGACTTGCGTGATGCTCCTGGAAGCAGAGCCTGAACATGCTTTGGGTCTTCTTCTTAATGCGTTGGAAGTCTTGCGTGATGCTCTTGGTCAACAGAATGTGATAGCAAGCATTGAAGCACAGATGGATGTTTTATACTTTGATAGCAAGCATTGAAGCACAGATGGATGTTTTATACTTTGTCATGGGGAAGCATACTAAGGCACGATATTTGTTAAGAAATTCCATTTCAAAATTGAGGGCTGGCGGGGAGATCATATCTGTCTTCTTTGGCATTGCTTTGAACCCAATGGTATTGGCTTGTTTGTAGTGCTATGCTATAAATGAAGCTGCAGATTTGTTTGAAGAATCAAGGTATTTTTAGGGTTTAGTAGAGGAGCCTAGAGAAGACTCGAAGCAGAGTGGAGGAAGCGGAACCTGAACATGCTTTGGGTTTTCTTCATAAGGCATTGGAAGCCTTGCGTGATTCTCCTAGTCAACAGAGTGTGATAGTAGGCATTGAAGCACAAATGGGTGTTGTATACTCTGTCTTGGGGAAGAATGCTGAGGCACGAGATTTGTTAAGGAATGTTATCGCAAAATTGAGGGCTAGTGGGGAGATGAGATCTGTCTTCTTTGGCATTGTTTTGAACCAAATGGGACTGGCTTGTGTTCAGTGCTATGTTATAAATGAAGCTGCAGATTTGTTTGAAGAATCAAGGTTGATTTTGGAAGAGACTTGCGGTCCCTATCATCCCGATATGCTTGCGGTCTATAACAATCTTGTTGAATGTATGATGCAATAGGCAGGTAAATAAATTTAAACTTTTTATTGAATTGCCTCCATGGTGGTAAATGTATTTTGATTTTGGTTATGAGCTCATTGTTTCATCATAAATCCAAGATTTTTAGGCATTCACATTCTCATGGTGGCTTGGGAGGTCTGCACAAGTTTCTTAGGAATTTTGAATCATTTTCAATGATTTCACTCATAGACTGGTTGAAAAATAAAAACTTATTGATGGTTGTTTTAGTATCTGCATATCTTTTTAATCTCTTGAGATTCTCATTCAACCAATTATGCTAAAAACTGTACAATTGCAATTGTAGTTTGATTTTGATTCTGAGTTCATTGCTTCAACATAAATCCAAGCTTTTTAGGCATTCACATTCTCATGGTGGCTTGGGAGGTATGCACTAGTTTCTTAGGAATTTTGAATCATTTTCGATGATTTCACTCATAGACTGGTTGAAAAATAAAAACTTATTGATGGTTGTTTTAGTATTTGCATGTCTTTTTAATCCCTTGAGATTCTCATTCAACCCATTATGCTAAAACCTGTACAATTGCAATCCATTTTCATTGTGATCTGGTTTTTTGGCTTTAAAGTGTACTGTAGTCATGGGGTTTCTTAGCTCTTATGTATTAAAGCATACCAAGATAGTTTCACTTATCCGTTCTCAATCACTGAAATTTTGTCTTTGGCTCATTGCATAAAAGAATAAACCCTCTGAGATCTTCAACCAGAAAGCAGTTTTCAGAAGAAATAGAGCTAACCTATAGAAAATTTACTATATTATAAATAGAAAAGTGCATTGGCAAATCTAAGTGCAAAAGCTGCAAGTTAAACAAACTACAATTTTTTCTCTTTATATTGGCATTGCTTTGTGTTGGTGATCATATCTGAAAGGCTTGTTCTAGATATATTATAAGGCATGGTTAAGCAGAGCTTGAACATACTTTGGGTCTTCTTCATAAGGCGTTGGAAGCCTTGCGTGATGCTCTTGGTCAACAGAGTGTGATAGCAGGCATTGCCTGAACAGACTTTGGGTCTTCTTCATAAGGCATTGGAAGCCTTGCGTGATGCTCTTGGTCAATAAAGTGTGATAGCAGGCATTGAAGCACATATGGGTGTTGTATACTCTGCCTTCAGGAAGCATGCTGAGGCACGAGATTTTTTAAGGAACGCCATTGCAAAAGTGAGGGCCAGTGGGGAGATGAGATCTGTCTTCTTTCGCATTTTTTTGAACCAGATGGGACTAGCTTGTGTGCAGTGCTATGTTATAAATGAAACTGCAGATTTTTTTGAAGAATGAAGGTTGATTTTGGAAGAGATTTCTTGTCCCTATCATCCTGATAAGCTTGTGGTCTGTAGCAATCTGGCTAGAACCTATGATGCAATGGGTAGGTGAATGAATTTGAACTGTTTATTGAATTGCCTCCATGGTGGTAATTGTAGTTTGCTTTTGATTCTGAGTTCATTTATTCAACATAAATCCAAGCTTTTTAGGCATTTACATTCTCATGGTGGCTTACAAGGTTTGAACAAGTTTCTTAGGAATTTTAAATCATTTTCGATGATTTCACTCATAGATGGGTTGAAAAATAAAAACTTATTGATGGTTGTTTTAGTATCTGCATGTCTTTTCCATCCATTGAGATTCTAAGTCAACCAATTATGCTGAAGTGCAAGAAATTTTTTCATGGGTAAACATAACAGGTCCATTAGTTTGCCTCTGCATAGCATGAAGTCCTTAAAGTTTTCAATGAATCCATTATACAGAAGCATTTTCCCTGTGCTTTTTCTTTTCAACTAGTCTAGCCATCCTCACTTCACCTCAAATCAGTTCTTCATGCTCACAAATTGTTCCATGTACTAATTAGCAAAATTTCAGTGGAACATTCACCATTATATTTTACATTTATGTTGTTTCTCTATATATATTTGTCATTCTACAAATTCATAATTTTTTTTTACTAAATTATACTTTGGTATTGCATTCCTTTATAAATTTCTTTTTGAAATGAATAACTTCATCTCATGTACAGGTTGTATGATGCAATTGGTGTAATGGAGCATGTGGTAGGAATTAGAGAAAAGAAACTTGAACAAAGTGTGATAGCAGGCATTGAAGCACAGATGGGTGTTGTGTACTTTGCCTTGGGGAAGCATGTTGAGGCACAAGATTTGTTAAGGAATGCCATTGCAAAATTGAGGGCTAGTGAGGAGATGAGATTTGTCTTCTTTGGAATTTTTTTGAACCAAATGGCATTGACTTGTGTGCAGTGCTATGCTATAAATGAAACTGCAGATTTTTTTGAAGAATCAAAGTTGATTTTGGAAGAGATTTCTTGTCCCTATCATCCTGATACGCTTGTGGTCTGTAGTAACATAACCTGGCTAGAACATATGATGTAATGGGCAGGTGAATGAATTTAAACTTTTTATTGAATTGCCTCCATGGTGGTAATTGTAGTTTGATTTTGTTTCTAAGTTCATTTTTTCAACATAAATTCAAGCTTTTTAGGCATTCACATTCTCATGGTGGCTTGGGAGGTCTGCACAAGTTTCTAAGGAATTTTAAATCATTTTCGATGATTTCACTCATAGACGGGTTGGAAAATAAAAACTTATTGATGGTTGTTTTAGTATCTGCATGTCTTTTTCATCCCTTGAGATTCTTAGGAAATCCATTATGCTGAAGTGCAAGAATGTTTTTCGTGGGTCAACATAACAGGTCCATTAGTTTGCCTCTGCATAGCCTCAAGTCCTCCAACTTTTCAATGAATCCATTATATTGAGGCATTTTCCCTATGTTTTTCGATATATTATAAGGCACGGTTAAGCGAAGCCTCAACATGCTTTGGGTCTTCTTCATAAGGCGTTGGAAGCCTTGCGCGATGTTCCTGGTCAACACAGTGTGATGGCAGGCATTGAAGCACAAATGGGTGTTGTATACTCTGCGTTGGGGAAGCAAGCTGAGGCACGAGATTTATTAAGGAATGCCATTGCAAAATTGAGGGCTAGTGGGGAGATGAGGTCTGTTTTCTTTGGCATTTTTTTGAACCAAATGGGACTGGCTTGTGTGCAATGCTATGCTATAAATGAAGCTGCAGTTTTTTTTGAAGAATCAAGGTTGATTTTGGAAGAGATTTCTTGTCCCTATTAGGCTGATACGCTTGTGGTCTATTGCAATCTGGCTGGAATGTATGATGCAATGGGCAGGCGAATGAATTTAAACTTTTTATTGAATTGCCTCCATGGTGGTAATTGTAGTTTGATTTTGATTCTGAGTTCAATTATTCAACATAAATCCAAGATTTTTAGGCATTCACATTCTCATGGTGGCTTACAAGGTCTACCCAAGTTTCCTAGGAATTTTAAATCATTTTCGATGATTTCACTCATAGACGGGTTGTTAAAATTGGCAAATAGGGCCAAACTCCATGTTGTTCACCTCATTTATGGCAACAGATATTTTTCCTAGATTCCTCTTGTTGAGAGGTGTAGGATTGATCTAAAGATCATCCGATCCCGACAAGTATTTATGGAGATATGAATTTATTTGTATTTACTTGACAAATTGTCAAGGTCGGCCAGTAGTTAAATGTGCGGCACACATGCCCAGTGAATCATATAAATACAAGAGAGTTTGATTCATTTTCTAATCATCTCATCTCCACATCTCTTCTCTCTCCTAGTCTCTTGGGTATGCATAGGAGGAAGAAGACTCTCTCACGTGGGAAGAAGAAAGAGGACGCAGTTAGGACAACAAGCTGTGACATGGAAGGAGGACGCAGGAAGGTACAACAACACGTTTTGGGTGCTAGAGGACTGCGTTGACCAGCATATAGGCTCCCTTGATTGCGGATTTGTGTGGGGAGTCTCTCTCTTGCTAGCCGCAGTTCAGATCAGCCTTGTTGACCTCTGTTTGACCACTGTTTTGGGGCAGCGTTGACTAGTTAGGGCTGACTGCAGGAGCTGATATATTGACTGCTGTTTTGACCATGTTTTGAGGACTGTTTTGGGCTGCTACTTATTGCTGTTGAAGACCGAGTTCTTCAATTTGACTAGAAGTCAATCTAGGGTTGTTTGACTAAGTTTGACTTTGCTGATCTAGGGTTTGCTGCTGCTAATATAAAATTACAGAATTATGATTTTGTACTATTTCTCTCTGTTGAACTATTGAAGATAAAAGAATATTTGATCAAACGATTTCCCCGCATTGGGGTTTGTCCCTGGCTAGCCGCCATATTTTGTGTCTCTTGTCTTGGCTTGTTTTCTATTGATCATTTATTGTTCTATTTACACTTTACTTAATGTATATATGATTTCTAATCTGTGGCTAATAAGAATAAAAGAAATAAATTGCTCCAAGCATAGAACATACCATAAATTAACATGGTATCAGAGCTGAGGTGAAGACAAAGCCCCAACAAGAGCAAGAGCAAGAGCAATCATCGAAGGCTGTTGAAGCAATCTTAAGGAAGTCATGGGGTCCTCAGCACACTTCCCCGCTGAAGACAAACTGCTTGAGAAGTCTGACTATCACGGATGGAAGATGTCTCTCGATCTAACATTGGAAGAGTAGGAAGTGTTGGACCATGTGAGAGGCAGAATCGTTGAGCCTCCATCAAATGCATCCGCTATTGCTAGAAGCAAGTGGACCAAGGGAGAAGTCAAAGTAAGGAAGATCATCTGAGACTCTATCGACAAGTGCCTGGTGGCCTATGTTTCCGAGCTGACCACCTCCAAGGAAATCTACGATAGACTTGTGAGTTTATTTAAAGTTAATGATGCAAATCAAGTTTTGTTCCTTAGAAATAAGCTAAAGGAAATTAAGAAGGGCAAAGATGAGAGTATGCAAGCATATTTCTTAAGGATCACCAAGATCAAGAATGATCTCCTATCTATTGGGGAAGTAGTTCTTGACAGGGAAATAACACTCACAACTCTTGGAGGACTGCCATTTGAATGGTATATATTCAGGACTACTCTTCTCAACAATAATGCAATTCTTGGATTTGAGGAATTGATGGCAAGATGAATTCAAGAAGAAACAAGGATGGCAGAGGTAAAAGAAATGTCGGAAATCAAGGAAGAGGACAACCCTTCAAGAAGGCAAGAAACTCTAGGTATGAATCTAACGTTGTTAACAATAAGCAAGATGAATATTATCTACCAGCGGCCCTCTCTACTATTGCTCCCCCGGACTTGCTGGGAAAATGGCTTATTGATAGTGGTGCCTCACTGGTTACAAAGAAGTTCTCTCTAATATGATAGAGAAGGAGACCAACCTGGAAATTGTTCTTGGGGACAACTCAAAATATCCCATGAAAGGCATAGGGAATGTCACTCTTCAATTGAATAAGGGAAATACAATTCATTTACAAGAAGTATAATACGTACCTGATTTCAAAAAGAACCTGGTGTCCATTTCGGCAATGGAAGACAAACGCTACAAGGTGGCCTTCATCGATGCCAAGGTACGTGTATGGAAAATGAACTTTAAAGATGCTTTCACTCTTAGATTTCGAGTTGATTCATTATATCAGGTCGGAGGAAGTCCTCTGGGTATCATGTCTTGTGACACATCTCTTCAGTGCGAAATATGGCATTGGAGGTCTGCTCACCTTCATTATAAAGCTCTACCCGATGTGAGAAAAATGGTGACCGAAATGCCGGAGTTTAGATTAGAGCAAGGAGGTGTATGTCTGGGATGTGTTGAAGGAAAGCTCAAAAGGGGACCATTCCCCTCAAGCCAAAGCAAGACCTCCGATATATTGCAGTTGGTTCACTCAGACATATTCGGTATGATGCCTGTGAACTCCTTGGGAGGATATTTATATTACCTCACTTTTACAGATGATTATTCTCGCAAGACTTGGATATACTTCTTGAAAAGAAGGATGAAGTGTTCTCCTAGTTTCGTCACTTCAAAGCCTTGATCGAGAATCAAACCGAAAAAAAGATTAAGATCTTAAGGACTGATAATGGGATTAAGTATGGATCCAATGAGTTTCATGAATTTTGCAAAGAGGCTGGCATTAAGAGGGAGACTACTACACCATATACTTCTGAGTAAAATGGTGTGGCGGAAAGGAAGAATCGTACGATTGTGGAAGCTGTCCGTGCTATTCTCCATGATCAAAGACTTACGAAGTTTCTATGCGTTAGAGCTGCAAATATTGCCGTATATGTACAAAATTGATGCCCCCATCAAGCATTGTGTTCCAAGACTCCCGAAAAAATGTTCACTGGTAAGAAACCTGATGTATCTCATTTTAGAATTTTTGGAAGTCTTGTATATTTTCATGTGCCAAAGGAGAAAATGAATAAATTGGGTGCATCTGGAAAAAAAGGAATCTTCATGGGCTATAGCGAAAATATTAAGGGCTATACAATCTATGTGGCTGGTCAAAGGGAAGTCGAGATTAGCCATGATGTCACCTTTGACGAAGATATGGCTCTTAGCAAAGTTGACAATCTTGCTACTTTAAGGGAATCTAAAGAAGCTGACACCTGGGAACCGAAGGAAAAGGAATATGAGATGATGCTCGATGTGGAAGAACCTATGGTCTTATTAATCCCCCTTCGTAAGAGCCCTCCTCTTCTAGGAAGAGGCCTTCATGGCTTAGGGGGACACTTGATGACGCTGAAGGGCACGTTGCACCCAGGGGAATGTTCCAGGAAGGTAAGAAGCCGACCAGGTTAAGGGATACTTGACCATCATGAGCACGATCATCCAAAATGAGCCTTCGTCATTCACAGAAGTTGTCAAGCATCAAGTATGGAAGGATGCTATGATTGAGGAATATGAGTCCATCATGAAAAACGATGTCTGGGATGTGGTCCCCAGACCCTAGGACAAAGTAGTTGTCACTTCGAAATGGCTTTACAAGATAAAGTATGCAGTTGATGGAAGTGCAAAAAAGTATAAGGTTCGTTTTGTCGCTTGTGGCTTCTCTCAAAAGAAGGTAGAGACTATGACAAGATATTTGCACCTGTTGCCCGATATACCACCATCCACTCGATCATAGCCCTTGCTGCTTCGCAATGATGGAACCTACATTAGATGGATGTCAAGATTGTGTTCTTGCATGGTTCGATCAAAGAAGAGGTCTATGTGGAGCAACCCGAAGAATTTGAGATTCATGATTGAGAATCTCATGTGTGTGCAGGTTGAAGAAGGCCCTTTACGGGCTGAAGCAAGCACCTCGAGCGTGGTATGAGAAGATTGATAGCTACTTGATGAAGCTGGGATTCACTGGGAGTGAAGCCAACCCTAATCTTTACTTTAAGGTTGAAGATGACAATCCTCTCATACTGGTGCTATATGTTGACGACCTCTTTCTAACAGGGGCAGACCCTCTCATTCACAAATGTAAGAGGGAGTTGGCTTCTGAGTTTGAGATGGACCTAGGACTACTGCACTATTTCTTAGGACTAGAAGTTTGGCAAAAGCCAGGGGAGATTTTCCTATCTCAAGGAAAATATGTGGTGAAGATTTTGGAGAGATTCGGTATTGTGGATTGCAAGCCCGTAACTACCTTGATGGAGTTTGACTTCAATAAGTTAAGTGGTAGTGCTGCCGAACCTGTTTTATGAAATGCTACCAAGTATCGTCAACTCGTCGGAGCATTGATGTTCTTGGTGAACTCATGTCTGGATATATGCTTTGCAGTCAACATGTTGAGTCAACATATGGTTGAGCCTCACCACACGCATTGGATTGGTGCCAAGAATTTGTTGATATATCTTTGTGGCATAATGACTCATGGGTTGAGATACACTACCGGAGATGTCAGACTACTTGGATATATCGGACGCTGATTGGGTAGGCAGTGTGGTGGAATGAAAGAGCACTTACGAGTGTTGTTTCTCTTTGGGATCTTCCTCAATATCCTGGATGACCAGGAAGCAGAAGTCAGTGGCTTTGAGCATCGCCAAGGCAGAGTACATCGCTGCTAGCATGGCCTCTTGTGAGGCGGTCTGGTTGCAAAATCTCTTTAGTGAGCTGTTTGGATTTACATTGGATACCACCGTGATCTTGTGTGACAACCACAATGGGATTCATCTTTCAGAGAATCCCGTATTTCAGCCCTATTGCTCCCCGCTGCACCATATCCTGAATATAGTGGTACCTCGATAGGAATTTTAAATCATTTTCGATGATTTCACTCATAGACGGGTTGTTAAAATTGGCAAATAGGGCCAAACTCCATGTTGTTCACCTCATTTATGGCAACAGATATTTTTCCTAGATTCCTCTTGTTGAGAGGTGTAGGATTGATCTAAAGATCATCCGATCCCGACAAGTATTTATGGAGATATGAATTTATTTGTATTTACTTGACAAATTGTCAAGGTCGGCTAGTAGTTAAATGTGTGGCACACATGCCCAGTGAATCATATAAATACAAGAGAGGTTGATTCATTTTCTAATCATCTCATCTCCACATCTCTTCTCTCTCCTAGTCTCTTGGGTATGCATAGGAGGAAGAAGACTCTCTCACGTGGGAAGAAGAAAGAGGACGCAGTTAGGGCAGCAAGCTGTGACATGGAAGGAGGACGCAGGAAGGTACAACAACACGTTTTGGGTGCTAGAGGACTGCGTTGACCAGCATATAGGCTCCCTTGACTGCGGATTTGTGTGGGGAGTCTCTCTCTTGCTAGCCGCAGTTCAGATCAGCCTTGTTGACCTCTGTTTGACCACTGTTTTGGGGCAGCGTTGACTGGTTAGGGCTGACTGCAGGAGCTGATATATTGACTGTTGTTTTGACCATGTTTTGAGGACTGTTTTGGGCTGCTACTTATTGCTGTTGAAGACCGAGTTCTTCAATTTGACTAGAAGTCAATCTGGGGTTGTTTGACCAAGTTTGACTTTGCTGATCTAGGGTTTGCTGCTGCTGATATAAAATTACAGAATTCTGATTTTGTACTATTTCTCTCTGCTGAACTATTGAAGATAAAAGAATATTTGATCAAAGGATTTCCCCGCATTGGGGTTTGTCCCTGGCTAGCCGCCATATTTTGTGTCTCTTGTCTTGGCTTGTTTTCTATTGATCATTTATTGTTCTATTTACACTTTACTTAATGTATATATGATTTCTAATCTGTGGCTAATAAGAATAAAAGAAATAAATTGCTCCAAGCATAGAACATACCATAAATTAACATGGTATCAGAGCTGAGGTGAAGACAAAGCCCCAACAAGAGCAAGAGCAAGAGCAATCATCGAAGGCTGTTGAAGCAATCTTAAGGAAGTCATGGGGTCCTCAGCACACTTCCCCGCTGAAGACAAACTGCGTGAGAAGTCTGACTATCACGGATGGAAGATGTCTCTCGATCTAACATTGGAAGAGTAGGAAGTGTTGGACCATGTGAGAGGCAGAATCGTTGAGCCTCCATCAAATGCATCCGCTATTGCTAGAAGCAAGTGGACCAAGGGAGAAGTCAAAGTAAGAAAGATCATCTGAGACTCTATCGACAAGTGCCTGGTGGCCTATGTTTCCGAGCTGACCACCTCCAAGGAAATCTACGATAGACTGGTGAGTTTATTTAAAGTTAATGATGCAAATCAAGTTTTGTTCCTTAGAAATAAGCTAAAGGAAATTAAGAAGGGCAAAGATGAGAGTATGCAAGCATATTTCTTAAGGATCACCAAGATCAAGAATGATCTCCTATCTATTGGGGAAGTAGTTCCTGACAGGGGAATAACACTCACAACTCTTGGAGGACTGCCATTTGAATGGTATATATTCAGGACTACTCTTCTCAACAATAATGCAATTCTTGGATTTGAGGAATTGATGGCAAGATGCATTCAAGAAGAAACAAGGATGGCAGAGGTAAAAGAAATGTCAGAAATCAAGGAAGAGGACAACCCTTCAAGAAGGCAAGAAACTCTAGGTATGAATCTAACGTTGTTAACAATAAGCAAGATGAATATTATCTACCAGCGGCCCTCTCTACTACTGCTCTCCAGGACTTGCTGGGAAAATGGCTTATTGATAGTGGTGCCTCACTGGTTACAAAGAAGTTCTCTCTAATATGATAGAGAAGGAGACCAACCTGAAAATTGTTCTTGGGGACAACTCAAAATATCCCATGAAAGGCATAGGGAATGTCACTCTTCAATTGAATAAGGGAAATACAATTCATTTACAAGAAGTATAATACGTACCTGATTTCAAAAAGAACCTGGTGTCCATTTCGGCAATGGAAGACAAACGCTACAAGGTGGCCTTCATCGATGCCAAGGTACGTGTATGGAAAATGAACTTTAAAGATGCTTTCACTCTTAGATTTCGAGTTGATTCATTATATCAGGTCGGAGGAAGTCCTCTGGGTATCATGTCTTGTGACACATCTCTTCAGTGTGAAATATGGCATTGGAGGTCTGCTCACCTTCATTATAAAGCTCTACCCGATGTGAGAAAAATGGTGACCGAAATGCCGGAGTTTAGATTAGAGCAAGAAGGTGTATGTCTGGGATGTGCTGAAGGAAAGCTCAAAAGGGGACCATTCCCCTCAAGCCAAAGCAAGACCTCCGATATATTGCAGTTGGTTCACTCAGACATATTTGGTATGATGCCTGTGAACTCCTTGGGAGGATATTTATATTACCTCACTTTTACAGATGATTATTCTCGCAAGACTTGGATATACTTCTTGAAAAGAAGGATGAAGTGTTCTCCTAGTTTCGTCACTTCAAAGCCTTGATTGAGAATCAAACCGAAAAAAAGATTAAGATCTTAAGGACTGATAATGGGATTAAGTATGGATCCAATGAGTTTCATGACTTTTGCAAAGAGGCTGGCATTAAGAGGGAGACTACTACACCATATACTTCTGAGTAAAATGGTGTGGCGGAAAGGAAGAATCGTACGATTGTGGAAGCTGTCCGTGCTATTCTCCATGATCAAAGACTTACGAAGTTTCTATGGGCTGGAGCTGCAAATATTGCCGTATATGTACAAAATTGATGCCCCCATCAAGCATTGTGTTCCAAGACTCCCGAAAAAATGTTCACTGGTAAGAAACTTGATGTATCTCATTTTAGAATTTTTGGAAGTCTTGTATATTTTCATGTGCCAAAGGAGAAAATGAATAAATTGGGTGCATCTGGAAAAAAAAGGAATCTTCATGGGCTATAGCGAAAATATTAAGGGCTATAGAATCTATGTGGCTGGTCAAAGGGAAGTCGAGATTAGCCATGATGTCACCTTTGACGAAGATATGGCTCTTAGCAAAGTTGACAATCTTGCTACTTTAAGGGAATCTAAAGACGCTGACACCTGGGAACCGAAGGAAAAGGAATATGAGATGATGCTCGATGTGGAAGAACCTATGGTCTTATTAATCCCCCTTCGTAAGAGCCCTCCTCTTCTAGGAAGAGGCCTTCATGGCTTAGGGGGACACTTGATGACGCTGAAGGGCACGTTGCACCCAGGGGAATGTTCCGGGAAGGTAAGAAGCTGACCAGGTTAAGGGATACTTGACCATCATGAGCACGATCATCCAAAATGAGCCTTCGTCATTCACAGAAGTTGTCAAGCATCAAGTATGGAAGGATGCTATGATTGAGGAATATGAGTCCATCATGAAAAACGATGTCTGGGATGTGGTCCCCAGACCCTAGGACAAAGTAGTTGTCACTTCGAAATGGCTTTACAAGATAAAGTATGCAGTTGATGGAAGTGCAGAAAAGTATAAGGTTCGTTTTGTCGCTTGTGGCTTCTTTCAAAAGAAGGTAGAGACTATGACAAGATATTTGCACCTGTTGCCCGATATACCACCATCCACTCGATCATAGCCCTTGTTGCTTCGCAATGATGGAACCTACATCAGATGGATGTCAAGATTGTGTTCTTGCATGGTTCGATCAAAGAAGAGGTCTATGTGGAGCAACCCGAAGAATTTGAGATTCATGATTGAGAATCTCATGTGTGTGCAGGTTGAAGAAGGCCCTTTACGGGCTGAAGCAAGCACCTCGAGCGTGGTATGAGAAGATTGATAGCTACTTGATGAAGCTGGGATTCACTGGGAGTGAAGCCAACCCTAATCTTTACTTTAAGGTTGAAGATGACAATCCTCTCATACTGGTGCTATATGTTGACGACCTCTTTCTAACAGGGGCAGACCCTCTCATTCACAAATGTAAGAGGGAGTTGGCTTCTGAGTTTGAGATGAAGGACCTAGGACTACTGCACTATTTCTTAGGACTAGAAGTTTGGCAAAAGCCAGGGGAGATTTTCCTATCTCAAGGAAAATATGTGGTGAAGATTTTGGAGAGATTCAGTATGGTGGATTGCAAGCCCGTAACTACCTCGATGGAGTTTGACTTCAATAAGTTAAGTGGTAGTGCTGCCGAACCTGTTTTATGAAATGCTACCAAGTATCGTCAACTCGTCGGAGCATTGATGTTCTTGGTGAACTCCTGTCTGGATATATGCTTTGCAGTCAACATATGGTTGAGCCTCACCACACGCATTGGATTGGTGCCAAGAATTTGTTGAGATATCTTTGTGGCATAATCACTCATGGGTTGAGATACACTACCGGAGATGTGAGACTACTTGGATATATCGGACGCTGATTGGGTAGGCAGTGTGGTGGACCGAAAGAGCACTTACGAGTGTTGTTTCTCTTTGGGATCTTCCTCAATATCCTGGATGACCAGGAAGCAGAAGTCAGTGGCTTTGAGCATCGCCAAGGCAGAGTACATCGCTGCTAGCATGGCCTCTTGTGAGGCGGTCTGGTTGCAAAATCTCTTTAGTGAGCTGTTTGGATTTACATTGGATACCACCGTGATCTTGTGTGACAACCACAATGGGATTCATCTTTCAGAGAATCCCGTATTTCATGATTGCTCCAAGCATATTGATATCAGGTACCACTATATTCAGGATATGGTGCAGCGGGGAGCAATAGGGCTCCAATATATCGGTACAGATGAACATATCGCCAACATTTTGACGAAGCCCCTGGGAAAGGTCAAATTCTTGACTTTCTGAGAACGACTTCTTGTCGTTCAGAGACCCTCTTATGAGGGTCGAGTATGATGTATTGAGCTCTTGGAGTTCTAGGGGGGTGTGGGGTACTTCTTGGAGTGACATGCGACCATAGGGTGACTCACCATCCCCTAGTGGTGCACTATGTACAGGGTGAAAGGTTCAACCTTCCCTTGTGACACCCCGTGGCGATTGTAGGACATGATGATTAGTTTTCCTGTGGGCTAGGATGATTAGTTCTCCGTGGCGACTGTAGGACAAAATGATTAGTTCTCCTGTGGGTCAGGATGATTATTTTTCTTGTGGCGACTATTGTACAAGATGATTCGTTCTTCTGTGGACAGGATGATTAGTTCTCCTGTCGAGGCATCCTACCCATGCAGTTTGGGACTCATGGGAAGTACCTCTCATCTGATCAATGAGTAGGGAAATGGGGTTAGGGACCATTAGTAGTACTATCGATGGACACATTGTTGTATCTACCATACTCCCTATGCTAGGATGGCCTCCATTGATCTGGGATCAGTGAGAGTGGTATGAGACACTCTGAGACCGACTTCGGGTCAGTGGAGGATGGTATGATACATCCTCGATCATTTCTTTTTCTTCATAGTTCGAGTAGAGCAGAGTAGGGCCAAGCTGTGCAGGGCAATGCATTTTATGGCTGGGATAGTAGCAACGGTCAAACAAATTGCAGATGGAGTTCTCCCTAGTTGAGAGGGAGTGTTAAAAATGGCAAATAAGGCCAAACTCCATGTGGGTCACCTCATTTATGGCAGCTAACATTTTTCCTAGATTCCTAGATTCCTCTTCACTTTACCTCAAATCAGTTCTTCACACTCACAAAATGTTCCAGGTACTAATTAGCAAAATTTCAGTGGAAAATTCACCATTATATTTTACATTTATGTTGTTTCTCTATATATATTTGTCATTATACAAATTCACAAGACTTTTTTAGTAAATTATACTTTGGTATTGCATTCCTCTATAGATTTCTTTTTGAAATGAATAACTTTATCTCATGGACATGTTGGATGATGCAATTGGTGTAATGGAGCATGTGGTAGGAATTAGAGAAAATAAACTTGACATAGAAAACACAGATGTGGATGTCGATGTTGAGAAACAGAGGCTGAGAAAGCTCTTGAAAGAAGCTGGCAAAGCTAAAAGTTGGAAGACAAAATCCCTTCAAAGCGTACCAAGTTCCCAAAATAAGAAAAAGTAAGACACTAAAGGGTATGATGATAATCCATAAGATCATCTACTGTATGGAAATTGATTAAATTAGAAGATATATCTGCATTGTTCTTTTGTGACAGATTGTTGTTGGACCATGAAGAGTCTAATAAAGGACTAATCTAACTGGAAACTGCGGGTTTTCAAGGTTCCTAGAGTATATTTATAAATTTTTTGATTGATTTGGAAATTGCATACTTCATTATATAAAATATTTCATTAAACAAAATAGCATGAGGGGATACCTAATAAGGACAGAGTTACATTCAGTGCCCAAGTTTGGCTAGCGTAAAATAGAGAGAAACCTAAAAAAATGTTCTTAGAAAAAGTGGTCTATTTGAAGTTTGAACTTGTATCTAATGGCCTCAGGATGGGCCAAGTGTTCCTACTATTCTATCTTTTGATGATGTGGTTTTAAACAACATTTCTTTGAACAAGGATTGGATTTGTTGAGATTCTTCATTGTCTAAACATTGTCATTATCGTAACGATTTTACAAAAATTGTACAATTGCAACCCATTTTCATTGTGATTTGGTCTGTTGGCTTTAAAGTGTACTGTTGTCATATTAAAGCATACTAATATAGTTTCACTTATCTGTTCTCAATAACTGAAATTGTGTCTTTGGCTCATTGAATAAAAAGAAAAAACCCTCTGAGATCTTCAACCAGAAAGCAGTGTTAAGAAGAAACAGAGCTAACCTATAGAAAATTTACACTATTATAAATAGAAAAAAGTGCACTGCCAAATCTAAGTGCAGACGCTGCAAGTTAAGCAAAGTACAATTTTTTCTCTTTATATTGGCATTGCTTTGTGTTGAACAATGTAAACTTTGAAACGGGAACTATAAATTCAAAATGGGAACTCTGGCAAAAAAACGCCAAAAAAACATTAAAAACAGTGCTAAAAACGAAAAGTGTGTATACTGGAACGATGGTTTTTTTTTAGGAACAATTTTGAACATGTTTTAAAAATGGCAGTGAAAACAAAATTTTCGTGCAAAATACAACTTGTAAACGAAAAAGTGATTATATTGGAATGATGATTTTTTTTTAGGGTCAATCTTCAAAATTAAAAAAAATACTAGTAAAATGATCCAACAGCATAAAAATGACTCGTAACTTCTCATTTAACAGTATATGGAAATAAAAAATTTTATTTCATGATACGATGCATACATTAGTTAGATAAACTGTGTTAAACAAGTATTCAAAATCACTCATATTTTCTTACACACCATCAGAATTCACATCTTCAGATGAGTGACTGGATGCTGATGAAGATGTTCCATATTCTTCTCTTTCATCAACTAGTGCCCCATCTGAGTCCACATGCATGCCCATCATTTCAGGTTTCAAAAATTTTCTAGATCTACGACTGGTTTCAACAGACTTCCATCTCAACACTGTTTCTTCTGGTAACAACCTTTTCAGAATCTCTATCGTCTTGAAGCGAAGAGTTTCTCTCTTTGTTAAATTGAAGTCATAAACAAGTATGTCAACATCTTCCAATTTCAATATGTTTGTGCGGCGACGATTTATATTCGTACTCTTTCTTTTTCTCTTTCCGCCATTTTTTTTTGTCAACTACCATCTCTGGCTTATACACACCATTGAATGGGTGTGTATTTGTGGCATACCAATGTACTTCAACACTTGTAACATCTTCATTTTCTGTAAAGACTTCTATAACTTTAGCAACCCATCTGCTAGCACTGCGATCATGCAACCCTCCTTAATATCATGTACTGAACCCCTGTAAAGGTCTTCCATGGCTTCACGTTGTGCACGAGATCTTCTGGAACCAATATACATCTCTCTTTCCTCTGCCTGTGAAGAATTAATAATACATTGAGATTGTTGCTGTTCAACAATGTTTATTTACATTTTGTGGCCAAATAAATGGATTTTTCAAAGGTATATCTTCATTTGTTGTTGTTGAAATGATATCACTTTGATTATTGAAAAATGACTCCCACGGAACTAAATCAGCGATGTCAAAGTATTCATGTATATCTAATACATTTTTTAATTTCCTCTAGGCAATCAGAGTAATTTATATCTCTATTTTGTTTGCGTGCATTATGAACTTCATCAACTGATTGTAATAACAATATTTTTGATGCAAATATTGGATGATCTGGAATGAACTTCAAAAATTGCAAATTTGATGACGGTGCCTGTTCTGCAGTAGTTGAATACTTCTTGCCCCATATTAGTGTTTTCCCATCAATTTTTTTAATACAAAATTGGTGTTGGAAGCTAATGTCATTAAGTTGTTCAATGCATTTCCCCTCACCATATGATCCCATAATAAATCTTCGCATGTCAACAGTTTTCCAACACATCAAAAGTAGGCTCTGGCATGTATAATTTCTTAATACATTCAATTAATGATGACAAACTTCCAACTTCCTTCCTCCTCAATGTGACTGAAAAACCACTGAACATCTGATCAATATGGTCATGAGTGTGCCCAACAAGAAGGAAACCAACCTTCACCATCTAAAAAATTCTTAATTCAACAAGCATGTTTAGATATCCAAAAACAACCTGATTTTTGTTTTCACGACAAATGTTGTCCAATTGTAGATACAAAACCTCAGGAAGATTACTAGACCAATGAGAAAGCACATCATGAATTATGGTTATGGTCAGATTTGCATCATTATGAATATTTGGAGCTGTGAAGTACACCTTTGGCAACATTTTCCCATTGAAGACCATACAACCGAACAAGTGATACTGAATAAAATTTTCCTCCTGTAAATTTTTGGGTGTGCGAACAAAATGTGGTAAAAGTGTTTTTTTCTGGTCCATACCATCAATTATGAAAGTCAAATATTTATTCGGATTATTATAACACTTCTTTCGATGCTTGTACAACTTTTTCCTTTCATTTGTTTGTTGTTCGCGATGCTCCTGAAGTTCTTTGACAATTGAATCTACACAACATAAACGAAAGCCATTAAGAAATATGTTTTCATACTTGATGAATATACAATTTTAAAAGTTAAAGTTATGAATGCCTACCTCTTTCTGACCATTCACATTTGTCTCTTTTTGATTTAAGAGAAGCACATGTACTGCAAATCCCCATCTTTGTCTTCTTAGGAATACGGACATTGTTGAATTATTTCTTCCATACCTTCACAAAATATTGATATGTAATAAATCGGCCATGTCCCTCAGCACCTTCTGCATATTCTTTGTATAAGTTGTAGATTTATCGTCTCGAGAAATTATCTGGAATATGTATTGTCTCTCTCTTTGGCATACACTCTCCATGCTTTGAAAAGAAATCTTTCATCCATGACATTACAGTGTTTGATAATGGCCAACACTGTTTTTTATGACGTACTTTAGAATAAAATGTGAGATCATTTTCCAAATTTTTTTGAATTCTCGAGAGACGAAAATTCCCAATCGAATGAAACATTTTGAAAACTTATCTACATATTAATAAAGTCCTAATATGATAATCATAACCTGACAATGTAGATTGCATGCACCCAACTAAATATGAATTTTGCATGCTTTTATTCATTGACAAATATCTCTTCCTGCTCTCTAATGCAAATTTGAAATCCATATGTTTCAAGCAATCTTTTTGGCAACATTCACTTGAAATGAGTGTGCTGATAGAACTTCTTCTCGTCAGATATTTTGCTCTACCCCTTGTATAACTAGAACATCTTGCATTGATACGAAAAGGTCTGCTCCTACTCCTTGATACAATATTTCTTGGCAACATCTCCATCATTGGATCATCATTTGTATAAGGATTTTCATCATCATTAAGAGGAATGTTATCCACACTATGATCAACTGTGCTTTTCAAACACTGACTTTGAGGATATTCTTCATCTTCTCCTTTTTCAGTGCTACTGTCATAGTCCTTAGAATTCGGACTCAATGGAAAATTTGACTCGATGTTTATTGGATATTCTTCCTCATGTGCATTTTCAGTGCTGCGCTCACAGTCCATAGAATTAGGAATAAGTGCATCATCCTGTCCTTTGTCACTGCTACCTTTATACTCATTAGAATTAGGACTACGTGTATCATCCCGTCCTTCATCACTGTTGCTTTCACAATCCTTAGAATTAGGACTAAGAGGACATTGTGACACTCCATTCTTTTGAAATTCATCACCACGCTCTTCATCACTGTTGCTGTCATAGTCTTTAGAATTAGGACTAAGTGGACACTGTGACACTCCATACTTTTGAAATTCATCATCCCGCTCTTCATCAAAGCTGCTCTCTTAGTCCATAAAATCAGGATTAACTGGACACCGTGACACTCCATACTTTTGAAATTCATCATCATGCACTTCATCACTGCTGCTCTCATAGTCTTTAGAATTAGGACTAAGTGGACACTTTGACACTCCATTCTTTTCAAATTCGTTATCACGCTCTTCATCACTGTTGCTCTCAGAGTCCTTAGAATTAGGACTAAGTGGACACCGTGACAATCCATTTTTTTGAAATTTGTCATCAAGCTCATCATCACTACTGCTTTCATAGTCCTTAGAATTAGGACTAAGTGGGCATCGCGACACTCCATTCTTTTGAACTTCACCATCATGCTCTTCATCACTGCTGCTTTCATAGTCCTTAGAATTAGGACTAAGTGGACATCGTGAGACTCCATTTTTTTGAAATTTGTCATCAAACTCATCATCACTACTGCTTTCATAGTCCTTCGAATTCGGACTAAGTGGAATCTGACTCTTTATTAATTGAAATTCTCCATCCCCTCTTTCATCAGTGTTGCTCTCATAGTCCTTAGGATCAAGACTAAGTGGAAGAATTGATTTTTTATTCATAGTGGAAGAATTCCCGCTATATTCATCCATATTAATAGAGTTGTTACGCAATGAAGATGTTGATGCTGTATAAATCGAAACTTCACTATCAAGACAATCAATCCTTTTCAAATAGAAGATGCTGAATGATACAAGAAAATTTCGAAAAAATATTTCCCTCCAAAAATTTTCCTTCCAAAAAATTTTGTGAAAATATTTCCTTCCTAAAAGTTTGTGAGATTTATTTCTCTTCATTATTTTATTCTATAATTTAATGAAAAATGTAAACTAATTTTTTTTATGAAATAAATCATTGAAGTTAAAAATGTAAACTACAACCTCTATTTAAATTATTTTAATAGTCAAAGTATATAATATTTACTGAACAATTGAATGATTTTTTTAATTTTTATAATATATTCTGAAACAAATTAATCACACATTCACCCCGCTATAAAACAATTCCATAATATTCGCTTTATCATATTTTCTTTCATCGCCATAAAAAAATTAACATGTTAAAATTTATTAAAACTGATTAATTCTGCATTCATCGTATGGTAAAACATCTCCGTAATTTCATCTATATATTCCATTATCACTATTACTCACATTACATCAAGGTTTTCTGAGGTTTGTTGAAAAACTTGGAGCGAATATGTGGAGCAACTACATTGGTATTAACAACATATTCAACGAAGAATTCTTGCAATTGAAAGGTCAGTTAAATTTTTTCCCTTGAAAATTCTCATATTAAATTAGTTTAATGAAGTAGATTTTTTTTTTTTAAACTTCAGATTTTTTGTCAGTCAAATTAACCAATATTTCCGCTGTGAGCATGGTGGGCCCGGGGCAACCCCATCCTGCAATTGGCTGACCACCCACTCTCTCTGCACACCCTATCAGCCCTCTCCCCAAACTCATCCACCCTGTCATCTCGACCACCGCACCTCCACCTTCTTGCCCCATCGTTTCCCCCGTACCCCCTGCCCCCCACGTCCTCCCTGTACTCCCCTTGCCCCCCAAAACCGCCCCCCAACCCCACGCCTACCCCCCTTCCTCACCCTTTTCCCCTCTACGCTCCTCCCACCCCTCACTTCATGCCCCTCAACCCCCATGCCACCCCACCTTCCTACCCCCTTACCCCCCACGGCCCGCCCCCACTACCCCCCTACCACCCACGGCCTCCTCCCACCTCACGTGCCGCCCCTCAACCCCTATCCCACTCCACCCCCCTAACCCTCCTCTCCCTCCTCCCCTGCCGCCCCTCAACCCCTATCTCACCCTCACTTGCCGCCCCTACCACCCCACCTCCTACCCCTCGCCCCATCACCCCTACCTGGCCCCCCTCACCCTACCCCCTACTTGGCCCACATCCAGCCCGCCCCCCTTCCACCTCCCCCTCTCGCCCCCCTTCCCTTCCCCCTCCGTACCCGCTCCTCCCCACGCCACCCCCCCTACTCGGCCCCCACTTGCCCCCCGTCCCTTCCCCTCCCCCCCTCAGCCCTGCCACCTGGCCCCCACACCCCATGCCACTACCCAGCCGCCCCCTCCCCCCTCGACGCGCCCTCCCCACTTCTACTTCGCCGCTCCTCCCCCCTGGCACCCCCACACTCGGCCCGCACCCGTCCCCTCTCCCTTCCTCCTCCCCCCTCGACGCACGCCCACAACCCCCCCCCACCTCGCTACTCGGCCGCAACCTGACCCTCCTCCCTTCCTGCTCCCCCACCCGCCCCCCTTCCCTTCCGCCTCGGCCAGCCACCCCACATGCCCTCCGCACCCCGCCTCCCGCCCTCTGCCCCCTCTGTTGGCCACCTGGGCGGGCTGGCAGGTGGGCCGCCGGGGTGGCACGGGGTTGGGCGCCACCGCCCACCCCGGCGGCGCGCCGCCCCGCCCAGGGTGGTCGTAAGATTTGGCCACCCGGGCGGGCCGGCAGGCCATCGGAGTGGGCGGCGGCGCCCCACCCCGGCGGCCCGCCGGCCCGCACGGGGTGGCCGTCCGATTGCGGTTACCTCGCGCCACCTCGGCGACCTGCCGGCAGGCCCGGTGTGGCTGCCCAATTCCGGGAATCGGACGACCACCTTGGGTGGGTCGGTGGGCCGTCGAGGTGGCGCGGGGTGGGGTGCCGCCGCCCACCCCACGCCACTGGGAATTGGCTGGCCACCCTATGCGGGCGGGCAGGCTGCCGGGGTGGCACGGGGTGGGGTCGCCCCACCTCGCGCCACTCGGACGGCCCGCTCGAGGGGGCGGAGGGTGGGTGGGGTGCGTGGGGGAGGCTAAAGGGGTAGCATGGGAGGAGCTAATGGGGGAGGGGGAAGGGAGGATGGACGGGTGGAGGCTGGGTAAGGGGTAGGGCAGGGGGACCGAGGGGGGCGACTGGCAGGTTGGGGCCGGGTAGGGGGGTAGGGCGTGGGGGCTGAGGGGAAGGGAGGTGGGGCGGTTGGGGGCTGAGTGAGGGCAAAGGGAGGGGGTGCGAGTAAGGGCCAAGTAAGGGGGTAGTGCGGAGGGGCCGAGCGGGGAGGGGGAAGGGAGGCGGAGCGGGTGAGGGCTGGGTAGGGGGGTAGGATGGACGGGGTAGCGGGAAGGGAAGGGGGGTGCGTAGGGGCCAGGTAGGAGGGTAGCGCGGGGGGGCCGAGGGGGGAGTAGGGTCGTGTGGGAGAGGGGGAAGGGAAGGGGGCCGGGTAGGGGATAGGGCGGAGGAGCCGGGGGGGGAGTGGGCGCCGGGGGAAGGGAGGGGGCGCAGGTGGGGGCCGGGTAGGGGGGTAGGCGGTGGGGGCGGAGGGGGGAGGGGGAAGAGAGGGGAGGTGAGTGAGGGCCGAGAAGGGGGTGTGGCGGGGGTGCCGAGGGGGGTAAGGGGGTGTGGTGGGGTGGTAGGGGGAGGGCGGAAGCGGGGTAGGGAGAGAGGGCTGAGGGGGGTAAGGGGGTGAGGTGGAGTGGGGTTAGGGGCCCGGGTAGGGTACGGGGGTTGGGTAGTGGGGGTGGTGTGCGATGAGGTGCCGAGGGGGGTGGGTGGGACGGGTAGTGGGGAAGGGAGGAGGTGCGGGTTGGGGTTGGGTAACGGGGTGGAGTGGGGGTGCCGAGGGGTAGGGGGTTTGGGGGGGATAGAGGAGTGAGGGGGGGTTAGAGAAGAGAGGTAGGAGGGAGGGCCGAGGGAGAGGGGGGTGAGCCAAGGGGGTGTGACGGAAGGCCGAGGGAGAGGGGGTACACGCAGGGGGGTTGAGGGGGGACAGGGGGAGGGATAGTGGGGTTGGAAGAGGAGGGGGGTGTGGGAGGCGGGTAAGAGAGAGCGCTGAGGGGCGGTTGGGGGTAGAGGGAAGGGGTGGAAGGGGGTAAGTGTGGGGTGGGGTGCGGTGGTCGTCCGATTGCGGGGAGGGTTGGGTTGGTTGGGTGAGTGTGAGAGGCGAGGGGAATGGGTGGAAGGGGGTAAGGGTGCCCTGGGGTGGCCGTCCGATTGTGGGGTGGCATGGCGTGGCTCGGTTGGGGGGGTGGGAAGGGGGTGGAGTGGCGTGGGGGTTGGAGGGAGGCGGATAGAGGGGGTATGGCATGCGGGGGAAGGGGGGTGAAGGGGGCATGGGGGGGTAGGCTCTAGAGGGTTGGGGCGTGGGGGGGAAGTGGTTGGGGGGTGGAGTGGCGTGGGGGTAGGCGGGAGGGGTGGAAGGGTGGCAAGGGTAGGGTTGGATGGTCGTCTGATTGCGGGGTGGGGTGGCATGGCGTGGCGTGGGTCGGTTGGGGGGAAGAGGGGTAGCGGGGCGTGGGGGATAGGGGGTCGGGAAATCGCCCGCCACTCCGCGGATGGACGGGGTGGTGTTGGTGGGCTTCTGCCATTTCTTAGTGTTAATATTTTTTTAATTTTAATTATCTTATTATACAAATTAAAAATTTATGATATATTTTCGTTGTGGATTTAAGTTAATATGTTTTTGTTATTCACTGATTTATGTGTTTCTATTTTTCAGGAAAATGGCATCAAAGAAGATTTTTGTGAATATGTCTGGACCAAAGATTCTTAAATATGCATCTTCAAAAAACATTGGTGAACGAATTCCATCTGAGCTCATGGCTACAAATCTTTCAAGTGCCTCAAATGGTAAGAAGATGATTTTAGACTGGAAGAATTCAAAAGAGGTGATTCCCATCAAGAATCTGGTATGTGAATACATATCTATATATTGATATATCGAATGAAAATGGAATTTTTGAGCTGATGGGAAGAGTCATAGATATGTGTTCGGTACTAGACACTGAAGTTGTTTGCATACTTACAAAAGCTCCCAAGTCACATGAAATGATTAAATATCGACTAACATATTCATTGTATGACACGAGAGAGGTATCTACAAAGTTGTGTAAACAAATCGTAAATGAGATGAAATAAAACACCGTAAGTATTGTTATTTATACTTGTATTTTTCTTTTTTGAAAGTGTCTCGCTATTTTTTTTTAATTTTGTTTTTATTGACATATGATATTTTGTTTGGCATAATTTTGTTGAAAGTTGTTCAATTAGGTTGGGAGGCATTCATTTCATAGAGCATGATATAATTAAAGTTGTCAACAGTTTTTACTCAGTGTCAGAAGAAGATATGGGAAACAAGCAAAATGTAGTAATTGATGATGCTACAAAACTACATCCAAAAGATTAGAAAAAAAGGCCTCTAGTGGATAAATCTAGCAAAGGTAGAAAATTTACTTTTGAGGGTAATGAAGTTGAAACTGACAGTGAAGCATATGTTGCCATCACTGAAGATGACATTGGAAATGAGAAGAGCTGTAAAAGATCAAAAGTGACAATGCTCAAGAATAAATTTGTTGAGAATGTTATGACGAAGAAAAATAAAGTTGAAGATTTTGAAGTAGTCATTACCAACAGTAAAAAATCTAGTGAAACTTCAAAAGAAAGCAGAGAAATCGTTACACCAAGAGCTGATTTAGAGGATGGCATTATCAAAACAAAACAAAATTCCATTCGACATAATTTGAGCAAAGAAAAACTTAATTGATGGTGGTTGTACATTTTAGCTTAATGTCAGACAAATCTATAAGGCAAGTGAAGGACAATGTCAATATCAAGTCAAAAAACCATACTATCTGCATGTTCACAACTTAAAAACACTGATGAGGTACAATCCATATGCTCATGTAGTTAATTATGTGCTTCTTGTTGATCCAGTTCAAGTTCCCAAACAAAGAAGCATTTGATAAGGCAAAATGTTTTGAATACAATTATTATGTGCTTGGGAGGAACCATTCTGTAGAAGCTCAAAGACAATTGATGGAGGAATATCCTAATAACCCATGTTTTGAAACAATGAAATGTATCATTTATGCTAGTTTATCGGATACAAAAGCAAAGTTAGTGGCATGGGATCATAATTTAGATAATGAATATAGGATGTCTATGACTTTCATCAAAAGGGTTAGATTTATTCATAGTGAATTTCAAAAAAAAAG
This sequence comes from Pinus tabuliformis, assembly GCA_031772625.1. Taxonomy (NCBI): domain Eukaryota; kingdom Viridiplantae; phylum Streptophyta; class Pinopsida; order Pinales; family Pinaceae; genus Pinus; species Pinus tabuliformis. Next base: position 300,538,269 of record CM062814.1, read on the forward strand.
TGGTGGGGATAGGATAAATGTTACTGCAGATTTATGAAGGGAATGTTGTATGGAAATAGGCTATCAAATTGAAGAGAAACCTAATTCAAAAGGTGGAAAACACAACCTTCCTAGTGATATATTCAGAGGTGTTGATAACATTTTCCAATTGGCATTTAGAACTGGAGATGTTTGGAAGTTGATTGATGAGATTTTTAGCATGTGGGAAAACATTGGCATTAAAAACCAAAAAGTCTAAGCCATTGATATGTGGCGGCAGTAAATCAGGTCCTGCATTGAAGCAACGTCCAGAAGATATGACTATCACACCGTGGAGAGCAATGCAATGAGTGAAAGATGAAAAAATTATCAAAACAATATTATCTCGTGTGAAGTCAAGGGAATTATCATTGGAGGAAATGTATGAGGAATTTCAAAAGTAAGTTTGTTGAATTATTTTTATTTATTTCTAGATTATAATTTTCTTTTAAATAAAACATGTTCTTGGTAGTATTTGTTATACATATCATTATATTGACTTTTTGTTACTTTATCTATGCAGTCACAAAGTTTACATGAAAATTCAAGAACAAATGGTTAGATTATTGAATGAAGATAGTTGGGATGATGTTGTACGCAACTATATAGATTCAAGTTCTACATCAACATTAAAAGCTTTTTATCTTGCATTTAAAAATGTATCTTGATTTACACATTCATTTTTATTCATCTGTGTACTATTTTTAATTTATAGCTTACACATATATTTGTTTATTTTATAAAAGATGAAGAAAGATGATAATGGAGCGCCAACTAGCTTCAGAACTTTTATTGAAAAAATAAAGATTGAAAGACTGAGGAAGCAAGGTGTTAAGAATGTTGAACTTGATCCAACTCTTACTCATTTCATTTGGAACGGGCTAGACATTGTTCAATATCAAGTAATACAAGGTGACTGTGAAGACATTGCTAAACTCAGACCTAAAAGGGAGTATGCCTTAGTTATTGTAGATATTCCCCATGGTTTCAATATTCCAAACATTGACTATGATAGTGACTCTTATACTTATTAAGTTCTTAGTAAAGTGCTTGTGGGATTTGTAGAAATCACGTCATCACTATTATGGAGATTTGTGACATTTCATTCAGACACATAATTGGCAATGATATTGTCAAACTTCAAAGGGAAAACAAATTCAAGGACTCTGCTTACATGGTAAGAGGTTTAAAATGTATATTTGATTAATGTTGAAAAATTCATTTATGTATAAGTTGATTGAACTTTTACTATTTCATGTTACAGGAAAAAGTCAAATATTCTTAACTGTGACAATCAAGTATTTATAAATGATTGTGAGTTCATTCATATTGATAGTTGGACAAAAGATGATAGCTATATGTATATGATTTTTAATCGGGTAGACGGAAAGAGTCATAGCCAAATACTGACTTACGATGTTGTTGTGAGAAAACTAACATATGAAGACAAAGAAGCAAAATGAGAGATATGTAACATTTGTCAAAAACCACAATTATCTCATAGACATATGTTCAAATGAAGGAGACTGGGTTCTGGATTTATTTTCTGGCTCAGGTAAGTTTTATTATATAGAATTGAATTTCAATATGTTATTTTTTTAATTAATATGTCATTTTACTAATTTACTTCATTATTTATTTTGCGCTTGATAATTAGGTACAACACTAGCACGCTGCCTTCAAAAAGGAAGAAATTGCATTGCAAATGAAAAAGATCCATTATAGTGCAATTTCATTTAGCAAAAAATTAATGCTCTTCAATTTCTTCGAGATGCAATGCAAGAAATTGGGTTGAAAAAATGGGACTTGAATCACGTGTGGCAAAAAAGGCAAAGGAACCTCAACCACCATTACATGGGATGTTTGGAAAGACATACATTGGGAGATTCGCAAACATCAAAGATCCATTAGAAGACGAAAATGAGCAAAAGGAAGTAGAAAATATTGTGGAAGAAGATGAAATTCTAGAAGAGTTTGGATTACGTGACATTGTTGATTAAATTTAAGTTATTCTTGGAAATCAAACTCATTTTTTGTAACTATTAAGTAATTATACTTGCAATGTTTTGACTTTGACATTTTATTAGAAGAATATACACTCAATTAAGGTTGTTATGCATTCAATATTTGTAATAGGTGATTTTCGCATTAATTTTTAAGTTAATCATTATTTTTTGAAAAAAAGTTATTATTATTATTTTTTTGACATGAAATTCATAAAAAAAAACTATTATTTAACTATTTTTAGTTAAAATTTTTGTATAAAAATTGTGATTTTCGCATGTCAATTGTAGCAAAAAATTATCCAAACGTGTAGTTTTTTAATTATATTTATGTTAAAAATGGCTATTTTTATGTCCATTGTTAAAAAATATTGTTTTTTTAGAAACAATTATTTCTGGTGGATTGAAAAATTAATGAATGATGTATAAATATGTAGAATATCGAAAATTCAAAATATCGACATTCTTCTTTAAATATGCGAAATAATAAAACCCTCACTACAAAAAAAATAAAAATAAAATAAAAACAAGAAAATATGAAGAAAAAGACCATTTCAAAAATGATTAAATTTACAAAATAATTATTTACATTTCATACATTAGAAAATAAGCAAAATTAAAAAAAAACCTTTTAAAAAAAGGGCCTGGTGTAGAATTACCACGTTTTTAAATCAGCATAAAAAACTAGTGTTCCACGAGAACTCGCCCCCTCCCCCCTAGGGGTCTAGTTTCCTCGCTCCCCCGCGCTCCGGGGACTTGGGGATGAGTAGGGGACGTTTCCCCATGCTCCCAAAATGGAGAAATCTCAGGGGGACGTGCCAGGGAAACGTTTCCCTTCCCTGAGGGGGCGTTTCCGAAAAGGGGGACGTGGGGGGGCGTGGGGGGACGAGGGGGGACGTGGCACACCTTTAATGCATTAAAAACCATTTTAATTAACTAAACGATGAACTTAATATTTAATTAAGAGTTAATTAACGTTTAGGGTTTTGGAAAATCATTGTTTCATGTTATAAAAACAGCACCCTGAACCATGAACAACACACTCACAACCTTTGCAAGTTCGCTGAGCGCTCCACTCACAGCGTTGGATTTCATTGTTCGGATTTTAATAAACAGTGCCTATATCATTATTGATTGTATTAGGAATTGTATACAAAAGGTAAATTACCTAAAAAAATTCAGTGAATTAATACAATTTGTTGAAAGTGCAAGCTAGGAAAACCAAGACCTTGAATCGGTTCAATATGGGCTCTCCCCGTTCATGGTGATAGTAGGTTTAGGAAAAGAGCCTACTGTCACATGTTCTGAAAAGTGGATCTGACTATTTTAGTATTTTGTTTCCAGGAACCAATTAACCACAAGTATGGGTGAAAAATCCGACTTGTAAAAACTTAAAAGACTGCCTCCTTGACTACCATGCGTTGTGTTGATGAGACCTGACTGAAATATAATATTGTTGATATAATAAGACCTGATTAAAATACAGAGTGTTAATATTCCACCAGCCACACAACTACTTTCCTATATGATTTCTCAAAATTCTGCCCTGACATCTAATTTTGATCCCATGAGAACTTTAAGGGTTCAAAATATACATTCGCTCAAAGAAAGAAACCAACAGGATTTGTAAAATGGAAACTAACTAAGCAGTCTAACAACATAAAAAGAAGAAAGTAACTTCCACTTACGTGTCTATCATTTTTTGCATGAGATTGCCGATGGAAAAATCTATGGCACAAGGTTATGGCTGTCGCAATGGTTACCTGGGAACTGAATAAACAATAGACAATCAGCCTATTACTATATTAGGCCTATGGTCTTTACCTGTGGAAAAAGCATCCAGGTTCCGTTTAGTCCAAGTTCCAAAAATGATTTCTTTTAGACTTTTTCTCTAGGTTAGCAGTATCTAAAACAGAATTGTGAAGGTATATCAGACCTATGGGCTAGTCCTATGGAAGCATTGCCAAATAGGCTATTCATATATTAATATTATCAGTTGAAAATCTACGGCCTACCTAACTAATATGTAAAGAACTTAGAAGTCCAGTTTCTCAAAATCATTATACATAATCCACTATAGTTATGAGTTCTCTCTATGTCTAAGTTTTCTTCTAAGAAGGACAATTCTCTCTTTGTTTAAGTTTTCTTCTAAGAATGATTGTGTAAATTTTCAAATTCATTACTTTCTTGCTCCAGGAATTCATATCAATGATCGTGCTTTGCAGCTTTTCAATTCAAACCAAATTGTCATAGTGGACTCAATTAATAAATTATATTTTATATTTATAAATTTTTAGGACCCTGACGCTCCCCCACGTTTCCTAAAAAATGGTAGGGATATTTTGCATAGGCCGCTCCCGCGCCCCCTCGCTCCCTCGCCCCCTCGTGCCGGAACCTTGGTGGATCATTGTAAAAAACACTACTGTTATAAAATGCAATGTACATAAAAAAATTTATAGTGCCAAAAACTAAGCTCTAAAAAACACGTGTGTTCTGCATCAACCCTTTTCAAAACCGGGTCACTTTTTTGCTATCTCTACAAAACGGGTAATAGTATGGGTTACCGTTTCAAAGTTTACATTGTTGTTGGTGATCATATCTAAAAGGCTTGTTTTAGATATATTATAAGGCATGGTTAAACGGAGCCTGAATATGATTTAGGTTTTCTTCATAAGGCGTTGGAAGCCTTGCGTGATGCTCTTGGTCAACAGAGTGTGGTTGCAGGCATTGAAGCACAGATAGGTGTTGTATAATCTGCCTTGGGGAAGCATGCTGAGGCACGAGATTTGTTAAGGAATGCCATTTCAAAATTGAGGGCTTGTGTGCAGTGCTATGCTATAAATGAAGCTGTAGATTTTTTTTGAAGAATCAAGGTTGATTTTGGAAGAGATTTCTTGTCCCTATCATTGTGATACGCTTGTGGTCTATAGCAATCTAGTTGGAACGTATGATATAATGGGTAGGTGAATGAATTTAAACTTTTTATTGAATTGCCTCCATGGTGGTAATTGTAGTTTGATTTTAATTCTAAGTTCATTTATTCAACATAAATCCAAGATTTTTAGGCATTCACATTCTCATGGTGGCTTGGGAGGTCTGCACAAGTTTTTTAGGAATTTTAAATCATTTTCGATGATTTCACTCATAGACACTTGTTGATGGTTGTTTTAGTATCTGCATTTATTTTTCATCCCTCGAGATTCTTAGTCAACCCATTATGCTGAAGTGCAAGAAATGTTTTCGTGGGTCAACATAACAGGTCCATTAGTTTGTCTTTGCATAGCCTGAAGTCCTCCAAGTTTTCAATGAATCCATTATACTGAGGCATTTTCCCTGTGCTTTTTCTTTTCAACTAGTCTAGCCATCTTCACTTTACCTCAAATCAGTTCTTTACACTCGAACACTGTTCCATGTACTAATTAGCAAAATTTCAGTGGAACATTCACCATTATATTTTACATTTATGTTGTTTCTCTCTATATATTTGTCATTCAACAAATTCATAAGATTTTTGTAGTAAATTATACTTTGGTATTGCATTCCTCTATAAATTTCTTTCTGAAATGAATAACTTCATCTCATGTACAGGTTGGATGATGCAATTGGTGTAATGGAGCATGTGGTAGGAATTAGAGAAAAGAAACTTGACACAGAAAACGCAGATGTGGATGTTGAGAAATAGAGGCTGACAAAGCTCTTGAAAGAAGCTGGCAAAGCTAAAAGTTGGAAGGGAAAATCCCTTCAAAGCGTACCAAGTTCCCAGAATAAGAAAAAGTAAGACACCAGAGGATAAAACATATGATGATAATCCATAAGATCATCTACTGTATGGAAATTGATTAAACTAGAAGATATATCTGCATTGCTCTTTTGTGACAGATTGTAGTAGGACCATGAACTAATAAAGGACCAATCTAACTGGACATTGTTGGTTTTCAAGGTTACTAGAGTATATTTATAGATTCTCTGATTGATCTGGAAATCGCATACTTCATTATATAAAAAATTTCATTAAACAAAATAGCATGAGGATGCCTAATAAGGACAGAGTTACATTCAGTCCCCAAGTTTGGCCAGCGTAAAATAGAGAGAAACCTAAAAAAATGTGCTTAGAAAAAGTGGTCTATTTGAAGTTTGAACCCGTGTCTAATGGCCTCAGGATAGGCCAAGTGTTGCTACCATTCTATCATTTTTGATGATGTGGTTTTAAACAACATTTCTTTGAACAAGGATTGGGTTTGTTTAGATTCTTCGTTGTCTAAACGTTGTCATTATTGTAACAATTTTATAAAAATTGTACAATTGCAATCCATTTTCACTGTGATCTGGGCGTTGGCTTTAAAGTGCATTGTTGTCATGGTGTTTATTAGTTATTATATATTAAACCATACCAATATAGTTTCACTTGTTTGTTCTCAACAACTGAAATTTTGTCTTTGGCTCATTGCATAAAAGGAATAAACCCTCTGAGATCTTCAACCAGAAAGCAGTCTTGAGAAGAAATATAGCTAACCTATAGAAAATTTACTCTATTATAAATAGAAAAAAGTGCATTGCCAAATATAAGTGCAGAAGCTGCAAGTTAAGCAAACTACAATTTTTTCTCTTTATATTGGCATTTCCTTGTGTTGGTGACAAGTTTTCAATGAATCCATTATACTGAGGCATTTTCCCTGTGCTCTTTCTTTTCAACTAGTCTGGCCGTCTTCACTTTACTTGAAATCAGTTCTTCACACTCACAAACTCGTCCATGTACTAATTAACAAAATTTCAGTGGAACATTCACCATTCTATTTTACATTTATGTTGTTTCGCTATATATATTTGTCATTTAAAAAATTCATAAGATTTTTGTAGTAAATAATACTTTGGTATTTCATTCCTCTATAAATTTATTTCTAAAATGAATAACTTTATCTCATGTACAGGTTAGATGAAGCAATTGGTATATTGGAGCATGTTGTAGGAATTAGAGAAAAGAAACTTGACACGGAAAATGCAGATGTGGATGTTGAGAAACAGAGGCTGATAGAGCTCTTCAAAGAAGATGGCAAAGCTAAAAGTTAGAAGCCATAATCCCTTCAAAGCATACCAAGTTCCCAAAATAAGAAAAAGTAAGACACCAGAGGATAAAACCTATGATGATAATCCATAAGATCATCTACTATATGGAAATTGATTAAATCAGATATCTTTGCATTGTTCTTTTGTGACAGATTGTTGTAGGACCTTGAAGAGTCTAATAAATGACTGATCTAACTCGACACTGTTGGTTTTCAAGATTCCTAAATTCTATCTATAGATTTTCTGATTGATTTGGAAATTACATACTTCATTATATACAAAATTTTGGATGATGCAATTGGTGTAATGGAGCATGTGGTAGGAATTAGAGAAAAGAAACTTGACACAAAAAACGCAGATGTGGATGTAGATGTTGAGAAACAGACGCTGAGAAAGCTCTTGAAAGACGCTGGCAAAGCTAAAAGTTGGAAGGCAAAATCCCTTCAAAGCGTACCAAGTTCCCAGAATAAGAAAAAGTAAGACACCAAAGGATATGATGATAATCCATAAGATCATCTATTGTATGGAAATTGATTAAATTAGAAGATATATCTGCATTGTTCTTTTGTGACAGATTGTTGTAGGACCATGAAGAGTCTAGTAACAGACTAATCTAACTGGACATTACTGGTTTTCAAGGTTCCTAGAGTATATTTATATATTTTCTGATTGATTTGGAAATTGCATACTTATATAAAAAAATTCATTAAACAAAATAGCATGAGGGGATGCCTAATAAGGGTAGAATTACATTCAGTCCCCAAGTTTGGCCAGCGCAAAATGTTGGCATTTTGGCACAGGTGTGGCCCTATGGTACAGGTGTTGTCCTTGATGGCAACTCACTTTGGTGTCAGACCTCAGTTTAGGCGCTCAGAATGAAGGAAATATTATATACGCTGGTTCACCTTGCCGAAGTCGCGTATACACGCGGGTTATACGTTCAGAAGTCGCGTATGCGTATACACGCACTTTTATGCACATAAAAGCGCGTACATGGTGGGAAACTTATTTTTGGTCCATGGTTGTTAGTCCTTGGAATTTGAACCTATGGTTTTGGACCAAGGTATCTCGTCAGAAGTGTTGACCCCAGGTTTTGGGCCCTTGGTATTGGTTGATTATGGTTTTGGACCGTGGTATTGTGGAAGGCCTAAAACTATAAAAGAGGAAGGAGATCATGTGACAAGGAATCATCTGAATTATTATTGAATATCTGATAATGTACGAGATCTGAAATATTGGTGATTAGCATTGTGGAGCAGATCTGGATCTGAATGAAGGAGGAACCTTAGCGAAAAGAAGGATAAGTTCTATTGATGGGTCATAATCTCTTGGCTTGAATGATAATATCTTTGCATGATTTTGATCTGTTATATCTGGCACATGTGTGATCTATAAATCTGATAATTTGGGTTAATCAGTGCCTGAATACTTGAAAGAGTGAATTATGTTTGTAGATCTGTACGCAGGTTCAGATCAGCTAAGGCGCGTATATATGCAGGTTCAGTGAAGGAAAACAGCTAAGAAGCGTATGCACGCAGGTTTAAGGCCATTAAAGTAGCGTATACATTTTGAGTTGTGTTTTTGCTGCTTCTGTTTATTGCTGCAGAGTTCTGGGTTCAGTTTTTGGTGTGTGGTACTGTTATTGTGATCTGGGTACAGTCGTCAGAGAGGTGTTTATGTTGATTTAGTTTTGGTGAAAAGGTGATTGGTTGATGCAGAAATTCTTGATGGTTGATTGATGTTATTTGTGGATCCAGTCTGAAAATTTATGAAACGTGGTCCTTGAAAGAAAGAGAAGGTTGTAGCCTTCTGTAGGCCAGCACCTACGTACTAGTATCTTGGATAGTGCAAGAGCTAAAGGGGTTGTAGCTCCCTTCCAGGAGAAGCTGGAAAACGAGAGAGAGTTGTAGCTCTCTGCAGGTTGCAGCCTGCGTATTGGTAAAAGGACTGCACCAGTACATTTGTAAAAAGAAGTTTCTAATTAAAGAAAAGATAGAGACGAATTGCAGTAGGTGGTTTTCACCCACATTGGGTTTCCACCTTATATCTTGTGTTCTTGTGTGCGATTGTCTTTCTGCTCTGCTTTACTGTTTCTGGTTACTGGTTATTTGCTTCTGAATCACAGATTAATAACTGACATCTGAAAGATAAATCAAATTATAAGTCTGTTTTGTATACGCGGGTTTCTTTATCTAAAGTTGCGTATATACGCGGTTTTTATTAAGAGAAGTAGCGTATATCATCTGGAATTGAAAGGGAAATATTTCACTTGATAATACTGAGTCACCCCCCCCTCTCAATATTATTTCCAACACAAAATAGAGAGAAACCTAAAAAAATGTGCTTAGAAGAAGTGGGAAGTTTGAACCTGTATCTAATGGCCTCAGGATGGGCCAAGTGCTGCTACTGTTCTATCTTTTGATGATCTGGTTTTAAACAACATTTCATTGACCAAGGATTGGATTTGTTCATATTTTGTTGTCTAAATGTTGTCATTATTGTACTGATTTACAACCACTGTACAATTGCAATCCATTTTCATTGTGATATGGTCTTTTGGCTTTAAAGTGTACTGTTGTCATGGTGTTTATTAGCTCTTATGTATTAAAGCATAACAAGATAGTTTCACTTATCTATTCTCAATAACTGAAATTTTGTCTTTGGCTCATTGCATGAAAAGAATAAACCCTCTGAGATCTTCAACCAGAAAGTAGTCTTCAAATGAAACAGAGCTAACCTATAGAAAATTTACTCTATTATAAATAGAAAAAAATGCATTGCCAAATCTAAGTGCAGAAACTCCAAGTTAAGCAAACTAAAATCTTTTCTCTTTAGATTGACACTGCACTGTTCCAGGTACTAATTAGCAAAATTTCAGTGGAACATTCGACATTATATTTTACATTTATGTTGTTTCTCTATACATATTTGTCGTTTTAAAAATTCATAATATTTTTGTAGTAAATTATACTTTGGTATTGCATTCCTCTATATATTTCTTTCTGAAATGAATAACTTTATCTCATGTACAGGTTGGATGATGAAATTGGTGTAATGGGGTAGGAATTAGAGAAAAGAAACTTGACACAGAAAATGCAAATGTGGATGTTGAGAAACAGAGACTGACAAAGCTCTTGAAAGAAGTTGCCAAAGCTAGAAGTTGGAAGGAAAAATCCCTTCAAAGCGTATCAAGTTCCCAGAATAAGAAAAAGTATGACACCAGAGGATAAGACATATGATGATAATCCATAAGATCATCTATTGTATGGAAATTGATTAAATCATAAGATATCTCTGCATTGTTCTTTTGTGACAGATTGTTGTAGGACCATGAAGAGTCTAATAAGGGACTAATCTAACTGGCTAGTGCTGGTTTTCAAGGTTCCCTAGAGTATATCCATAGATTTTATAATTGATTTGGAAATTGCATACATTCAGTCCCCAAGTTTGGCTAGTGCAAAATAGACAGAAACCTAAAAAAAATGTGCACAAAAAAAATGGTCGATTTGAAGTTTGAACCTGTATCTAGTGGCCTCAAGATGGGCCAAGTGCTGATACTATTATATCTTTTGATGATGTGGTTAGGAACCTAAAAAAAATGTGCTTAGAAAAAGTGGTTGATTTGAAGTTTGAACCTATATCTAATGGCCTCAGGATGGGCCAAGTGCTGCTGCTATTCTATCTTTTGATGATGTAGTTAGAAACCTAAACAAATGTGCTTAGAAAAAGTGGTCGATTTGAAGCTGGAACCTGTATCTAATGGCCTCAGGATGGGCCAAGTGCTGCTACTATTCTATCTTTTCATGATATGGTTTTAAACAACATTTCTTTGAACAAGGATTGGATTTGTTCAGATTCTTCGTTGTCTAAATGTTGTCATTATCGTAGAGATTTTACAAAAATTGTATAATCGCAATACATTTTCATTATGATCTGGTATTTTTGCTTAAAAGTGTATTGTTGTCATGGTTTTTATTAGCTCTTATGTATTAAAGCATACCAAGATAGTTTCACGTATCTGTTCTCAATAACTGAAATTTTGTCTTTTGCTCATTGCATAAAAAAAATAAACCCTCTGAAATCTTCAACCATAAAGCAGTATTCAGAAGAAACAAAGCTAATCTATAGAAAAAAGTGCATTGCCAAATCTAAGTGCAGACGCTGCAAGTTAAGAAAACTATTTTTTTTTCTCTTTAGATTGGCATTGCTTTGTGTTGGTGATCATATCTGAAAGGATTGTTTTAGATATATTATAAAGCACAGTTACATTTGTTCTAAATAGTTAGGTGGTTTTATATATGGTTACAACTTTATATATAGTTTTATATATAATTCTGATATCTATTTTACTCTTTGCTGACGACGTGGTCCTCCTCTCCTCATCCCCAGAAGGATTACAGAGGCAGTTAGACGCCTTAGCTCTATTTTGTGACCATCGATAGTTGATGGTCAACTTGGGTAAAACCAAGGTTATGATCTTCAGTGAAGAAAACCTCAGACCTTCACTTTCTATTTAGAGGGGAGGAGTTTGAGATCACCAACATGTATACTTACTTGGGGGTGCAATATTCAGGTCCCCACTTCAGTTTGTGACTAGCGCTTCAGCCTCGGATCAACAAAGGATATGGATCCTTAGCCCTTCTCGAGAGAAAGTGCTTTCGACATCACTTCCAGGACATCTTGTCCAAGATGAGCCTCATGGACACCTTGATTTGTCCCACTATTCTATATGGCTTAGAGATTTGGGGACCGTCTTTACTTGAGTCAGACTGGGCTTCAGCTGAGAGAGTCCAGATTCTTCTTCTCCGCTGCATCATTAGGTGCAAATTGACAGTGCCACAACACATCATCCTTGCAGAGTTTGGAGCTCAGCCCTTTCGGCTTGAGATAGTCTTCAGATTGGTTTCATTCTTGCATCATGTCCAGGGCTTGGAAAACTCGATAAAGAGTAGGGACAACTATCCTTACTTGGTATATTGCTCTTTTGAGACTATTTCCCATTCTACTCCCTTAGGCTGGGCCAAATGTTGGTTTACAGGAGCTTCAAACCTCTTAGAGTTAGTGGGAATTCAGTTGGATCATCTCCCTCCTTTTCGATATTCCTTAGATGCTCCTGGTCACCTTTTACCTACTAGACAAGAGCTAAACAAGATCATCAGGGAGGACATCTACAGGTAGTTCGTCCAGGTCACCTGGGTCAATCCTCTAGGAGGGTTGCGCCCAAAGATGGCCTTCTATGTTGAACACTTCTTGGAGTTGAGAGATGGGCTTGTTTTTCGACCCCAGTATATGTTTCACCACTGGATGCATGCTCTTCGCATTCCTTTAGGCCAGTTTAGAGTAGGTTCTCATAGACTTCGGGTAGAGACATACCACCAGGTGGATAGACTAGATAGACTCTACCAGGTATGTCATTTACAGGAAGTGGAGACTGAGGCGCACTTCATCCTTGGAGGCCTTGTCTACTATGAGATCAGAGGAAGGTTTCATTGCTTGTTCAGAGATTCTCAGACCCTCGCTGACTTTTTCAGGTACCTCAATCACAGATGTTTGGCCCTATATATGCAGGAGGCTCTTAGGTTCCAAGTGCATATTCTTTAGCCTCCCATCAGACTAGACCCCACACAGAGGATCACGACATTTTTCAGGGTACTACCTTCAGACAGGGGCACCAAGAGATCGATTGATACCAGTACATATCCAGACTCCAGATCAGTGAGGATCTATGGGACTTCACCCTGCCACATGAGATCTCAACAACATTTCCATCTCAGATCTGTTCTTGGGAGACAGACTAGGTCCTCCAGCATTCAACAGTGAGTGAACCCCCCCAGGACACAATTTAGTGGAAAATCCGCACTTGCCATCGACTCTTCATCGGGCCAACAAACATTGGTGAGTTTCTTCAGCATTATTCATTCAACCTCAGATGTTAGGAGAGATGGGTCTGATCCTTAGACCTATTAGGTCCTAGATCTTCTCCGTTTGGGCCAGATGTTGATTTAATTCACGCATTCTATCTTTTATAGGAGACCGTTTGGTTCTCCCACTTTGTATATACATCAATGTACTCAACAGTGCCTCTGACCTACTTTGTGGTCATTAGTTGGACATAAATATAATTATCTTATCTTATAGGTTGAATTAGGAAAAACATGGATATTTATATTTAAAATTTCGGTTTAACATTTTGGTGAAGTACCTATATATAGATCAGTTGTTCGTTTTGCAGCGTTTCAACCCACATACTCAACGCCATGTTTCAATTGCAAAAATTATTTAAATGTTTCTTTACCAACTTGATTGAGTCTTCCCGCTCCATCTTGGTTTGTGTAAAAAATTATTTACAAGGGAATTTATGTAACATTTTATTATATTTATTTGCAATCACATTCTATGTAAGAACTGTTTCAGGATATTTTGTAAATTTTCATTTTTGTGATTGTCCTAGTTCATATGCTACTCTGAAATGTAAATAATGTTGACAGGATATATATATATATATATATATATATATATATATATATATATATATATATATATATATATATATATATATATATATATATATATGAGCGCTTGTATTTATAATGAAAATAGAGGGTTATATTTTATAAATGTTAAATATGCGAAAAAAATATCTTTATTTCACCTGTCCTGCTCCTCCATGTGATCTTGTGCAAATATAGGCTTGTAATGGCTATGCCAATTCAATATAATTAGTTTTTGTTACATTAACATGAATACAGGCTTTTAATGGCTATGCCAACTCAATATCATCAAGCTTTGTTACATTAACATGACTTCCAATTTAGTATAATTAGCCTTTATCACATTAACATACATTGATTTGAAGACGTGTTTCAACAATATCATTGCAATTGCAGAACAATTCGTTGTGATTAATTTAATAACTTAGTATGTATGGAATTCATTTTATTCAAGCTTAATACAAGCATTTAATTAGTTCCCTATATTTGTTCAAACTCTAGAACTTCAAAAAAAGAGCACAACATTCGACATTGGAAAAGACCAGCTGCAATACTCCTTATGGTGAGTTTTTCCTTGAGTGGTATTTTGGTATGCTTCTTGATCATGGGGAGAGAATCCTAACAGCAGTTGAAGCCATTTTTCATGGCATTGGTGTCAAGCTTTCTGGAAAAGTGGCTGGAATACATTGGCATTATGGAACCAAATCCCATGCTCCTGAGCTCACTGTTGGATATTCCATATGCGCTATGGACTTACGGTGTTTCCTTTACAACATATGGTGCAAATGCTAGTTACGCCGTAAGGCGTTTTTATGTCGTAAGATGTTTCCCTATGAAATGAACTCCCCCAAATGCCTTTCTGTGCTAATCTTCGCAGTCAGATCTCTTGTTAGACGATTAAAAAAAATCTCTCGTCCAATTTAATTAGAAAACATTAAAAAACCCTTAACGTAAACATAATTAGTTAATAGTTAATTGAAAACAATTAATTAATTTTCATTTCGTTCTGTTACCTACCCAACCCAACCCGTGTCTACCCAGCTAGTCTGTCCTGCGTGCGGATAGCCACGTTTGATGCATAGGAGGACGGGGGACTTGCAAAGGAGGGCGCGGATGGAGGATTGCTGTAGGAGGATGACGAGGGCCACAGAGGACGGGGGGTCTTCTTCTTGGCTGCACGAGGATGACGAGGGCCATGTAGGCCACTTTTTTTGTAGGAGGAGGAGGGCCAGGAGGATGAGGAGGGATACAACGAGAATTAATCAGTTGCTCGTTTCGCTCTGCATCCGAATTTGGTAGCCTCTGCATCACAATTGGTTATGGTGGTAGTTAGTAGGTTATATATACATTCTGGGGTTACTGTTCTTATTTCTCATCTCATCACTGTTCCATTTTTCTGATGTGCACTGTTGTTCTTGAGAATTGCAACTCAGCTGTATGGTTGTTTTTTTGTCTTGTTTATTTAAAATTTTGTTATTTTGTTGTTTTAAACCATTGAAATTCAATTGCTTCTATTTTGTAGGATTGATTTTGCTCTGCGTCAGGACAAAGCTCGAAGCTTGAGTTATTTAGCGTATTAGGAATTGGAAAGGTATTACAAGATACTTGTCGATAAGCTTCCCTCTTCACTTGAAAGCCCGTGCCTATACTCGCAACACACTAGAAACAACAAACAAAACTAAAAAGGTGTGTGTTTCATTTCGAACCTAACACATTTTATATTTCCTAGTTGTGGATTTTTTTATGTGGGTTATTTAAACAATGTTTACAGTATTATCTATCAGTTCTGGGAGTTTATTTAAATAGGTTTATGTTTAGAAACAGAGGCCTGCATACTCTGTTTGCAATAAAACTACTGATGGAAAACTGCATATCCATAATTTGAATTTCCAAACGGAAGTAAACTAGGAACCCATTGAATTTATCAAGGTGCTTCTCCATCTTTGCCATCCTCCGGTTGAACATTTGGACCTTCTCTTTCAAGTATTTCTCCTCTTCTCAAGTCTCAACATTGTTGGCTCTTAAGTCTTCCAATCTCTCTCTGTCTGCTTTGCCCATGTTCAGGCCTGCAATGTTCTCTTCATAGTTTTAGCAGTTGAGTCACAGTCAAGGATGCAGCTGCTCTGATACGTTATGATCCATAAATGGACTTGCAGCCCACTTACGAACATAGATTCATTGTGGAAGTTGTAAATCTGTTTTCTATCTCAATGTTGGATAGCGGACTTTGTATTGGACAATGCCCAACAAGCGATTTTATCACCCAGGGAGAGAGAAGGGGGCTGTGTGCGACCTGTATGACTATCGTACGACCTCAAGGTAAGAGAGAAGATGACCATCAAAACAAATGTGCTATCACTTCTTCCTTTACCTCTCTTCTTACGTTTTCATTGTCATAATCTACTACTGTTATTGTTCCCCTTCTTTGAGAAGTTTCCATAGCATCTAACCTTCTTGTTATGGCTCTCAACATCTCTATATCTCTTCATTAACAACTCCTCTACGTGGTCCTCCTCAACCTCTCCATATAGAGAATCCCCTTCTATGTGCCCTAATCTACTCTTCCATGTAGGTCTCTCTGCAGTTTAGAACAGTATATTCCCAGTCCCAAAGTTGGCGTTGTTTCTGTACCTTGAAAACTTTATCCAGCAATCTGCTTGGCTGGAGTTGTCCTCACCATTAGATTAACCCACTATGATGTAATCACTTGATGCAGATGCCCCTGAGGCATGGAATAAATCTAGCAATTGAACGATTGCAATTACAGAGTGGACAACAAACTACATTGCTAACTGATTTCTTATTTTCAGCAGAAATAAATTGTAACTACTACACTCAAAAAGGTATCACTGCCAAATTTCTGTCAACAATACTTGTATCAGTGTTAATGGATAGGCTCAATAGATCTCTCATTCAACACAATACAACTTACATTACAAGCTCGGTAGCTCTATTTCTCATGCTGGTTAAAGCACAATAATGCTAATCTTACACATTACTAAGCTTATGGGCTATTTCCTTTGCAATAAAAAACACCTCAACAGGGATCTAAGAATATCTTTGACTGAATCAAACTCTGTTTCCTCTACATATAGGCTTAAGGCCTTGCTATACCTCCACTAGACTGTAATGACAGTCACTAGAGTCCACAGATCTACCAGTTCTGTTCCACTAGCTCCTCTGAGCTATTACCAATCTCTACCTGCTTTTTAACAGGGCTTTGCCGCCAATCTTCAATTAAACCATTGAGCTACCAAACACTACTTCCAAGGGAAATGGTTCCTCCTTTAATAGGCCCTAAGCCTCTTTAAAGTATCCTAATCAAAGTTGACCATTTCAACTAGCTCGACTTCTCACCAATTACCAGTTGTTATGTGGAGCATTCTCAACGATTTTTTTACCATAATGAAAACAAATTAAAATATGTAAGATTGTCAACTGGATAGGAATGCTCTACATAAACAGTGAAATAGGCATAGTTTTCATTAAATAGTAGGATGTGTTTTCCTCGAACAGAGGCATATGCATTAACATTCAAATCAAATGAGTTGGTATTAAGTTGATCAAACAATCAATGTCCATCATCCAATATTTCTTAAGATTTTTGTGGCGAACATCTAACAATCTATCCACATCAATTTCAATGGTGTTCTCATACCCATAAATACTTGGTTGAGTCTCCAGAAACTTTCTAAGAACAGAATCCTCAGTTAACCATTTCAACTAGCTCGACTTCTCACCAATTACCAGTTGTTATGCGGAGTATTCTCAACAGTTTTTTACCAAAATGAAAACAAATTAAAATGAAATATTTTTGAGTGATGTAAGATTGTCAACTGCATAGGAAGCATCGACAGTGAAATAGGCATAGTTTTCATTAAATAGTAGAATATGTTTTCTTGGAACAGAGGGATATGCATTAAAATTCAAATCAAATGAGTTGGTATTCAATTGATCAAACAATCAATGTCCATCATCCAATATTTCTTAAGATTTTTGTGTCCACCATCTAACATTCTATCCACATCAACTTGAATGGTGTTCTCATACCCATAAATACTTGGTTGAGTCTCCGGAAACTTTCTAAGAATAGAATCTTCATCTTCCAGGATGGTCATTCAGCTTCTCTTCATCCCCATCTTCAATTAGAAGGGTATTAACTTATGGAGCATCCCCTGAGATATATCATATTGTGATGCTAATTGATCTACTCAAATTTTCACTTAAGTCTGCATTGTTTGTCTTAAAAATGTTCAATGGTCTATCAAACATGTTAACATATGATTGGGTCTCTAAATCTTCTTGAATCAAACCTATGAAATGATTAGACTTAGACTCCTTATCATCAAAGTCAGACAGTCTATCAAAACATAGTGTGTATGATTTGCCTTTGTTTTCACTACAGAATGAATGCAAATCTAATTCAATTAAATACCATTGAGATTGAACATCACTCAAATCACTTTGAAACCACAACTCCTTTACAACTATAAGAATAGTATTAGTTGTTGATACTTTCTCCTCAAGTACACAATCAAGTAAGGTTGCATGAACTACTTTCTTATACTAAGCATACTCCACAGTATCTTTCTCATGTGCATTCATTGTTAGATTTCACGGATCAGATCATAGTCTTCACCTCATATAGCTATTACCAAGCTCTACCTGCTTTTTAACAAGGCTTCGCCACCAATCTTCAATTAAATCGTTGAGCTACCAAACACTACTTCCAAGGAAAATGGTTCCTCCTTTAATAGGCCCTAAGCCTCCTTAAAGTCTCCTAATCAAAGTTGACCATTTCAACTAGCTCGACTTCTCACCAATTACTAGTTGTTATGAGGAGTATTCTCAACGGTTTTTTTACCAAAATGAAAGCAAATTAAAATGAAATATTTTTGAGTGATGTAAGATTGTCAATTGCATAGGAATGCTCAGCATCAACAGTGAAATAGGCATAGTTTTCATTAAATAGTAGGATATGTTTTCCTGGAACAGAGGGATATGCATTAACATTCAAATCAAATGAGTTGGTATTAAGTTGATCAAACAATCAATGTCCATCATCCAATATTTCTTAAGATTTTTGTGTCCAGCATCTAACATTCTATCCACATCAACTTCAATGGTGTTCTCATACCCATAAATACTTGGTTGAGTCTCCAGAAAATTTCTATGAACATAATCCTCATCTTCTAGGATGGTCATTAAACTTCTCTTCATCCCCATCTTCAATTACAAGGGTATTAACTTATGGAGCATCCCCTGAGATATATCATATTGTGAGTTTAATTGGTCTACTCAAATTTTCACTTTAGTCTACATTGTTTGTCTAAAAAACGTTCAATGGTCTATCAAACATGTTAACATAGGATTGGGTCTCTAAATCTTCTTGAACCAGACCTGTGAGATGATTAGACTTAGACTCCTTATCATCATCAAATTCAGACAGTCCATCAAAACATAGTGTGTATGATTTGCCTTTGTTTTCCACAGAATGAATGTAGATCTAATTTAGTTAAATACCATTGAGATTGAACATCACTCAAATCACTTTGAAACCACAACTCCTTTACAACTATAAGAATAGTATTAGTTGTTGATACTTTCTCCTCAAGTACACAATCAAGTAAGGTTGCATGAACTACCTTCTTATACTAAGCATACTCCATGATATCTTTCTCATGTGCATTCATCGCTTAGATTTCATGAATTAGATCATAGTCTTCACCTCATATAGCTATTACCAAGCTCTACTTGCTTTTTAACAAGGCTTTGCCACCAATCTTCAATTAAATCGCTGAGCTACCAAACACTACTTCCAAGGGAAATGATTCCTCCTTTAATAGGCCCTAAGCCTCCTTAAAGTCTCCTAATCAAAGTTGACCATTTCAACTAGCTCGACTTCTCACCAATTACCAGTTGTTATGAGCATCCCTTGAGATATATCATATTGTGAGGCTAATTGGTCTACTCAAATTTTCACTTAAGTCTGCATTGTTTGTCTTAAAAATGTTCAATGGTCTATCAAACATGTTAACATATGATTGGGTCTCTAAATATTCTTAAATCAAACCTGTGAGATGATTAGACTTGGACTCCTTTTCATCGTCAAAGTCAGACAGTCGATCAAAACATAGTGTGTATGATTTGCCTTTGTTTTCACCATAGAATGAATGCAGATCTAATTCAGTTAAATATCATTGAGATTGAACATCACTCAAATCACTTTGTAACCACAACATCACTTTGAAACCACAACTGCTTTACAACTATAAGAATAGTATCCCCTTCTATGTGCCCTAATCTACTGTTCCATGTAGCTCTCTCTGCAATTTAGAATAGTATCTACCCAGTCCCAAAACTGGCGCAATTTTTATACCTTGACAACTTTATCCAGCAATCTGCTTGGCTGGAGTTGTCCTCACCATTGGATCAAACCACTATGATGTAATCACTTGATGCAGATGCCCTTGAGGCACTGAATAAATCTAGCAATTGAACGCTTGAAATTACAAAGTGGACAACAAACTACACTACTAACAATATCCTAGCTTCTTTAATATAATGGAACTGCACTTCATAAACTGATTTCTTATTTTCAGCAAAAATAAATTGTAACTACTACACTCAAAAAGGTATCACTGCTAAATTTATGTCAACAATACTTGTATCAGTGTAATGGATAGGTTCAATAGCTCTTGCATTCAACACAATACAGGTTACATTACAAGCTCGGTAGCTCTATTTCTCATGCTGGTTAAAGAAAAATAATGCTAATCTTACATTTACCAAGCTTATGGGCTATTTCCTTTGCAATAAAAAAACACCTTAATAGGGATCTAAGAATATCTTTGACAGAATCGAACTCTGTTTCCTCTACATACAGGTTTAAGGCCTTGCTATACCTCCACTAGACTGTAATGACAGTCACTAGAGTGCACAGATCTACTAGTTCTATTCCACCAGCTCCTCTGAGCTATTACCAATCTCTACCTGCTTTTTAACAAGGCTTTGCCACCAATATTCAATTAAACCGCTGAGTGACCAAACACTACTTCCAAGGGAAATGGTTCCTACTTTAATAGGCTTTAAGCCTCCTTAAAGTCTCCTAATCAAAGTTGACCATTTCAACTAGCTCGCCTTCTCACCAATTACGAGTTGTTATGTGAAGTATTCTCAACGGTTTTTTTAATAAAATGAAAACAAATTAAAATGAAATATTTTTGAGTGATGTAAGATTGTCAACTGCATAGGAATGCTCTACATCAGCAGTGAAATAGGCACAATTTTCATTAAATAATAGGATATGTTTTACTTGGAACAGAGGGATATGCATTAACATTCAAATCAAATGAGTTGGTATTAATTTGATCAAACAATCAATGTTTAGATGCTAACAGTGCCTTACCTACTTCAATGGATTGATCTTCTCTAAGTTGTTTTTCCTCAGCCATGGGCTGTGTAGACTGTGCATGCCTGGTGTGGGTTATCTCATATTACCATCAAAACAATCATTCACTTCAATATTATCATCCCAAGATTTGGTCCTAAGATAGTTAACAAAACCTATTTTTAACAATTTGCTCATTGTACTCAAAGCTCCTATACAAGGATGGTTATTTTACATGAGGTTGATAATCTGTCACAAATATTGAATGGTCCTACTCACTTGCCTGTTCCTTGACTAATATGTGTCCAAGAACATCAACAGGTCGATCATATATCATCAATTTTGTCTTAAATCATAATTCACAGCCAATAGTTGATTTGTTTCCAATCCTGGGAACCCTGAACAATGTTGTTTCTCAACATCATCAATAGTGTGAATATCCATAGTAATATCCTTCTTGTTGTTAGACTTAGAACATGGATTTTGGACCTTAGGAATATGTTGTATCTCTGATTCATCGTCAAAAATGGGTTCACACTAAAAATTCATCCAATATTCCTTAAGATTTTTGTGTCCAACATCTAACATTCTATCCACATCAACTTCAATGGTGTTCTCCTACCCATAAATACTTGGTTGAGTCTCCAAAAACTTTCTAAGAATAGAATCCCCATCTTCTAGGATGGTCATTCAGCTTCTCTTTATCCCCATCTTCAATTACAAGGTATTAACTTATGGAGCATCCCCTGAGATATATCATATTGTGAGAGTAATTGATCTACTCAAATTTTCACTTAAGTCTACAATGTTTGTCTTAAAAACGTTCAATGGTCTATCAAACATGTTAACATATGATTGGGTCTCTAAATCTTCTTGAATCAAACCTGTTAGATGATTAGACTTAGACTCCTTATCATCATCAAAGTCAGACAGTCCATCAAAACATAGTGTGTATGATTTTCCTTTGTTTTCACCACAGAATGAATGCAGATGTAATTCAGTTAAATACCATTGAGATTGAACATCACTCAAATCATTTTGAAACCACAACTCCTTTACAACTATAAGAATAGTACCCCCTTCTATGTGCCCTAATCTACTCTTCCATGTAGCTCTCTCTGCAGTTTAGAACAGTATCTACCCAGTCCCAAAGCTGGTGCTGTTTCTGTACCTTGACAACTTTATCCAACAATTTGCTTGGCTGGAGTTGTCCTCACCACTAGATCAACCCATTATGATGTAATCACTTGATGCAGATGCCCCTGAGGCACTGAATAAATCTAGCAATTGAATGCTTGCAATTACAGAGTGGAAAACAAACTACACTGCTAACAATATCCTAGCTTCTTTAATATAATGGAACTGCACTTCATGAACTGATTTCTTATTTTCAGCAGAAATAAATTGTAACTACTACACTCAAAAAGGTATCACTGCCAAATTTCTGTCAACAATACTTGTATCAGTGTTAATGGATAGGCTCAATAGCTCTTTCATTCAACACAATACAGTTTACATTACAAGCTCGGTAGCTCTATTTCTCATGCTAGTTAAAGCACAATAATGCTAATCTTACATTTACCAGGCTTATGGGTTGTTGCCTTTGCAATAAAAAACACCTCAACATGGATCTAAGAATATCTTTGACAGAATCGAACTTTGTTTCCTCTACATACAGGCTTAAGGCCTTGCTATACCTTCAGTAGACTGTAATGACAGTCACTGGAGTCCACAGATCCACCTGTTCAGTTTCACCAGCTCCTCTGAGCTACCAAATGCTACTTCTATGTTTCCTCTACATACAGGCTTAAGGCCTTGCTATACCTCCACTAGACTATAATGACATTCACTGGAGTCCACAGATCTACCAGTTTTGTTCCACCAGCTCCTCTGGGCTATTACCAAGCTCTACCTGCTTTTTAACAAGGATTTGCTGCCAATCTTCAATGAAATTTATACCTATCCTCCTCTCCTCTATCTATGGGAGGTGATCAACCACTAGAGTTTGAGTGAACAAAAATAGAATAATGGAAGTAATCTCAGTGATATAAATTGTCTATTGTTGTTGTTTAAAGACAAAGAAGACAGTAGGGTAGAATTTGTATCATACAATATTTATGTTTAATGGACTAGACTACGCTTAGCACTGTTAATGGTTAGTATGATGAGTTTCATATTACATTTGATAGTTCATATTTGAGAACGTTCTCTGCGTCATATGGTTTAGATGCTAACAGTCCCCTACCTACTTCAATGGATTGATCTTATTTTCAGCAGAAATAAATTGTAACTACTATACTCAAAAAGGTATCACTGCCAAATTTCTATCAACAATAATTGTATCAGTGTAATGGATAGGCTCAACAACTCTTTCATTCAACACAATACAATTTACATTACAAGCTCGGTATCTCTATTTCTCATGCTGGTCAAAGCACAATAATGCTAATCTTACATTTACCAAGCTTATGGGATGTTGCCTTTGCAATAAAAAACACCTCAACAAGGATCTATGAATATCTTTGACAGAATTGAACTCTGTTTCCTCCACATACAGGCTTAAGGCCTTGCTATACCTCCACTAGACTGTAATGACAGTCACTGGAGTCCACAGATCTACCAGTTCTGTTCCACCAACTCCTTTGAGCTATTACCAAGCTCTACCTGCTTTTTAACAAGGCTTTTCCGCCAATCTTCAATTAAACCACTGAGCTACCAAACACTACTTCCAAGGGAAATGGTTCCTCCTTAAATACGTACTAAGCCTCCTTAAAGTCTCCTAATCAAAGTTGACCATTTCAACGAGCTCGACTTCTCACCAATTACTAGTTGTTATGTGGAGTATTCTCAATGGTTTTTTTACCAAAATGAAAACAAATTAAAATGAAATATTTTTGAGTGATGTAATATTGTCAACTGCATAGGAATGCTTTGCATCAATAGTGAAATAGGCATAGTTTTCATTAAATAGTAGGATATGTTTTCCTGGAATAGAGGGATATGCATTAACATTTAAATCAAATGAGTTGGTATTAAGTTGATCAAACAATCGATGTTTAGATGCTAACAGTTCCTTACCTACTTCAATGGCTTGATCTTCTCTAAGTTGTTTTTCCTCACCCATGGGCTGTGTAGACTGTGCATGCCTTGTGTGGGTTATCTCATATTACCATCAAAACAATCATTCACTTCAATATTATCATCCCAAGATTTGGTCCTAAGATAGTTACCAAAACCTATTTTCAACAATTTGTTCATTGTACTCAAAGCTCCTATACAAGGATGGCTTTTTTACATGAGGTTGATAATTTGTCACAAATATTGAATGGCCCTACTCATTTGCCTGTTCCTTGACTAATATGTGTCCAAAATCATCAACAGGTCGATCATATATCATCAATTTTGTCTTAACATCATAATTCGCGGCCAAAAGTTGATTTGTTTCCAATCCTGGGAACCCTGAACAATGTTTTTTCTCAACAACATCAATAGTGTGAATATACATACTAATCTCCTTCTTGTTGTTAGACTCAGAACATGGACTTTGGTCCTTAGGAATATGTTGTATCTCCGATTCATCGTCAAAAACGGGTTCACACTAAAAATTCATCCAATATTCATTAAGATTTTTGTGTCCAACATCTAACATTCTATCCACATCAACTTCAATGGTGTTCTCCTACCCATAAATACTTGGTTGAGTATCCAAAAAATTTCTAAGAACAGAATATTCATCTTCCAGGATGGTCATTCAGCTTATCTTCATCCCCATCTTTAGTTACAAGGGTATTAAGTTATGGAGCATCCCCTGAGATATATCATATTGTGAGGCTAATTGGTCTACTCAAATTTTCACTTAAGTCTGCATTGTTTGTCTTAAAAACGTTCAATGGTCTATCAAACATGTTAACATATGATTAGGTCTCTAAATCATCTTGAATCAAACCTATGAGATGATTAGACTTAGACTCCTTATCATCATCAAAGTCAGACAGTCCATCAAAACATAGTGTGTATGATTTGCCTTTGTTTTCACCACAGAATGAATGCAGATCTAATTCAGTTAAATACCATTGAGATTGAACATCACTCAAATCAATTTGAACCCACAACTCCTTTACAACTATAAGAATAGTATTAGTTATTGATACTTTCTCCTCAAGTACACAATCAAGTAAGGTTGCATGAACTACTTTCTTATACTAAGCATACTTCACAGTCAAGCTATCATCGATTAGAGGCTGAAAGATCCGCTGTTTAAAAAAAAATGACGTTGTTTCAGAAAGAAGCCTTCGATCAGCAAAAAGAGCCTTCGATCACGAAAACACCTTGTAAAGCCTGGGTAATTATTTTATAATTTTTAACAACATAAATGTGAATTTTGTTGAGCGCTGGTGAATTTGTGAAAAAAAATAATAGGGTTTGAAGTTTCTGAACTTTTTTTGTTTCTTAGGGTAATCTCAAGAAATAAAACCAAAAATTGTGGAGTAGGGAGTAGGGTTTGAAGAATTGTATTTAGAAGTAGGAACATAATCGAAATATTTTTTGTTTTCTTTAAAAGAAATTTAAGAAGCAGAAATTGAAAGAAAAAAGTGAAACCCTAGTTGAAGTGAAACCTTAGTTGAAAAAAACCCTAGAATGAAAATCTAGAAGCATAATTTTTTAACCCTATAGAAAGAAAATGGAAAAAATGATGAATGCAAAGTTCGAGGTGGAGAAGTTCACCAACAAAAACAATTTTGCTTTATGGAAACTGAAGTTAGGGATTTGCTGGTGCAACAAGGGTTGCACAAAGCATTAGACAGGGTGAAGAAAAAACCTACTACCATGACAGGTTCAGACTCGGAGGAATTGGATGCCTGATATCTTAGTACCATCAGATTATGACTTGCAGATGAAGTTCTCTTCAACATCATTGAAGATAGTACAGTTCACCGACAAAAACAATTTTGCTTTATGGAAACTGAAAGTTAGGGATTTGCTGGTGGAACAAGGGTTGCACAAAGCATTAGACAAGGTGAAGAAAAAACCTACTACCATGACAGATTCAGACTCGGAGGAATTGGATGCCTGAGCTCTCAGTACCATGAGGTTATGACTTGCAGATGAAGTTCTCTTCGACATCATTGAAGAGAGTATAGTTGCAGGTTTGTGGGAAAAACTGGAAAAATTGTATATGACAAAATCGTTAACCAACATAATTTATTTAAAAAGACAATTTTACCATCTTCAGATGAAGGAGGGTACAAAAGTTGCATAACATTTAAATGTTTTTAATACACTTATTTGCCAATCGTTAGATATGGAAGTTAAAATTCTGGAAGAATACAAAGCTATAACCTTGTTGTGTTCGTTGCCTGAGTCACGGGACAACTTCGTAGCTTCAATCAGTTTCAGCGCTGTTGATTCTTTGAAATTTGAATCAATTGTGGGAGCTCTGTTATATGAAGAAGTACAGAGGAAATCTAGTATTGAAATATCTGCACTAGAAGCCATGATAGCCAGAGGCTGACCAAAGGAAAGAGGGGAGAAGCAAGGGATTCTTCCAGATCAAAATCAAAGGGAAAGAAGTGTAAAGCTAAATGTTGGTACTACAACAAAATTGGACACCTCAAGAAAGACTGTTGGAAATGGAAAGAGTCTGAAAATCAGAAGAAGGAAGCAAATCAAATTGATTCAAGTATGGTTGATGAAGTTTTATCTACTAAAGTAGGAATATTAGATGAAACTTTAATACCTATTTCTAATGTCTCTCAGAATGTTGAAAATTGGTTGTCAGACTCTGGTGCTTTTCATCACATGAGTTCGCACAGAAATTGGTTTACATCATAGGAAGTTGTGAATGGTAGTTTTGTGTTTATGGGAAATAATGTATCTTGTCAGACTATTGGAATGGGAAATAATAGGATTAAAATGTATGATGATACAATTAGAAAATTAATTGATGTTAGACATGTACCCGAATTGAAGAAAAAATTGATTTCTTTGGGAGTGTTAGACTCAAATGGTTACATGTTTACAGGTCAGAATGGATTGCTGAAAGTCTCAAAAGGCACCCTAGTTGTTATGAAGGTATAAAAGGTCAGAAATATTTATAGACTCAAAGGAAGTACTCAGGTCATTGAGGCAACGGTTGTGTTAGAGAAAGAAGAAGAAGGTACTCACCTATGGCATCAACGATTGGGTCACATGAGCCAGAAATGTTTTCAGGTAAAGATGAACCACAAATTGCTTCATGATTTGAAATCCTTGAAGTTTGATTTCTGTAAACATTGTGTGTATGGAACTGTTGGGTCCCTATAATACTAGTGATTACCCCATTACTATTGTAGTTATACCCCTTATTTATATTTTTGTGCCCCTATTACCCCCATATTGTTATTTCTGTGCCCCATAGAATCCCTCTATTGTTATTTTTGTGGCTTTATATTATTATTGTTAAGTCGGCTGGATTATATTGTGACTCCTTAGACTCCTATATATAGAAAGGAGGTTTTGTCATTTGTATCATCCAAGAATTGTTCATTTATGTAATGTAAAGGAGGTTGCCCCCTCGAAGAGGCTGAATTCTAAGGCGTGGATCTCTCTTTTCTATCTTTTCGTGAGCTGGTTTCATAACATTTGGTATCAGAGCTTTGGATTCTAGGGTTTCGCTGCTCCAAACAGGTCATCGTGGCATTTTCGCTATAACTTTTTTTTCTGTGACGTTTCAGAAGTCGCAAAAAAAACCCATTTGAGAAGAATTCACGCTGAACCTTGGGTCCGAATTTCAGAGCTTTTAGCGTGATATTTTCGGAGATATGATCTGAGGAAGTTGGTCTTTTTGCAGACTCCTGAATTACATTCAAAACAGGTGACCTGGGGAAAATCGTCATAACTTTCTTTCTGAGCATCGGATTGAAATTTTGTAAGAAGGTACAGAAAGAGGACGGACTGTAGTTTTCGTTTATATATTTTTCAGAGTCAAAGGTTGAAACAGTGACACGTGGCACTTCATACAAGTTCGCTCTACTGAAATAGTCTATAATCAGGTCACTGTGGGAGATTGTGCATAACTCTTTCTTGGAGAATCCAATTTGGATCAGACTAGTGGCATTGGAAAGAGGACATACAAGGCTACTACAGGTCACAATTTCAGAACTGGATGATTCGAAATTACAGAGATACATCAGATTCAATATCAGGCTTCTACAAAGTAAAAAAAAGGTGTGTAGTTTTTTTTTAATTTTTGCATAAGCTTGGTTTGAAGGAATTCAAAGGGCATAGTAAAGCATTATTATCGGTAACTGATGCCCCGAGGAAAGAAAATGCAAACACCTAGTAAGGAACCTGAAAGCTCTAGCATGACTCATGAAGAAGAGGAAGAAATGCTACATGATATATCAAAATTACAAGAACAAGTGCAACAAATGTCACGCTCACAAAAGCTAACAGATGCTAAGATAAATGGCGTGGAATCTAAGATAAATGGCGTGGAATCTAAGATAAAGGGCATGGAAGCTAAGATGGATGATCTGAAGACAGATTTGAGGACAGATTTGAAGACAGACATGGCAGATTTGAAGACAGATTTGACAAATTTTCTACAAGAAATACTTACTAATGGTGAAAAGGTAGTAAAGGAAACTCATGATGAGAACAAAAGAAATGTTAATCATGATTCCATAGACTCTAATGTTGGATCGAAGACCCACCATATTCCAAAAATCGATATGAGGAAGTTTGATGGCAAGGATCCCGCCACATGGATATTACAGATGGAGCAATTCTTCGATCTCAATAATGTGCAAAACACACAAAAGGTACGTATGGCAACTTTATATTTGGAACCAAATCAGTTTGTATGGTATCAATGGCTTTGTTCTCGTAAACAATTTATCACTTGGGCAATTTTTACGGAAGAATTGATAGCACATTATGAGGATACAAAAAGCAACACTTTTTTTAGCCAATTGATAAGTCTCAAACAAAAGGGTTCAATAATGGAGCACATTGAGGAGTTCCAAAAATTGAACATAAGGGTAAAAGATATTCCAGAGGAGCATAGGATTGATGTGTTCATAGGGTCTTTAAAGGATAATATCCAACATGATGTGCGCCTTTGGGAACCTGATTCATTAGAGAAGGCATTCAGGTTAGCAAGAAAAATGGAAAGCAAAATTATGGCAACTAGGAAGCATACCATTCACAACTATAAAGACGGAAGTGTTGTTGCCCATAGTCTTCCACAACCTACAAGGTTGACACCACAACAATTGGAAGAAAAAAGAGCAAAAGGGCTTTGTTACAATTGTGATAGCAAATACACAAAAGGTCATAAGTGTGCTGAGAAGAAATTATTCTACATAGATTGTGAAGAGGAAGAAGAAAAGGAGCAAGAAAGGTCAAAAGAAGAGGATATATTCCAGGAACAAAGCCTAGATGAAGAACAAATAAATCCGACCATATCTTGTAATGCATTGGCGGGAATTACCACTCCTCAAACCATCAAGATAGAAGGACAAATCAAGAAGAAAAAGGTAATAGTGTTGATTGATTCAGGAAGCACCCACAATTTTATTCATTGTAGGGTAGCAAAAGAATTGAATTGCTTCCTATATCCAGCACCAGAGTGTCAAGTGATGATTGCAAATGGAGGAACAATAAATTGTTCTGGAAAGTGCCATAATATCAAGCTATCCATGGGAGAATATGTATTGACTAGCCCAATGCTTTCCATTCCAATGGGAGGTGCTGATGTTGTACTAGGAGTCCAATGGCTACAATCCTTGGGTACAATAGCTTTTAATTTTCAAGAACTTTTCATGAAATTTTCTGTGGAAGGAAAGGAAGTTGAATTAAGGGGTATTGCAGGGAAACCAGGAAAGATAATCAGCTCTAATGGCATGACAAAGCTTCTAAAAAAGGAGCAAAGAGGTGTAATTGCACAATTATGTTCGCTAGATGTTTCCACATTGGAATCATCTATTTCTCCAGATCTCCAAAAAGTCCTGGACAATCATTCCAAGGTATTTGAGACTCCCAAAGGTCTCCCACCTATGCGTGATCATGATCATGCTATTCATCTGATTCCAGGAAGTGTTCCTCCAAACATCAGGCCGTACAGATATCCCTATGTCCAAAAAAGTGAAATTGAACGTATGGTTGCAGAAATGCTAGAGGCTGGTATAATTCAACCGAGTCAAAGTTCTTTCTCAGCTCCAGTAGTATTGGTGCACAAGAAGGATGGATCATGGCGCATGTGTCCAGATTATAGGGAGCTCAACAAGCTCACTATTAAAGATAAGTTCCCCATTCCTGTCATTGATGAATTACTGGATGAATTGCATGGATCAATTTACTTCACCAAGTTGGATCTTCGTTCGGGATATCATCAAATCAGAATGAAGATTGAAGACATTCCGAAAACGGCATTTAGAACTCATGAGGGTCATTATGAATTTTTGGTCATGCCTTTTGGCCTTACCAATGCACCTTCAACATTTCAAGGTTTGATGAATTCAATTTTCAAACCATTCCTTAGAAAATTTGTGTTAGTATTTTTTGATGATATACTAATCTACAGCAAGTCTTGGAAGGATCATGTTGAACATGTTGACAGGGTGCTACAACTATTGGAGGAGAAACAATTATATGCAAAAAGATCCAAATGTTTCTTTGGAGTCCAGGAGGTGGAATATTTGGGTCATATTGTATCTCATGAAGGAGTTAAGGTAGACCCTAGCAAAATTAAAGCCATTAAGGAATGGAAAATCCCCACATCCATAAAGCATCTGCGAGGATTTCTTGGGTTGACAGGGTATTATCGCAAGTTTGTTAAGAATTATGGGAGAATAGCAGCACCTCTAACAACATTATTGAAGAAAGATTCATTTTCATGGACTCCGGAAGCAACAAAGGCCTTTGAACATCTTAAAGAGGCAATGTGCCAAGCACCGGTCTTAGCTACACCGGACTTCACAAAAACCTTTATTGTGGAATGTGATGCTTCAGGAAATGGAATTGGTGCTGTTCTAATGCAAGATGAAAGACCCATTGCTTTTGAAAGTCGTCCAATCAAGGGAAAGTTTTTAAGCAAAGCTATTTATGAGAAGGAAATGTTGGCAATACTCCATGCACTTAAGAAATGGCGACCCTACCTAATGGGAAGACACTTCAAGGTAAAAACGGATCATGATAGCCTTAAATACTTTTTAGAACAAAGATTATCCTCTGAAGAGCAACAAAAGTGGGTCACAAAGATGTTGGGTTATGACTTTGAAATCATCTACAAAAAAGGGAAGCAAAATGTGGTGGCAGATGCACTCTCAAGAAAGGATGAGGATGTGGAAGCATTGTTGTGTGCCATTTCTATTATCCAACCAGATTGGATAAACGAAGCAAGGAGGAATGGAAGAATGACGAAGAAGTGTGGGCACTTATTCGAAAGCTACAACAAGATTCCAGTACTTCTGATACATTTAGCTGGAAAAATGATTCGTTATGGTACAAAGATCGCTTATACCTCTGTAAGAATTCCCAGCTAAAACAAAAGATTCTTATGGAATTGCACACTTCTCCCTTAGGAGGGCACTCAGGATTTTTAAAAACTTACCACAGGGTTAAGAAGGAATTTTTTTGGGATGGCCTTAAATCAGATATTCAAAAGTTTGTGGCGGAATGTTTGGTTTGCCAACAAAATAAAGTTGAAACAATTAAGACACCGGGTCTATTACAACCTTTATCCATTCCAAGCCAACGTTGGGAGGAGGTTTCAATGGATTTTATCACAGGTTTACCCAAGTCTGAGGGAAAGAGTGTCATCATGGTGGTAGTTGACAGACTTACCAAGTATGCACACTTTTGTGCATTATCACATCCATTTAAAGCCAGTACAGTTTCTACTGCATTTATGGAAACAGTTCAAAAGCTACATGGAAACCCAAAGATTATTGTAAGTGACAGAGATCCCATTTTCACTGGAAATTTTTGGACAGAATTATTTTCTTGTCTTGGTACTCAGTTAGCTCATAGCTCATCTTATCATCCTCAATCTGATGGGCAAACTGAGATAGTAAACAAATGTTTGGAAGGATATCTTCGTTGCTTTGTATCTGATAAACAGACACAATGGGTCAAATGGTTGCCTCTGGCTGAATGGTGGTATAACACTTCCTTCCATACAGCAACAAAAATGACCCCATTTATGGCACTTTATGGGTATCAACCACCATCCATCACATCATATTTAAGAGAAAATTCTAAGGTTCAGGCAGTGGAACATCACATCGAACATCAACAACAAGTCCTCCAACTCTTAAAGGATAACCTCGTGTTGGCACAAAATAGAATGAAACAACAGGCAGATCAACATCGCAGTGAAAGAAGTTTTGATGTAGGTGATTGGGTATTCCTACGGCTACAACCATATAAGCAAATGTCCCTAAAGCAAGCTAAGAAGGATAATAAATTATCACCAAAGTATTATGGTCCGTACAAGGTGTTGCAAAAGATTGGTACTATGGCATACAAATTGGAGCTTCCTGCAGCTTCTCGATTGCACCCAGTTTTCCATGTTTCATGTTTAAAGAAGGTTATAGGCGACAAGCTCCCAGTTCAAACAATATTGCCAGAACTTGACGAGGAAGGAAAAATTATATTGGAACCGGAAGCAGTCACAGAAACAAGAACTCGACAGCTACGAAATCGATCAATTTCAGAGTATCTTATCAAGTGGAAGAACTTATCCGCTGAAGATTCCACATGGGAGGATGAGAATTTTATGCAGAAGTATCCAGAACTACTCAAGCGTTGAGGACAACACTTTTTTGAAGGAGAGGGGCATGTTGGGTCCCTATAATACTAGTGATTACCCCATTACTATTGTAGTTATACCCCTTATTTATATTGTTGTGCCCCTATTACCCCCATATTGTTATTTCTGTGCCCCATAGAATCCCTCTATTGTTATTTTTGTGGCTTTATATTATTATTGTTAGGTCGGCTGGATTATATTGTGACTCCTTAGACTCCTATATATAGAAAGGAGGTTTTGTCATTTGTATCATCCAAGAATTGTTCATTTATGTAATGTAAAGGAGGTTGCCCCCTCGAAGAGGCTGAATTCTAAGGTGTGGATCTCTCTTTTCTATCTTTTTGTGAGCTGGTTCCATAACAGGAACACAATGTAAATAATGATTTAAAACTGTGATTCATAATAATAATGAAATTTTGGAATATATTCATTCTGATCTGTAGGGACCATCTCCTATTTTATCGTCTGGAGGTGCATTACATTTCTTAACATTTATTGATGATTTCTCCCAGAAAGTTTGGGTCTATATGTTAAAAAGGAAAGTTGATGTATTTAATGTTTTTAAACAATTTAACGTAATGGTGGAAAAGAAAACAGACAGATAATTTAAACTTTTGAGAACTGACAATGGCGGTGAATTTAAATTTGAACAATATTGTAAGGATGAAGGAATTGTTAGACATAAAACCATTTCTTATAATCCTCAGAAAAATGGCATTACTGAACGTGTGAAACAAACTCTTATTGAAAGAGCCAGAAGCATGATCAACAATGCTAACTTGCAAAAGGAGTTGTGGACATAAGAAGTATCTACTCCTTGTTATTTAGTTAATAGATCACCTTCAGTTGGAATTAATTGTAAAATTCTTGTAGAAGTTTGGTCGGGTTAGTCTTTTGATTATTCACATTTAAGGATTTTTGGTTGTGATGCCTATGCTCTTATTCCTAAAAGTTAAAGCTCAAAATTAGATCCAAAATCGAAATGTTATGTCTTTGTTGGGTATGATTATGCAGTGAAAGGATACAAGTTGTGGGATCCTTTTTCACGAAAGATAGTTATTAGTAGAGATGTAATATTTGATGAATTTTCTCTTCTAAAATCGGATGTTGAAAAAGTTGAACATGAACAAGTATCACCAAATCAAAAAATTCAGTTGGAGACTAGACCTTTTTTTAGAAAGGAAAATAAAGGAGAGACTTTTGAATAAAAAGGTGAAGAAGATGCAAAGGAAATTGTTGAAATTTCAGAACCAATTCAACAACCAATTTCTCTAAGAAAGTCTAAAAGGGAAAGAAAAACACCCAAAAGTTATGAAGATTCCGCTTCATCTTTTGCATTGATTACTGAAGATGGGGAACCTTCTTTTTATTAGGAAGCAGTGGATGATGTGGATAGAAAAAAGTGGAAAAATACTATGGATGAAGAAATGGATTCCTTAGCCAAGAAAAAAAACCTAGGATAATTCGTGAATGGAGAAGTTTTGTTGGATGCAAATGGATCTTCAAGTTGAAGCAAAATGTTGATGTCAGTATCGAGAGGTATAAGGCGAGGTTGGTTGCAAAAGGGTATTCTCAAGTTGAAGGTATTGACTTTCATGAGATTTTTTCACCAGTCGTAAAAATTGTTTATGTTGTAATGTGTTAGCACCAACTGCATTACTTGATCTTGAGTTAGAAAAATTAGATGTTAAAACAACCTTTCTACATGGTGATTTGAATGAAGAGATTTATATGAAACAAAAAAAATGTTTTGTACAAGGTCACAACAGAAGATTAGTTTCAAGCTAAGGAAATCATTGTATGACCTGAGGCAATCTCTCGGGAAATGGTACAAGAAGTTTGACTCCTTCATGGTGAGCCAAAACTTTAGTAGAAGTGAGTATGATCATTTTGTATACTTCAAGAGTTTCAGTGGCATATTCATTGTTTTGGTTTTGTATGTTGAAAATATGCTTATTGCAAGAAAAATAATGGAAGAGATCAACAGGTCAAAGGATCAACTTTCTAGGACATTTGATATGAAGGATCTTAGAGCGGAAAAACATATCTTGGGCATGGACATACACAGAGACAGAAAAAACGAAAACTTTGGTTATCACAACAGAAGTATGGGGAAAGAGTACTTAAAAAGTTTGGTATGAATAATGTGAAACCTATTAATGTTATATTAGCTTCCCATTTTAAACTTTCTTCAGTTTTGAGTCCTAGAATTGATAAAGAAAATAAGTATATGTCTTGCGTACCATATGCAAATGTTGTAGGCAAATTAATGTATGCGATGGTATCTACAAGATCTGACATTTCACATGCAGTTGGAGTTGTCAGCAGGTTCACGACAAAACCAGGTGAAGAACATTGGCGAGCACTGAAATGGGTGCTTCGATATTTAAGAGGCACAAGTGACCATTGCATCATCTTTAACGGTAGTGAAGGATCAGTTTGCGGATATGGGGATGCTGATTATGCAAGTGATTTGGACAAAAGGAGATCTACTACATGTTATGTCTTTACTCTTGTTGGTGGAGCAATTAGTTGGATGTCAAAGCTTCAAGAAATAGTTGCTTTATCCACTACCGAAGGAGAGTACATAGTTGCTTCAGATTCCAGTAAAGAAGCAATCTGGTTAAAAGGTCTACTTTATGAGAATGGAAGGATGTAGGAGAAAGTGAATGTATTCTGTGATAGTCAGAGTGCTATTCATTTGGCTACAAATCCAACTTATCATAGCAAGGCCAAGGACATTGATATAAGATGTTATTTGTGAGACATGTGATCGATGGCGGAAAAGTAGCTCTCAAGAAGGTCCATACATAGAAAATTGTGCAGACATATTTACGAAGCCAGTTACAGTAGAGAAGCCGTAATGATGTTTGACTTCTCTTGGCTTGTAGAAGAGATGATGAATGGGCATGGGCAAGGGATTAGGAAAATTGTTATGGAGGTGGAGTTTGTTGAAATATGACAACAAAAATGTAATTATGGGTAAAGTTGAAAAATATTGTCAGTTAGTTTTTATAACAAGATTCATAATGAGGAGGAGTTATGTAATGAAGTGCTTATATTAATTGGGATGGCTTGAGAGGCTTGTATTATGGGATATTCATCCTTTGATTAAAATATTTCCAATCTCTTGCCCCATGGAGGTTTCCTTGACACATTGTCAAGGTTTTACCATGTAAATTTGTTGTGTTTACTTGTGTATGTTTATTTCAGTTTCTCGATATTCCTTTCTTGTTTAATGAACTCTTGAGGCCAGTAAATTTGTGTCTTGTTTATCTCCTATCTATTCTATTTATGTATACATTGTACTGCAAATATGGTAATAAATGGACCATTTTGTTTAAGTTGGGGTTGCACAATAAATTTGGTAATAGAAAGACCGTTTTGGCAATGTTGGGTTGTTATTTGAGTGGATTTGGAGGTTTTGGCTATGTTGGGTTGTTATACGATCTGTTGCCATAAAGTGAGGGACCATGAAATTTCACTGTTGTGAGTCTCGATAATTGTTCGGACTTCCATCCATATCGGGACATGCCTAGACTTTTTGCCATGGCATTACAAATCCTGAAACAATTGCTTTTGTTGTGGTTTTGATAAAGGTAAGGACCTGGTGCTCAAACACATCAAAATCCTACAATGATGAAATACTCGTTCACAAACTCCAATAGTAAAAAGATACCAGGTTTCATCAAATTCCATACCAATTACAATGGATGATGACTAGCTAACTCTCTAGCAATAGACGCCACACGTCATGGGGAGCAGCAGTTGTTTCATCGAACAAAATACTAGAGAAGCCACACACCACGGGGATGCAACATTAGCTTCATCGAACACCATAATATTTATTCCAAGTTTCTTTCATCTCCTATGGTGGTTGTTCAATCCTTTGTTCATCCTTGCCTCATTATGGGTTTTGAATTGAAACACCTTCCTTGTAAAAATGGAGCTTTAGATTTTACCTGATTGCTTAATATATGCTTCAGCACAAAGAGAGGCACAATAGCTCCAGTAACTTATATATGCTTCCCCTATTCTTCCAAATTATGGATCGTGTCTCTGGGAACAAGGCTATGTTTCTCTCTCTAATGAAAGAACAAGGGTAACACACTCGAAGTTGGCACTCTATGCATTGTTGATGCAGGGATGCTTCAACATGATTAACATAATCAACTATTGGTTCAAATGCACATACCTCATCAACTCCACCTTCCTGGTAAACTTATCTATCTAACCTAAAAAAAAAAGTTATACTTTGTAAATCCTTCAACTCCAAAGATCACATAAATAATTTCCAGCTTTTGTTGTTCCTGTAATGGTGTCTACTATGGTGTAACCAACTTTCCTTTGATCAAAACCTCAACAAGCTAGCTCGCAAGCTAACAATCTTATTCTCTTCTAAGCTTATTGCTTGTAATCACAGAATGTCTTACTGGCTTATCTGTCGACCTACCTGGAACTACTTCTTTGGTGATCGGAAGTAGAAAAATAGTCAACGAGCAAGAACAATTTTGGTTTTGGCTTGGTGCCGTGATCTTCATCTTGTCCATGAAGCAGAATGGTTGTCGAGTTCTAGTTCATCCATAAAACAGAGTCTACTTATTTAATATCAGGAATTTCCCACCAATAATTCCCTCTTACACGGGATAAGTATTGCTCTCATTAACTTCTTTCTTCAGGTTCACGCCCACCAATTCCTATTTGAGAACCCAGTTCCTCAGGTTCATGCCCAGCAATTCATGTTTGAGAAGCTATTTCCTGTTAGAGAGATGGATCAATAGCTAGTTCCAATTTGAGGGATGGATCAACAACAGACAAGAAAATTTGGGTAGTCACGTGTACCAAAGAGCTCAGTGCCCCATGTACCAAAGAGCTCATAGCTCAGTGCCCCATGTACCAAAGAGCTCATAGCTCAGTGCCACGTGTACCACATAGCTCGTAGCTGACTGCCAAAAGGAAATTGAAGAGAAGAACATGTGGCCAATTTGGCCAGTGGCATGTAGCAGAGAGAGCTTAGGATCGTCATGGTGGTAAACTCGTTAGTAGTGGCCAAATTCATTAACAGCGTCAATAATAATATTAACAACAAACAATTAATGTTAACCCTCTAGCATTACTTGATTACTTAGAATTATGTAAAAAAATTATCATAATATGCTTTATATCCCTGCCTCTCTCCCCTGGGAAGAGGCCAAATAAAATGTGAAAATTTTTAATTGGCTAACAAAAAATGATGTCAAAATTTAATAGGACGAATTTTTTATTATTATCACATTTGAATTAAAACTTTAGCTTTGATGCATTGATTTGTGTGCAGGCACAGATATCAAACACCCTACCAGCTACTATAGTCCCTACTTGCATCATGGAAGGAACTAAAAACATGATTATGAATATTTTTTTTCTCTAACATGATTCTTTAACTTTTTCTCTCCCTAACTAAAAACTTGAAATTTATATTTCTTTAACCTTTTTCTCTCTCTAACTAAAAACTTCGAAAGTTAGACAACGTCGTTTAGTTACAATAGATATTTGAGGTTTTTTTAATCTATTATTTAACGTTTATGTTATTGGGTGCTAGCCTTTATTAATTGTCCATTTGTAAAGTGTGTTGTTTTCGACGTTTTCCATCGAGATCCAAGTTGGTTTTTTATTTTAGCATGATTTCATATTGGGCTTCTTTTAGGTCGAGTATAATGTATAAATATGACCAATATCTATGTTGGTATGCCGCATTTAAGGGTAACACAGATACACTTTGGGCCTTAAATGAGCAGGAGTTGTATATGCCTTAAATGAGCAGGAGTTGTATATGCCTATTGTTTGATAACTGGTTTGCCAAATTTTAATGGTGGGCATATACAAACACGTTCATTTAATGCCCATTGGTAGGTTAAAGGAAACAAATATATAGCTCGTTGATGAGCATTAAATGAGTGGAGGTTGTATATGCCTACCGTTCGATAACTGGCCTACCAAAATCCAACAGTGGGCATATACAACACCCACTCTTTTAATTCCCATGGACAAGATGCTTATTTTCTTCTGCATTTAATTGTGCGGAAAACGAAACAATATATAGGATGTCAAAACCATGGATCAACTAATATTCGTTAAAATTTGTGTGGAGTAGTCAAAACAATCGACGTTTTAGGTACCTCTCACATGCGGAACTGCCTAGCCGGCAACATCCACTTCTTACTTTTTACTATATTCCTTTGGCATATAGGTTCATGTTAGCGTTAAAATAATATAAATTAACATAATCAGTCACAATGTGATAGGTATATATCAACAATATTAATAATTATTAAGTGTATAATAAATGTATTATAGGGATTTAAAAATCCTAATATTATATATAGGGGTTATAATATTGAGTTTTATATTGAGATTTATAATATTGAACGTTTAATATATAGGATTTAATATATAGATTTTTCACAATGTGATAGGCATATATTAACCACATTATTAATTATTAAATATATGGTAGGAATTTAAAAATCTTAATATTAAATATAAGAGTTATACTATTTGGTCTATAATATTGAATTTTATATTAAGGATTATAATATAGAGTGTTTAATATATAGTATTTAATATATAGGTTTTATGTTAAGGTTTATAGTAATGTTTAATATCTATGATTTAATATTAGATAGTCTAGAGAGTTAGCTCAATTGTTTATGTTTTTAAGTTTTCGTTGCTAAAGCATTTTGCTAATAGAAAGACAAAAAGTCAATTCTCCTCCTCTCGATTAGGTCCTTCTAAAGTTATGGTATACCCAAATATATATATATATATATAATCATAATCTTAAACCTAATATTATATATATAATCATAATCTTAAACCTAATATTATACCCAAACCCAAAATATAACCCATATTTAAAGTTATGGCATTTATTATTTAGCTAGTTGAAATGAATAATATCACTTATCTCAAAGTCATAACACACTTTCTTAAATTGTTAATAACCCATGAGTATATAAATGTCTATCACAGTAGCTAAGGATTTAACTCTTTGAATTTGTTTTCATGGAGGATCCATTATCAAAGGATGAACACTTGCCATATTGTCATTAATTATAAAGATGTGAATAATTGTTTAGCATTTAATAAGTATCAATATTTCATTGGCGAAATTTTATTTAGGTTTAAAATATATTTTATTAATCAACATTTAATAATTATTATATGAATAAATGTAGATCTTTTAGTAGAATTATATTGGAAGTGTATTGCTTACATGTTTCCAACCATCTAATGTTGTTTATTGTCAAGATAAGATGGAGAATTAGATTTTGGCATTAGAATGTAACAACTAATTTTGACTAAGGAAAATTTATTTATTAATATTATTTTTATATGTTTTAATTATTATTAATATTTAGTAAAAATATAATATAAACATGCAAGTCATTGTTTGGTATTTAATAAGTATAAACATTTTATAGGTGAAATTTTGTTTATGTTTAAAATATATCATATAATATTAAATGTTGATTAATTATGTTGATAAGCATGGTTTATATTGAAATTGAGGTGCATGAATTTTCATTTTGCTAAAATTTCATATTAAAAGAATATACTAGAATGTGTTTTGTGAGACAAAATAATGGATGATAGTGACTAAATCTCTAGCTTTGAACGTTAAACTCTTATTATTCCCTGTCGTCTGGCATGGGATTATAGTAATCAAAATCCTCTTATAAAGCATTGATTGGTGTATAATTAACCTAAATTTTTTAGGCTCACGATGTCTTTACTGTGTATTTTCTATAGTTCAATCGATTTCATCATCTTATTTGGCCTCTTCCCAGAAACGGGGAAGCCAAAAGCATAGGTTATGTTCATCGATTTAATTCTTATTTTGAAAGTGCTAAACTGATACCAACATCAACTTAAAACATTAAATGTTATGTGAATAAAGCTGTTTTAAGAACCAGTGGCTATGCAAAGTAATTGAGGCAAGTTGAGCATCAAAGTATGAGAGCCAAGCGGAATATTATACTTAGCCAGTTGGGTGGGTGTCCAAGCTAAAGCCATTTAGTTGCTGAAGTTGCCACCTGTGAATGGAGTTTGTTGCTGTGTCTATAGTGGCATCTATGGAAGTACATGCCACGATCTCCTTATCCTTCTGCTACACTTTCATATGCACCACAATATCCTTAGCCCTATGCTACACATGGTTGCTTAGTTGCTTAGATTGGCCACATGTTCTTGTCTTCAATGTTCATCTTGTTTTCAATTTCCATTTTAACTGCCTAGTTGCCTTGTCTTACCTGCCTAGTTACCTGGTTGTTGTTGACGATTGATGCTTCTCTCATACCGAAGTTGAAGCTAGTTGAGAGTGAGTCAAACTGAAGCTAGCCGAGAGCGAGTGAAGCCACTTGAGAGTGAGTCAAGCGAAGCTTCTAAAGTAACAGGCTTTTCACCTAGATAGTTACATTTAGCACCAAGAATTTTGGTATTGTTAAACTCGTCACAACACCTTTCTGAAGGTGTTTCATGTATTGTGAAGGCGTTACACGTATTTTTGTAGATCGAGTTGCAATGAAGTCTCTTAGGGCTGTCAGTGTGTCATATTCCTTCACCTGCACATGCACAGTTTTAGTTGTATGGTCAGTTCCCCCACTG
This sequence comes from Pinus tabuliformis, assembly GCA_031772625.1. Lineage (NCBI taxonomy): Eukaryota > Viridiplantae > Streptophyta > Pinopsida > Pinales > Pinaceae > Pinus > Pinus tabuliformis. Next base: position 300,579,675 of record CM062814.1, read on the forward strand.
TTTATACTCGTATTCTTTCCATATTATTTCTCCAGTAAAACAAAGAAATTTTTATCTTTGAAACTAAGGGACTCCAATGTCAGCTAAAATGATTTAGCTAAATCATATTCTAGCACCGTCTTACAAAAATTAAATCCCTTCTAACTCAGGGTAGTGCCATGTCTAGCTGGGACAGGTTCTACACTACCTTTTTTAGGGCTTCTATAAATTGATCAAATTTTCTAGGCTTTCAGCTGGGAAGATCTTATTACTAGGCTAGGATGTTTTCATTAAGGCTATGCCTATGATGTTCATTAGGAAGGATTTCAGATGAAGCTGTAGAGTTCTGGACCAGTGGCCTGTGAGAAAGGTCTATTTGCAATTCTGCACACAAAATAATGGAGCCCATATTTGCAGATTTGTCATATCTAGACACAAATAAATTTATCTTTACTTACCCTGAAATCCCGTCCTTCCAAAGCGTTCTGATTTCATTTTTAGAAAAATATGACACTCGTGAAGAATGAATGCAGTCCCTAAAATTACTAAGCCAAAAATGCTCCTGGTTCTCTTTTTCTCGGTGAGGCCAGTGGCTAGAGGTGTTTCTTCTGGGTCCGAAATGACTCATCCTCCATCCCTGATTCAGGTGTATCCAGCAATCCGGAATAATCATATTTATCTAAGGCCCTTGTGGTAGTGACCCTTTCGCAAAAGCCTTTTCCCCTTCTTATGCTCTATCTTTTTGTTGTCTAGTCCTTTGGCTTAGTTGCTCTTTTTTTTTTGGTAGCTTAATGCCATGTAGGCAATTCGACTCTCAACCACTCATATTGTTTTTCTTATATATATGGATTTCTAGAAGGTATTAGATGGCCACTGCAACCACACAGAGTAGGGCAATTGAGATGGCGTAGAAACATCTCAGAAACTGCATGTTGCACTTGGGGTGCAGAGGAGGGCTAACTATTTGACTAGACTAGTGAGGAATGTCGTAGAGAAGTGGCTCGCTCAAGGGTTTTCTATTGTTGTTGTTATCAACTGCCATGGAAAATTGTAACCATAATGAACTCGCTTTCCCTGGTTGCTTCCTTCCACTTACACAAGACTTCAATTCAAATTCAATGCTCTTGACTCAGAATACTTGTAATTCTTATACTAATAATGATTTAGGAGATTCAGGAGTAGATTAAAGCAAGAAATGGTTGTAGCAATCCTCAAAGAGAGAAGGAATTTACCATTGGTTGTCGCCTATGTTGAAAATAAATCAAAGAACAAAATTATGGAAGTATTTTAGTGGTGGCCATTAAGTATAGAACTTATTCAAGAAAGGAGGAAGCTCGACTGTTCAGGGACTGGCATTCTGCCGTCCCTACAAAGATAATGCATTCCTTTTTCGTGTCATCTTCACAACCTTCAAACAAAGAACTTATGATAGCATATATATATACCAGATCAAATGTAACTACAGGTGCGAGACTCATTTCCCTCCTGCATGGGAATTTGAATGCATATTGATTATGTGTATAGATCATATATGACATTTGTTTAGGGCATGTAAGCACATATAAATAGATTATGTGATATACATTACCATTTAATAATATAAATTAAATACGTGGCAGTTCATAATATAGTTGTCAACATGGTCAACTTAATATATGTGATATGTGTAATCTGTTATATTGTTAATGGTTGCTTTGCAGTAAGTTCTTCCCTTTGTCCTTGGTTCATGAACACTCATTTAATTGGTATGTTTGCGTTCTCAAGGTGCTTTGATGATTTGGTTGTAAAAGCCATTCATGGGTCTAGAGTTCCAAACCATTGAACTCGGCAAAACAAAATTCTCTCTTTATTTGAGCTGGGAAGTATTTTGGCCTATTTCTTGAATATCCAGCCTCCTTGGGGAATTGGTTTTTGGTTTTCGGGATTTTTTCTCTAATCGTTCTTGTACAAATTCTTCCCAAGAATCTTTCCAGCAGGTGTTTTGATCAGATTTGGCTAAAAAAAATGAGTGGTTCCTACTTTAAAATGAGTTATGCAATTGAAATATTGAGGGGTTTCTGTTTTAGGGTATTTTAAGTGTTTTCCCTATGCACCTTTTGGGTGCCTATGAGGGCCTAGTGGGTATCTGTTTTGGTTGGATTTTAACTCTTCTGCAGTTGAGTTTCTATGTTTTTCAGGGCTTAAATCCTGCTACATAGAAACTTCAAGACATATTTGAGGAAAACTAGTTTTTTGGTCTTTTCTATTGAAGTTCTTGGAATATCTTTGAAAATGGGAGGTTTGGAGGTAGATTCATTGTGTTCTTACTCGAGAAGCTCTCACTAGAGCTTATGCAGACTTTTTGAGTGCATTTGTCTATGAAAATTTGATCATAACGTAATCTGTAGGGAAGATTGTTGGGCTTTTCAATGTAATTAAAGAATTTCTTAGCTATGTTACCAGAAATGAGAAACAGGAAATGAAATGAGAAACAACAATGGTACAAGAAATAGAGTTTAGAGGTTTCGCACACAAGAAACTAGGAGAGAGAAAAAACAACAAAAATATGAAAAACACAAATTTAGTTTCAATTTTCAATATAATTTCAACACAATTTAATTAAAAAACTAAATAATTTGAGTACCATTTATCTCATACTGATGCTCACCAAATTTACCATGAAGTATATATATTCTTGTGCCTCCTAATTATTGTTTCTATGTTGATTGCCTTCCGTTAGTTATTGTTTCTATGTGGAAATTTCGAAGGATTATATATATATATATATATATATATATATATCACCCAAGTCCAAGATATACCATTCAAAGGGAAACAATAAGTATATAAGTATAATTTTTAATTGAATGGACACTTCTTAAACCATATATGGAATTATGTTTTAAGCTATGAGTTTTACCAATATACATGCTAAATAGACATAAGATATTGTTTGAATTTCAAGCTTGTTTTAACTCTATCTTGAATAGATCCCTTTTTCATCCAAGGGTTAGGACCAGTGAAAAACAAAACCTATCATAAGTTAGGGAAAATGTTAAGAAAAGGCATTGAATAACTAGATCAACTTTCTAGTGACTTTCCATAGGCATTTAGACTAATAAATAAATATATACATGAGAGAAAAATAGGTCTGTAGACTATTAAATAAATATATGCATGAAAGCCTTACTATAAAGAGGAAAAATACACAATTGAGAATGAATAATACACATAGTTGGGAACACATTGTTAAGGAACAAACTACGATGAACTAGCCTCTAGACTATTAAATAAATATATGCATGAAAGCCTTACTATAAAGAGGAAAAATACACAATTGAGAATGAATTGTAAAGGAATGAAATACGATGAACTAAGCTCGAACCCATGGAAAAGTCCCTATTATTTGTTCGTAATAAATATATGCACTTGTTAATGAAAACAATGTAAGAAACGTCATTTTCACTCCCATCGCGTTTCTATTGCATTTTTTCCCGAAAACAGTGGTTACCATCCCGTTTCTGGTAACAATGGTTCTGAGTACCAATCTCGATATGCATTTTGACCACAATTTTGTTGGGTTACGGCTTTGATTAGGGGGCACTAGCTACAATTTCACATTAATATTCTCAAACTGTCCCAAACCCAGAATGTAAAGATCAATATTTTCTCTTAAATTTACAATTTTGTTATTGGGTTGCGACTTTGATTAGGGGGCACTAGCTGCAATTTCACATTAATATTCTCAAGCTATCCAAAACCTAGGATGTAAAGGTTGGTATTTTCTCTTAAACATATTAGTTCAAACCCTCTGTTCCATAATTTTCCCCCAACCATCACAACTTTCTAGTTGCTTTTTATCAGACTTAGAAAGCATCACCCAATCTAGCTGTCTGAATGAAATTAAACAATAGGTTTATCTCTTCCAATAGTAGAAACGTGAGAAGTAAAAGTGAGTTAATCTCTTCCAATAGTAGAAACATGAGAAGTAAAATTAAGTTATAGGTGGTTTAGGCCTACGAAACAAGGTTGATAGGGGCATCCTCTCCTTTTAGTTGAGTGTGCATTAGCACCCTCACCGATATGATGAATGAGCGACTTTGTCCCTTTGATTTACAAAGAGCTGTAAATAATGGGTTCTACTTTCAATAAAGAAAAGCGTAAAATGATGGCTCTATTTTCAGTAAGGTGTTGAATTTCCACAAAGATAGCAGGAGGAAAACGAACTGGTAAGATGGATGCTTTTACTTACGCAATTATGGATAAATCAAAATCCACAGTCCCAACCCAAGTGTCCTTTTAGTCGAGTTGTAATTATAGATTAAATAAGAGTGTATAGATTGGTATGTTATCTGATGTTTCTTATTCTGGTGTTGGGGTAGGCTAGGCACTAAGAGAATTTCTTATTCACTTTATATGTCGTCTGACCTACTTTTAGACTTTATGTTTGGCCTACTACTAACAACCTTTCATGTTAACCACCTTTCAATTCCCCTCTGTCTATTCTCATCCCTTGGAAATGTCAACTGGGAAAAAATTTCTCATACATGACTAGGGGAGGGATGCCATTACTTGTGTGCCCTCCCTTCCAAGTTGGAAATCAATGTGAAACCCAAAAAAATATTGTACGATAGGTGTTCATTGTACGCTGCCATGCGTCGCGACTGGTGGGAGTTATACAACTTTTCATTAACGGAGGGTTTAGGGTTTCTTCCAGGCGGTTTTCTTCAATTTGTTTCTCACCTTGTGTTATCTTGTTCAGGCCCAGTGTGTGGGAATTTTTCTTGGCCGACGATGGCTCCATTCGACTACATTCCCTATTCACCTAGTCCGCCATTACTAAGATGAGGTGTTGATATCGTTGTTTGCATAGGTGGGTTTTGGGTTTGTGGTTTCGCCTTTGACTATTCACCTAGTTTTCCATTGTAGCGCTGCTTAACTGGCATTGTTGTTTGTAGAGGTTGGTTTTGCGTTTATGGTTTCGCCTTTGTCTATTCACTAGTCTATTATTCTAGTGCTCCTCAGGCGACATTGCTATTTGCAGAGGTTGATTTTGGGTTTATGGTTTCTCCTTTGTTTGTTCACCTGGTCCGTGGGGGCTCTGTGGTTTTTTTTTCGAAGCTTGTCCTTGTTTTTAAAGGATCCAGTAGGAGATGTGAGCAAGTTCGGTGTTCAACATGAATTTTGGTGGTTGACATGGAGGTTGGTGGTTGAATGGTGAATTTCTAGGGTTTTTTTGGCAAATTTGGCTGTAATTTTTGTGTTTATTATTCACAACTAATTTTTCTCTATTTTTGTTGCAGGTAATTTGTATCACTAACATTGAAGACGTTTGACAAAGTTTGGGGAAACATTTGGACATGGTGGTGTCTTTTGTAGTTCTCTAGTAGGATTCTAAATCCTACCAGCCACTCTGCATTTTTTAACACTCGAATTTTTTGTTGGGAATTTAGCTCTGGCTGCGGTTTTGTGTTTTTCAACACTTGAATTTGTTATTTAATGACTTGGGTTTTGTTGGAGGGTTTAAGGTTTGTAGTGTTATTGGGTTTGGGTCTTGTTGTCTATTCATATATGAGTTTTCCCTCTACTATTGTTGAATTGAAATTGAGGCTTGTCTCTATTTAGACAATGCATTCTAAATGGGTTTTGATTTTGGATTTAAGGGGTTATTACAGTTTCTTTTGATTTTGAAGTTAATTTCTGAATTGAGGCTATTTTAGTTGCTTGGGATTTGTAGTTCATTTCTTAATTGAGGCCATAATCTATCTGCAACTTTTCTTTTGCAATAGGATTTGAGATTGGAGTTGTCTATAATGCGACTTTTTGGAGATTCCGGTGACGGAATCCGGCGGAAGAAATTGAGGTTAAATCTTGATTTGTTGCAGTTAAAATGGTTTTTTTAACTGCATATTTGGATTCAGCACCCTGGAAAACCCCTGGGACGCTTTCATTGTGCAGAAACTAGCTATCAAACTTGCGATTCCAATAAATTCCTGCCGGATTTCGACCGGAAAAACCCGCCGGAAAGTCTTTCAAAAAGTCGCGTTATAGACAACTGCTTTGAGATTAATATAAATTTTGTTGCTAAAAATGTCTTTGTTTGGACAATGCATTCTTAATGGGTTTTGATTTTGGATTTAAGGGGTTATTGTAGTTTCTTGGGATTTTGAAGTTAATTTATAAGTTGAGGCTAGTTTAGTTGCTTGGAATTTGTAGTTCGTTTCTCAACTGAGGCTAGAATCTATCTGCAACTTTGATTTTGCAATAGGACTTCCTATTGATATAATTTTTGTTACTAAAAATGTCTCTATTTGGATAATGCATTTTGAATGGGTTTTGATTTGGGAATTAGGGGGTTATTGCAGATTCTTGGGCTTTTGAAGTTAATTTCTAAGTTGAGGCTAGTCCAGTGGCTTGGGCTTTGTAGTTCATTTCTTAATTAAGGCCAAAATTTGTCTGCAACTTTGCTTTTGCAATAGGATTTAAGATTGATATAATTTTTGTTACTAAAAATGTCTCCATTTGGACAATGCAATTGTGAATGGGTTTTGATTTGGGATTTAAGGGATTATTGCAGTTTCTTGAGACTCTTTTTTAATTTATCTCTATATAAAAAAAGGTTCTTTGCCTGTGAAGTGATTTTATCTCCACAACTTTGCTTTGTAGTTAAAAGGGTTCCACAGTCTTTTTTTTTTATGGAATTCACACCCATTTCATTGTATTATTATGCTTTCATGTTGTATAGGATATTAGTTCATTATAGTTGGATTTATATTCATTATTGTCTTCTGTTGTATCTATTTCAGTACTTCTTTCTCGGATTCTCTGTAGACATTATAGCAGTTTCTTGAGACTCTATACTTACTATATGTGATAGTCTTTCTCTTCTCCCCCGACTACTGTGTTTTCTTCTGGCTTTCGATATGTAAATGATGAATAAATAACATGTATGGATTCTAGTCGGTTCATAGATTGAATAAGGCTTGTTTGGCACAAAGGAGCATATGACCCCTTTTCGATTGGGCTTATGTATACCTCTTCCTGGTATATCCTAGTGTATGGGCCCGTGTCATATAACTTGGTTAGACATTGAATATGAATCCATGAGTCAATGAACCAACGTGGTTTTTATTGGAAAAATCATTTATGTTGTTCGTCTGTAAATGAATGTATGTCTCAGGATGTTTCTTAAGGGAAAATGTGAGAGCATATTATTGATGATATATGCTTGTTTTTATTCCATGATGTAATATCAAGAGTAAGTATGAAAATCATTAGTGAGACATGAGTTGTTGAGTTAGGCTTGTCTAAGATAATGAGTGAGTTGATTAGTGTTCCTTTTCTATAAATAGTAATCGTAAGTGTCAATGGTTCCTTGTGTATTGTCTAATATAATAAAAGGAAGAATAATACAATTATAAGCATAGAGAAAATAAGCATGCCAAGATATTAGTGTTGTTCATCACAAAATATGAGGACTATTGTTTTAGTACAGTGAATATTATAGTGATTTTTATTCCTTTATTAGTTAATCAGAGAGATGAACATGCGATAGTCATGGTAAATCCCTGAGAAATTATCAATTGTATATAAAACGTTCACATCCCACATGAAATTCGAATTTTCTACTACTAGATTATGAGTTTCTTTGTCTATGCAATCTTTAATTTCTACTACTACATACAAGTGATCTCTGAACCTCATAGTATATATTCTCTCTTTTTCATTCGATTTTTTTCTTTTTTTGCAATGTGGAAGAAATTTAAAATTTATTAAAATTGATAGTGGGTATTGGCAATAGGGCTCAAAATTTTTGACATCATTATGAATTTCCAGATTTTATATTTTGTTATCTTTGAAGTAAGGTTCGTTTTGATGGCCCTCAAACTGGATGAAAATGCATTCTAAATGGGTTTTGATTTGGGATTTAAGGGGTTATTGCAGTTTGATTCAGAGCTAATTTGTGCATTGGTTTTCTAGTCTAGAATGTGTCAAGACTGACACTTTCTTGGGCTTGATTTGGGATGGGAAATGTTCATTTAATTATTCTCTTGGCTTGTTGATGCATTATTTGGCTCAGTTTAGTAGAATTTAGTTTGGTTTTCATCCTTAGTTTGACATTAGAAGCAATGAGAATATTGCCCAAGTCAACTATTGATATCTTCTTCAACAGTATGATGGCTTGATTGCCTATCTTAAATTTTCAAGTGCAAATTACCGTAAGAAAAAACATATTTTTGCAAGTACAAATCCCAGATGTGATGTTCTGGATTGACATGTATTTTTTCTTCCTCAAAATGAGTTATTTCTAATTGTTGCTAATATCTCTGTAACACCTTTTTAAATATTAATGTGAAAACTATTTTGCTTTCTAGTTTGTAATCGGTCTTGGTGCTGCTTTAAAACTTTTGACTGTCATTTCTGTGTTGTTAGCTGAGTTATGTAGTGTTTGTGAATGCAATGGTAATAATCCATTTCCTTTATATTGTGTCTGCTTTTTTTAATTCATTTCTTCTTGTCTAGAGCAGGATTTCTGTTGTTATAGTTTGTTGTCTTTGAAGTAAGGTTCATTTTGATGGCACTCAGAGTGGATGACAATGCATTCTGAATGGGTTTTGATTTGGGATTTAAGGGGTTATTGCAGTTTGATTCAGAGCTAATTTGTGCATTGGTTTTCTAGTCTAGAATGTGTCAAGATTGACACTTTCTTGGGCTTGATTTGGGATGGGAAATGTTCATTTAATTATTCTCTTGGCTTGTTGATGCATTATTTGGCTCAGTTTAGTAGAATTTAGTTTGGTTTTCATCCTTAGTTTGACATTAGAAGAAATGAGAATATTTCCCAAGTCAACTATTGATATCTTCTTCAACAATATGATGCCTTGATTTCCTATCTTAAATTTTAAATTGTAAATTATTGTAATAAAAAACTTATTTATGCAAGTACAAATCCCAGATGTGATGTTATGGATTGACATATATTTTTTTTTCCTCGAAACGAGCTATATGTTGGACATGTTATATGTTAGGGTCTGTATGGAGGAATTCCAACATTCACAAAAGTCCAAGAGACCTCTTGAATCACAAGATTTATCCTAATTCTTCCTATTAAGTTTTGTATGTGTTTTAAAAACAACAACGATTTACTGCAAATGAATGACATCATTGCAAAGTTGTTTGGCTTCTTTCTTATCACAAATTTCCTACAATCTTCTACAGATCTTGATGACACCAAGTTGGTAAATGTATTTCCACTAGCCACAAAAGAAAATTGCTATAAAACAAGGCTAATGATAACAACAACAACATTACATATCCAACCACTAAACAAAGGAGACCAATACCTGTGGGTTTGCATGCCCAACTAACAAGCAATATTTTCATAGCTGCCAACCATAAAGACACTAAATACATTGCACTTTGAACAAAATGAACATGTGCTCATTTTTCAATCATTTTAATAGGATTTTTTTTTTAAATCCTTAAAATCTTAAAATTTTAGGAATTATTATTATTATTATTACTTTTGAAAAAACACTTTTAAGTAAAATAACTTTTCATCCTGAATTTTTGGGAAATTCAAATGTCAAATTCATAAAAACCTCTAATGTCAACTCTAATAAACCCATAATGTTAAAGAACTTGTCCTAAATAAATTATAGAGTCTGATGTAAATCACTAATATTAGACATTGCATTGCACATGGTATGAATGGGAACCAAGTTGTAGAATCAGTGGTGTCTAAGTTGTTGAGGAAATTAAACAAACTGTGAGACCATATGTTATGTGGACTTATTCCTCTTGCGGATAAGAGCGATCTCCCTAGACTTCAAAGAACCCTTGTAACAAACAAACATGTACCCTTTCTCTAAACTCTGATTAACTGAAAGCAACTAGAATGATAGAACCCTCTTACCAATTTAACAAAATGATTAATGAAGTCCCTCAAAGCTTTTGACCATTCTCTCCTTGATGCTCTAGATGTCCTCTCATCACTCCTGACAGCTTCTCCATACTATCTTGAAAGAGATCTGCAAAGACATAGGAAAATAAGATATCAAAGCATACAATATCTAACCAAAGAGATAAATGGACTAATTAACGAATTATATATCATAAATTGATCAATATGCAACCAAAATCCATGTAGGTGATGAAGAAATCCTACAAATTAAATCAATGAAGATGTAATTGAAAAAGAATAATTTTTTTTATATTCATAAAACTGGAGAGAAGCCTTACAACCATATAGGCTTGATGTTGCAAGTCCCTTCTACAATCTCCAACACTCTCCCTTGCAAGAAAAGCCTTCCAACCTAATCTCAGCGACATAAAACTACTTCCAACCGTCCTCTCCAAATCCTCATCCCTGTAGTAGCTTTATAGGCCAAGAATGGGAAGTTTTGGATCCATCCTCCAAGGGATGAGATCCACTATTAGTGGGATAGAGGTTCCATAAAGGAAAGGAAGTTACTCCATGATGGGAGGGATCAATACTGAATAGGCACCCATTCAAAGCTTATTGGTTGGAATAGATGCTCTCAACAATGCTTCTAGACTTTACTTTTCATTTTTACATACTTTAAGTCATGTTCGCAAGTCATAGTGGAAGACAATGCGTACTTATGCACAACTATTAATGGTCTTCTTTTTGTATGCGCAAAAATCAACTAGGGAACTACACAGGTAGCCAAAATCAAGGTTTTGTATTATGGGATCTAGGAATTCCACTTTCTTTGGGATGATTTAGTTTCAAACTTTGAATTGGAATGCTCTCGGACACATTCATGGATAGCAAGAGATCCAAACCAATGGTCATTTGCCTAATGCGACAAAATGACGTGTAACACCAAATAAAATTAGCCTTAGTCATTCGACTTATATTGACTAATCACAAAAATAAAATTTATAATTTATATTATTGTTTTTATTTTAAATCAAATTTAATATATTTTAAATATTAATTATTTTTAATTTTTAAGATAAAATTTAATTAAATATTAAACCTTAGGAAATGGTATTATTAATATCTATTAACAATTAATTTATACAATTATTCTTAATAAATAATTATATTGAAGTGAAAAGGCAAAATTAATTGATTATCCACTTTAGCTTTACAATTTGATTAATAATTACAAATTAAATTAAGAAAAAAATACAATATAATCTTTCTAGAAAATATATATAATAACCAAATATATTTCATTATAACACATCCTACACATATCATTGAAAATATCTTAATATAATAAATCTTAATGGTAATGAAAAAGATAAAAACTTAAAAATAATTATTTTTTATTTTATAAATTAATTAAAAATCAAATAAACTAACCAAAAATGTTAATATACTCTTACTCAAACCCAATATGTATACCTCATTATAACAAGAAGTTCAATCCTAATCAATTTAATTAAAATTACTAAAAGGAAGAATATGAATATATATATACTTTTTATCTAACCTTAAGTTATATTCATCGTAATAAAGTCTACGGAATTTGTTTTAGTAATACGGTTAATGTTTATTTAACGATGATTATGCAAATTTGTTTTTAAATTTAATTTAACAAATGTTATAATTTTTTTAGTGTTATTAAACTTTTATGGTGTTACTATGCATTTTTCGTACATGTTTGACTTTTTTTAAAATGGTATATGTTTAATTTATATATAATATTTTAATAATAATTATATTTTTATATTCAAGTTTTTTTTATCTTTATTTAATAATTATACTCTAAAATAAATTTATAAATTTGTTAATTTTTATATTTTTTTAATCTTGATATAGTATAAAGATTGATGTTTATTAATTTTGATGGGCTGTTTAATGTATAATTTAGATATTGTGTTATAATAATAATAATTATTACTATTTTAGAATAGAGTTTAAATTTTTTAAATTTAATTATTAAATGGATGGCAGGGAATAATTTCTACAAATTATTTTTAGCTATATGAAATACTTCAAAATTAGTATGTTATTTATGTTTTTCAATTAAATTGATTAATTAAAAAAATAATATATAAACAAATGTCATATAAATTAGATTATAGATTTTTGGACATAATATTGTAACAAAGCCTATTTACAAATTAAAAATCTTCGTAATAAAAATGAGGAAGAATTCTTATTATTATCACATATTTTTTAAAAATTTTATATATTTAATTCATACATCGATTATTTTTACAATATTAATAATAATTTAAAATATAACTACAATTTAAATAACTTTTAAAACTTTATTTTTTAAATTCAGAAAATACAAAAAAAAAAAATGTGAAATTTAAATGTTTATTAAAAATTGCTTTTTATTCATGACCCCATTGGTTTTTATTAAATAAACTAATGTAATTACCTCTTCGGAAATAAAACAATTTGTTAACAGAGTTGACCAATAAATATAGCAATTTATTTATTTGCCAATTGTAATACTAGATTCATAATCAAATGAAAAATAAAAAAAAATTATCAACAGGCCATACGCCTATCTCATAGCTTTTCATAATTTTCTCCGCGTGAGATATCATAGGTTTTGTAATTTTTTAATATCAGTGTTTGAGATTTCATGGTTTTTCAGAACAGTGTACTAAAAATATCAGCGTTGTGAATCCCCACATATACAATATCTGTCTTTGGTGGTGACTGTCATTGTCATACACGGCCGTCATGGTCAATGCATCTACGTTGGAACACATTTTCAGACCCGGGCCTCCATAATATTTAGTCGTGCTTAACGTGAAGGGATAATAAGTTAAAATGGAGTAGCGAACAGAAATCTGTGTTGGAGTTAAGAAACTGATCAGAAATATTATCATTACCAGATTCCTTTGATCATTATCAAACCTCCAACATATGGAGCTGCCTCGTTGAAGGAAATTGATGAGAATTTCAAATTTTTCTATTGATTGATTGGTCAATTTTGTTGGGTATACGAACAAAGTCCCACATTGATTAGAAGTGGTAGAAGTGGGAAGGATCATGGGTATATAAGGATGAACAAATATCTCCATTGGTATGAGGCCTTTTGGGGTAAAGCCCAAAAACAAACCCATGAGGGCTTAGGCCCAAAGTGGACAATATCATACCATTGTGGAGATATGTGGTGTCCATAGTCCCAACAAGTGGTATCAGAGCCAAGTTCGAGGTTACCCAAGTGGATGAATCCTCGGAATGCCGAACAAAGATGGTGAGCCCCCGTAAGCCTGTGGATGAGCTCGGTTAAACAGGCGGTGTGCTCCGGATTCTTCATGGACGTGTCTTGTCTACCAACACGGTGAAGAGGAGTTGACCTGGGATGGAGCAAGCTCTCGAGACAGGTGGTGCTACCATGTAAGGCGTGTGCTTCCAACGCATTGGAGCGGAGAATCCTGGTTGGTAGAGAGGGGAGAATCCTGCGGATGGTTTGAGGGGAGGCTCGATGGTCCTTTGTTCGAGGGGAGGATTGTTGGGTATACGAACAAAGTCCCACATTGATTAGAAGTGGTAGAAGTGGGAAGGATCATGGGTATATAAGGATGAACAAATATCTCCATTGGTATGAGGCCTTTTGGGTAAAGCCAAAAAACAAACCCATGAGGGCTTAGGCCCAAAGTGGACAATATCATACCATTGTGGAGATATGTGGTATCCATAGTCCCAACAAATTTTCAGCACCCCTAGCTTATCTTGATCGCTGATTCGCTCACCGGGCTCATATCCATCGCATTGCCCACGAAAACGCTTGGAAAAATAAACACGCTCGAATGCATATATCTATACAATGCTATAGCAATGCAACTGAAATATATACATTTAGTAATAAATGTATATTATTAAAACTTTGAAATCAAATGAAATCGTGTTTGGGAGAGGGGTGGAATTCCCAAATCGTTTATGGCTCTGCTCGGTAATGTTATGGTTGCCAAATTTCTAGATTTTGGCACCCTTAACGAGTGTTCCAAAATCCAGAGAGAAGCTGAAGGATCGTGAACGGATTGTGGTTCATAATGCAAATATGACAAAATTGCAAAAAAACAATTGTGATCTTGGGCCATTGAAGGGCATGGACTTACGAAACTGATTAGAAATAATGTCATTACCACATTCCTTTTGGTCATTTACCAAACATCCAACAGATGAAGGAAATTGATCAGGATTCCAACTTCCTTCGGAAATTTAACTAAGCTTACACATTTTGGTTAGAATGGTTGCACTAGACTACGCTTGCAAATATAAGCACGGTTGAGTACATAGATATATACAATGCTATAGCTATGCAACTGAAATATATACATTTAATATATATATAACTTACCAGATTTTAGAATTAAGGAAGCATGAATTTTAGAATTAAGAAAGTATGAATCCGAAAGGAGTTAAAGCATACAAAGACCGTTTAAATTAATGAAAGCTAAGCAAAGATCATAATTGTGAACAGTTTTCAAAAATAGGTTTGAGTTATTATTCCAGATATCTCCAGCTTTGTATTAGATTTTATGGTGTTTCACAATATTCTGCAAGTATTTCCATGCAAGAACTAGGCAACTAAATAATGGAATTTTGTTTTCTTATGTTGATTGGAAATATTTATTGTTTGACATGATTCATGGGTAAATGTCAGTGATGTATGTATTGTAGGAGTTTCAATAGTGCAGAAAGATCTCATGTCAGCAGCCACAGCTTAACCTCATCCATCCATGAGCACCAAATGTTGGGCGCGGGATCCCCCAAGGGAAGTTTTGGGGCTTAGAGCCTAGATTTTGGTAAAAAATTGTAAGTCCAACGCAAAGACTCCGCAATTTGTGGGCGCGGAGCGCATAGCTTGTAAAAGAGTCATAGGGTTGTCCGCCCTCAGTTTTTCTAATATGTCGGCTATAGAGATGGACCATAGGATTTTATAAATAGAGCGAGGCTCTAAATAGTTAAGACATCAATGATGATCACGAAGGATGAGGAGTTGAATCATATCTGAAGTGTAAAGTTTAGTTTTGGGTCATAGAGTAGGAGAAGGCTCTGCAGCTGAGTGCGCAGAAGCCTAGTAGTCTGCAGTTGAGTGCACAAACCCCTGCAGCTGAGTGCGCAGGGCTAGTCGAGTCTATAACAGTTGGAAGTATTAAAAAGAAGTTTCATATCATTTATGCATTGAATATATTGGGTGTGAACTGCACTTCTACTGTTTAGATGATGTGCGAATATATATGACTACGTTGATTAAGTAATTGCATGATAGAATATCTGTTTACATGAAGTTAACTAAAACTTGTAAGAAGATAAGTAAAATACGTGGTGTAAATTGGGGAAATATCGTTGGTCGCTGCCATATCAACGTGAAAGCATCTCAACCCCTGGTTAGGGTTGCACGAAAGCCAATTATAACAGATCGCGAAGGTATTGAAGGTTAAAACAATGCGCGAAGTGGCCTGCGCGAAAGTAGGCACAATTGGATTAAATCGACACCTCAGACATTTCAAGGATGCAGAAACTTGGTTCCAGCATCACCCCATACTGCTTCGGGTGAGACTTCAGTCCACGCTCTGCGGGCTGATGCTGAAAGGGCCAGTAGTGTAGGGATTTGTTTGGCTAAATAACTCCGAACCTGGGTCAGGCCCCTTCAAGCCAACAAATGGTTCTATTGCCGGCACCGGAATCTACATAGAGATGTCTGATGTCATATCATTGGAATCCAACTAAAAAGGAAATAGAACATTGGTTGGAGAGAAGAATTCATGAGTTGGTAGTGCAGGAGAACAGGAACTTGCAACTGTCAAAAGGAGAGTGGTTAGACTGCTACCTATACACGGAGATCCATGAAATCTTCTTCGCATCCTTCCCTACTGAGCTATACGAGTGGGTCGTGAAGCTAGCAGATAGCCAAGGAAGGTGGAAAATTGATGGTCCTATTGTGTGGACCCTAGAGTTAGTGCGAAGGCTGGAAGTATCGGAGGATAAGATCGCACGCGCTGTTGATCATTTGCTCGACTGGATTATAGGAGGATTCATTACTGAGTTCGCGGTTGACACCTCAGTCAGCTATAGCGAGACAAAGTGACGCTTTCTCAAAGGACTGCAAGGTAAGTACGTAAAGTCTTTAAATACTTGGATTAAAATGCTATTGTGCGAAAAGAGGGTTATGCAGTTACATTGATATTCGGGGCTACGCGAAGTAGAAAATCTTACAGGAATGAAGGAAGTAAGGGACCAGAAAATAGCCCCTTAATTTCACCTCCGCGAGGGGACGAGGAAGAGCTCACGAAGGTCTTTCTCCGAAGTGTGATCCATTTGATAAGACAAAGAATTCTGTGAATACCACCCCCACCCACACCGCCATCACCTCCATCTTCACCCATACCACCTCCACCACCACCGCAATTCAATATGGCAAGTACAGTGAAGTTGCCTGTGTTCAAGGGATTGGGAAATGAGGATCCAGACCAATTCTGGTTCATTGTAAGAGCTGTATGGGAAGCGCAAGGAGTTACAGATGACAATATAAAGAAAGTGACACTGGTTAGCACCCTGCAGGATCGCGCGCTGACCTGGTATATTAAGCACTCCAATGATAATCCAAATGCGGGAATCGCGGATATCCAAACAACGCTAAATAAAGAGTTTAGTAGGCCGAAGTCTGAAGCGCAGTCGATCATTGCATTCAAAGAGATCATGAGGCTACCAGGTGAGACGCCTTGGGAGCTGGATCAGAGGGTGAAATGTACGATTCACGAAGCTAATATGAATCTAACGGATGGACAGCATCGCGAGTGGTTTGTAGCTTCGCTAACGCCACATTTAAGGAGTGCGCTATTGCAGCAGAAGCTAACGACTCAGGCAGAGGCCTTAGAGATCGCGATGAGGCTACATGAGACCCCGATGTAGGATCCTAACTTAGGAGTTCAGCAGATCCATGCGCAGTCGAAGAATTTATGCCTTGAGATGCAAAGTATGAAATAGGACAGGATGGCTCAACCAAAAGTGCATGGAGAGGTGTGGTGCGTAAAATGCAAGGGTCAGGGTCATGGCAATGACCACTGCCTGGTTTTCGCAAACTACCTTGCAAGAGGAGGACTGATGCCTTTAAGGCCGAAAGCGCAAGCAAGACCAAGCGTGACGCTACTTTGTGGTGTGCGATTTTTCAAATTGTTGGAAAACATGCCACGGACAACTGCCATTTGTTACAGAAGTATACGCAAAATTCACAACAGTTGTTCTGCAACTTTTGTGGGTTGATGGGACACGATGAGTGCACTTGTAGAAGCTATGAGCTGATGATGGATAGAACTCCCACCTACAGAGTTCAGGCCGAAACGCGGCCCCTTGACCAAAATGCAGGAATGGCGTGAACAAGATTTCAGGGGTGTCGACGAGGCCAAGGCAGAGGAGGACCTAGAAGAGGTCACAGACAGTTTATATGCTACAATTGTGAAGGGCCAAGACATTATGCCTGCGATTACACGAATCCAACGCACCCATCATGTTTGTATTTCACCTTGTTTAATCATGAGATAGAAGATTGTCCTACGCTGATAGCTAGGATATGTGATAAAAAGGAGTGCTACCACCCCCCCCCCCCAATCCCCCTCTCCCGACTCAGAACCTGCAGATGATGAGGTCTGAGCCATGCGAGGAAGATCCAATGTGAACATTGTGCTCCGAAGTGGAATCGCGATGGGAAATGATAAAGGAAAACAACTAGAAGATAGTACTTGGGTTCGCAAAGCTCTAGCGAAAGAAGAGGAGTTTGATTTGGAGCACACTCGGGAAACCTCGATGGAAGCCAAGAAGAGCTTCGCTGATGCCTCCACTTTAGGAAGCAAAGATAGACCGGAGCTGGAGATGGACCCATCTATGCTCATAACGTTCCTGGAAACATGTATGAAGCTACTGCGTGACAATAAGGTCGTAAAAGGATTACAGGAACTCATTAACAGATGTGTTGGGACCGTGTCAGGAGAACCGAGCGTAGTCTAGAAGATTGGAAACCATAAGACAAGGACAAGAAGAGAAATGAGGCTTTCCACGTAGATCAAAGAGTATGAGATGGATAAATTCATCCTGGATTTAGGATCGGATGCGAATGTTCTGCCGAAACAGACATGCGAGCAAATGGGGAGACCTACGCTGCATTGGTCTCCAATTCAACTGTGAATGGAAAACCAACAGAAAATAATACCCATGGGGCGATTGCAGGGAATAACTATGGATATTGATGGAGTGAGTGCGTAGGCAGACTTTGAAGTGATATAGATTGTTGATGAAAGCAACCCCTACCCCACGCTCTTAGGAATTTATTGGGCCACTGACATGAACGAGGTGATTAATCTGAAGAAGCGCAAGATGATTTTTGAGAAGATATCACTGCACGTAATTATAAACCTGGACCCTGATGAAGTATCGTGCTATACAGAACAGGTGTGTGACTATGAAAGTGATGATGATGTGGATTGCATCTACAAGATAAAAACGCGAGAGCAAGACTAGGTAAATCCCACTATGGATGGGTGGATTTCATGGGAGCACGAAAGCTCCTGTACTTCGGATTCTGATGAGAAGATAAAGTAGTGGCAGAATCACTTACACGAAGTAACCACGCTAAGTTGTAATATGATGACCAGGTCACTGCGCTGTGTATCGATAGAAGAGATCTGCTTACTTATGATGGTTTAAATGAGGTAGATACCTTCTTGGATAAATTTGAAAGGGAGGTGCCGGAAAAACAACGTTTCTAGGCCTTGGACTGGGTACTGCATGCTACGCCTGTGAGGTGGTGGGGTACGCACAAAGGGAGCTTTGACGACTGGCGCGAATGTAGAAGGATGATGCACACATGATTTGGGAAGCCTAGGGTGCCACTGATAGACAAGTAAAATGGACACGATGATCCATGGGTGCATCTGTCCAGGTGGGTGCAGGCATATGGAAAACAACATACGCAGCTGCACATGAACTTCGCGCTTAAATGTATGGTCAATAAGCATGTGTTGGAGGGACAAATCTGCAAATGGATCTTAATGTTGGGGAGACATTATGCAGTAAGAACAATCATGCAGAAGGTTCTCCGTGCAGAAGCATTCAATAAGGCATGCAACGCGTTGAACAAGGTATGTAATGTGCAGCGAAGTGATTGGGACTTGTGCGTACCTGCAGTATTATGGGATTATAGGACGACATGTAAGAAACTGACGAGACAAACACCTTTTAGGATTTTTTATGGAGTAGAATCCATAATGCCTATGGAATACATTGTGCCTAGTCTACGCATAACAGTGCTCACAGATATGACGGTCCGTGGAGCCCTAGAGGAGAGGCTCGTGTAGTTGGAGGAGCTCAAAGAAGAATAGTTTTTGGCTGGATTCCACCAACAAGTACACAAGCAGCGCGAAAAGGCCTATCACGATTGACATATTAAGCTGTGCACCTTTAAGGTAAATGATCTGGTGTTGTTATATGATAGTAAGTTTGATAATTTCCCACGGAAGCTCAAATTGCATTGGCTGGGACCGTATGTTATTAAGGAGATCATAGATGGTGGTGCAGTGCAGTTGGTAAAGTTAAATGGAGAACCTTTCCCAGGAAAAGTAAATGGTAGTCGATTGAAGCCATACATAGGTGGCCCGACCATCTGACTAGCCGACGGAAGCACAGTTTTAGCGCTCCAGGTAGCTGAAAGGAGGAGTGGAACTATAATCTACTCTGCCCGGCAGCTGCGCGATGTCAGGACTGTGCGCAGTAGCGAAGTGTCACAGAGTTCGCGACAACGCGAAGGTAGCTGTGCTATCACATGGGTTGGCTAGAAATTGACCGTTACAGACACTATTCACGATGTGATGCTTGGTTTGAGACCAAATGGAGCAGGTGATAGGCATTTAAGGCGAACTTTATGGGCTAGATTTGTGAAAATCTGCTGCCAATCGAACATTAATGGACCGAATGTGGGGGGAACGGTCAAATTCAAATTCAAAAGGTGCTATAAATTACAAAGGCATGTCCAACAAACAACACTTGGCAATTTGGGAACTGAGTTGTTGCGCGCACATACATTCATGAACCTAGACTTGTTTGACCTTTTGAAGGCAAATTTGTTGCTTGAACAATTACCCGAGCAGATAAGAGAATTGTGGAATAGCACTATGGCAGCACCTAAGGAAGCCATGGATACTGGAGTAATGATCGTTGAGGAAGTCGCGCGGGCGATGAAGAAAGTAGACACCCCAGAAAGTGTCGGGATAGTTGCAGAAATCCCTAAATCGCCGCGCATGCCGAGACCCAAGAAAGACAAGCAAGCTATGGTACCAGTGTGTGTATCCCCTAGAAACCCATTAAGGACTAAGATTACCATGGAAGAAAAGGGAAAAGCTATCAATTTGGAGGTCGATGAGGAGGAAGAATTTGAAGAAATCCTGGTAGAGGAGGAGGGGGATGTAGAAATGGAGGTTAACACCCAGGATGCAAACCGTCTAACCAAGCTACCCACATATGTTCCTTCGCGGAAGGGGAAGGCAAAGGTGCCCAAAGAACTAGATGAGAGGAAGAGTTCTCTGCAAACTCTGCTGCTCCCTGACGACATTATTTTTGAAGGAGCGCACTTGGGGCAAGTTCTTGTACTAAAATTTGAAGACTGGGATCTCGTAGACCACGCAAAATTTCCACATTTGGCAACCGTGTAGCTAATGCACCAGAAGAAATATGCACTGACTGGAGTCATAGAGTTGGAGGCGCGCCAATGGCTGAGAGGTGTGGAGAAGGTAGGATTGTTAAACCTGCTCTGGGTTCTGCATTACCATCATGCCCCAGTGACCATTTTTGTCATCAGATAACTGCTATGCTTGGTACATGATGGGTGCTTGTGGCTGGATGAGCCCATCCCCATCACAGACCATTTGATTCACAAAATTACCCAGCCCTTTGCAAAGGGGAGGACCCAGGGAACATCTCGGAAGGTAAAAGTGATGATTCGGCCATTGCAGAGGCCATGAAGAAGAAGTTTAAGCTAGAGAAGAAGAAGAGAGGGTACGTGATTTCAAGCATCAACAACCCTGCGATCAAATTCGCGACACATATTTTGGCAGGAAAGGTTATACGGAAGTGTCGCACGAATGAGGTGCCCATGCTGGTGGTTGCACTAGCAGCGCAATATGCAGAAGGGGTCCAGTTCAACTGGGTAAACTACTTATGTAGAGATTTCCCTTAGAACTTCTGCAAGGCACAGGAGCTAGGGAAGAATTTTCACTATGTGTGGCTTTTGTTGCCCATAGTACTGGTGGCATGAGAATTGCTCGAAGATAGCCAGTTCCTAACGATCGCGCAGGACCTTTCGAAGGCAGCAAAGTACGATTCGTTGTGGGAAACTAGAGATGTGCAAAGGATAAGGGACAGTAAAATCTTCTGGGTGTTCATGGAGATGAACATTAGAATGGGGATTAATCACAAGCTGCAGTTATCGCCCATGGTTTATAACAGTTTGCAGAGCTTCATGGAGTTCAAGTCAGACTTTCACCACGTTTTCATCAGGGTGCGAAAGAACCCTGCGAAGACGTGGCATGAGCTACCCTAATTGGCGACAGACGATGTCATCTTCACGGTCTTTGAGTCGTGGCCGCCGGAGTAGCGTGCTCTAGCCAGCTTCGCAGTGGAAGCAGAGAAGCTCACCGCGCAGTGGAAAAAGGATGAGGAAAAATTGCGGATGGCGCAGTTGGCAGAAAAATGCAGGAATGAAGTGACAGTAGCTAAGGCCCAGGCGGTGCGCGATGCTGCGAAGGTGGTGGAGGAGCAGCAGAAGGCAGCAGAGGAAGAGCGCGAAGGACATAATTCTTCTTTGCTCGAGCCAGAAATAGATACAGAGCAAGGTGGCGCGAACCCGCAGACAATGTCCACCCAACTGAAATGTCCACGCCCAAGAGAGCAGGTAGGGCCATGGAAGAAGTCGAAGGCTTCGTTTGACCCATTCACCCTCATTGAGGGGGATCTACACGACATTAGGGAGACAATGAGGTACGTCACCGCGGAGGCCCTCCAACAGTTCGTGGAGGAACACCTGATGGTGTTGGGGACCCTACGAGCACAGATACAGGAGTTGTAGGTGCGCACCCCACAGGCTGGCACTGTGTCAACCAACCTCGCAGTAAGCACATCTGCGGCTGAGGAAATGTTGCGTGCCCGGATGACCAACACTATAGTGCTGCCAGATGGAGCACTCATGACAGAAAATGAGGCCGACAGGCCTATGGTCAGCGAGTTGAAGGGCATCGGGCTAAATATGGCTGCGCTCCCTCGGGGGATGCTTTATGTTTTGTAGGATGGAGTTACTGTAGAACTGTGAGCCAAGGAGGGTCGTGCGCTCCAAGTAATGAGCGAGAAGTGCATAAACATTAAACAGTTGAGCCTGCAGCGCGACGAGGTAGTGGCGCAAAACTGACAAATCGTGCAGGTGGTGGAGGAAGCCTACCAGATGGTCCTAGAGTTGGCCATCCAAGCAGAGGAACCAGTGGAGGTGCACGTCCAGAAATTAGCAGCAAGGGTGCGTGAGGCAACGAAAGTAATGGCCAGGGTTTAGCTTGAATTGAACCTTCAGATAGCCGAACTACAATTGAAGGCGCAGCCTTCAACTCCACTGGAGGTTAAGGAACAAAGTGCCATCGCCATTACATCAGCAATAGTGGAGGTAAACAGTGCAACGACGAATTGCACAACGTTGTTCGAGCAGTTCTTCGATATTCTCCCCACCCTGCAGGAGGACTCGAACATACATTGCTTGGAGATAGAGGCGCGCGAGCTACAACAAAAATACAACGAAGTAAAAGGGACCGCGTAGATGGTTGCCCTTACCTAGAGTCTCGTAAGGATGCAGTAGGCGAAAGCACTCAAGGAACAACTAGATGCTGCTAGACATAAGGAAGTAGTTTTGAAGGAGCGCTTACAGTCGTGGATTGATGAGGCGTATATCGTTACAGCCTCCATCGAAACAAAACTCGCGCAGCTGCAAGCAACACAGGAAAAGGTTCAGGGCAACAGTTCAGCTACAGCAGTCTCTGAACAATGCATCGAAGAAGTACAATAGGCAGCTGCTCAGTGCGTTGTCGATCTTGCAATGATCCAGGCATAATTGGGAGGTCTTCACGCAAAGATCTCCGCACCAACAGAGTGACTCGAGGGTGAGTCACGATGTTTGTGTTGGGGGCCTGTTGGGCACGGGATCCCCCAAGGGAAGTTTTGGGGCTCAGAGCCTAGATTTTGGTAAAAAATTGTAACTCCGAAGTAAAGAATCCGCAATTTGTGGGCGCAGAGTGCGTAGCTTGTAAAAGAGTCATAGGGTTGTCCACCCTCAATTTTGTTAATATAATGTCGACTGTAGAGATCTACCCATGGTCCACGGACCATGGGATTGTATAAATACAACGAGGCTCTAAATAGTTAAGAAATCAATGATGATCACGAAGGATGAGGAGTTGAGTCATATCTGAAGTGTAAAGTCTAGTTTTGGGTCGAAGAGTAGGAGAAGGCTCTGCAACTGAGTGCATAGAGGCCTAGTAGTCTGTAGCTGAGCATGCAGACACCTACAGTTGAGTGTGTAGGGTGAGTCAAGTCTATAACAGTTGAAAGTATTAATAAAGAGAAGTTTCATATCATTTCTGTGTATTTATTTCATGTTTTATTCATTGAATATATTGGTTATGAACTGCACTTCTACTGTTTAGATGATGCGCGAATATATATGACTGTGTTGATTAAGTGAATGCATGATAGAATATCTGTTTACGCGAAGTTAACTAAAATCTGTAAGAAGATAAGTAAGATACATGGTGTAAATTGGGGAAATAGCCTAGGTCACTACCATAGCAACGCGAAAGCATCTCAACCCCTGGTTAGGGCTACACGAAAGCTAATTATAATAGATCGTGAAGGTATTGAAGGATAGAACAATGCGCGAAGTGACCTGTGCTAAGGTAGGCATAGTTGGACTAAATCGACACCTTAGACATCTCAAGGGTGCAAAAACTTCGTTTCAGCATCCCCCAATACTGCTTCGGGTGAGACTTTAGTTTGCGCTCTATGGGTTGATGCCAAAAGGGCCAGTAGTGTAGGGATTTGTTTAGCTAAATAACTCCAAACCTGGGTCAGGCCCCCTCAAGCCAACACTAAAAGCCACTAAGTCCATCAACCAATTCATCATTCCATAAGAATAACTTTCCAGGGTTGTTGAGCAAATCTAATAATCTCACAAACTTTATTTTGAGCTCTGAGGAAGTCTTAGCCACTCCCTTGCCTTATTTCTTCCATAATTCACCTTCCCTAATCCCTATACCATCTTCCCAATCACTCCTATTGCTCTTGGCTGGATCCTGTAGGAATATAGGGGATCTTGTAGGAGCATTAGGACATCTTGTAGGTGCATTAGGACATCCTACAGGATGACCTGTAGTGGCCTGTTTTGTGGCCGATTTGTGGAAAAAGCATCCAGAAAGATAGGAGAAGACCCCTACTTGTTTCCCAATCCATCTGACCTTTCACAACCATCTCTAACCCACCTGCCATATCACCAAGAAGATTTAGCATTCACACAAAGGAAAAAAAGGAAAAAAGAGTTATTGTGTTCATTCATATGCACAGCAGCAAAGTGTTTGATTATCTCAAATTGCATGCTTATGATAGTTAGGATTACACATATGTTAGCTTAGAATTCTTCTGAAGCAAGATCTGTTAACAAATAGTTAGATGAGTGGTGTGTTTAAAGAATTTATTTTAATCTTTCATTACTGCAGTAGACAAAATTTCCATTCTTCCAATTAGGGTAAAATTCCTCTTTCTTCATTGGTAATCAAACTTCTTCTGAATCAATATAAGGTTGGTTTGAGAAACCATAGTGGTCTATCGCCAACTCAGAAGTGACAAAGAGTGGACCCATTGCATCTTCTTATGTATACAACACTGTCACCTCCAAGTTTGTACGAACCCCGGGTTGATAAAGTAAAGTTGGTAGCCCTAGGAGTTGCAACATTCTTGCTGCAATACTGGTGCTCATCAATACTTGTGATTGAAAAACACTAACTCTACTTTGTTTTGCAGTGAGGAAAATGAATGGTTGGAGTGGTCTAGAAGCTTCATTTGATCATAAAATAAAAACTTGGGGTAATTATTCATATTGACTAATATAAGGTTGAAGTGGGGAGAAAAACAGGTGAAGAAAAGTGGTGCTATAGGCCTGCTATAGGTGCTACTACAGGAGGGCCTATAATGATATAAGAGGGGTTATGAGAGCCTTTTTAGGGTGAAGATGATGTCTTGAGGGCATGAATAGGTGGATGGAGGTTACAGAGAATGAATGAACGTTGGGTTGAGCCCTCTAGCCATTCCCAGGACCTCACAAAAGTTTGTCTTGCACCAGGATGAATCCTCATGGTGTCCTAAATTTACTAGGTAGAGCGACTGTGGAAGCAAAATTTTGGGACAAAATTGAGGGATGGAAAGAGAATATAGAGGAGTCCAAGATGGAGGTGAAAGAGATGCCCTTCCATGCATATTTAACACAACCCTACAACCATCCACGTGCATACATCCATTTATAATTAACACACTGATATAAACTATGATGGAAAAGATGAATTGAATTTGAATAAAATCTATTTTATGCCATAACACTAATATGATCACTGAATTGAATTCTAAGCCACATAAATCAAATGTGAATAATAAAAACGAACATTAATCTATTTCCAAGAAATCATAAGCACAACATTTTTGGACTGAGGTTGTGAATCCTTCCAACCATTCTCCCATGAGAGAGGTGATGTAGAAGCTTGAAATCACAGGTTTTTTTAGCTTAACCTCTACTGAAATGAAAGAAAGTTATGAAATGATTGGAATCAAGAACAAAAAAAAAGTAAAAAAGAGGGACCAAAGCCTCTAGGTTGGGCCCAAACCTAAGGGTATTAACCCTCTGAAACTAACTTAGATGCAACTTAATAACCAATTTCTCATTATCAAAAAATAAAAGTCTCATACATCACATAAAAGTTCAAAATGACAATGTCAAGCTCTGAGCTCAATAACTACACCTATATGAATCAAAACTTTGAATCCTAATGAGATTTTCATCTTGTTTATTTCTACAAAAGGGTAGCTAATAGAACCTCCCTTGAAACTAGGAGTGGTTCCCTCCTTGATCTCAGACATGGTGGATGTGGTCCCTCTTAAGCTTCACTTATACTAGGAGTTACTCGGATGCCAATGAATTGGAATTGGGGTTTGAGGACATTGTGATCCCAAGTTGAGTTAGAGATTTAAGGAGGTGGGAAAGCCCCTAGATTCTCTCATGGTTGTCTCCATCAATCACTTTCATAGTAAATGCCTTAAAAAAACTTCTTTTTCCTGCAATTAAACCA
Organism: Pinus tabuliformis; assembly: GCA_031772625.1. Classification (NCBI taxonomy): domain Eukaryota; kingdom Viridiplantae; phylum Streptophyta; class Pinopsida; order Pinales; family Pinaceae; genus Pinus; species Pinus tabuliformis. The sequence goes on from CM062814.1 coordinate 300,605,997, forward strand.
CATTAGGCAACATACTATGATAAACACCTTTTACTCTTATTACTAAGCATAATATAACCACAAATATGAATGAATGTGATAAAATGATAGTTTTAAGGCTGGAGGATGGCATGATGATCTTCAAAATATATCTATTGATTGGATTCATCAGGAAGATTGAAAGAGTGATGTATCTTTCCTCTCTTCATTCATGAGCTCAAAAAGGCCATTTTAATTTTTCCCATTATACAACTCTTTGCATTTCATTATCCTTGGGAATTGTTAGCCCCCCAATTTTTTTATGCAATTTTAAGTCCCTAAAATCAATCAAAACATATCTCGTTCCATCTAGGATCCCCCTAAAATGAATCACGACAACTCTAGTGCCATGTAGGAGGTTACCCATTATCACCATACCACTCTCTTTTCACTTTATATTTGTTGTAGGCTTCTCATACATGATTAATCCATAAATTTCCATGGATATTCCATTGGAAATTTCTTCATAATAGATACTATAAACTATACATAAAAATCTAAAATATACACTATGAAGGGTTATTTCTCTTTAGAATTCTAGATCAATAAATAATTTTTTATTGCGTAGGGATGCAAATTATCATTGTGCAAAAAAGTAGAGAAAAGCAAAATAAAAGCTCACAAATGAAAATTTAACAAAGATATAACCTGGAAAACTATTGACATTATATATGGCATCTTGGAATGTTAAAATTGATGTCAACCTAGTGGTGGATCATGGTTGTGATGATTTGTTGATTTTAGGTTGCCAAAATGAAGTGTTGTATAGGTTTTATGGGATGTACATGTGGTACAAAGATGACTTGATGGAATGGAAGAGATTTGGGTTAGGTAAGAATGAAGTTTCCATGATTAACAGGAGAGACGTAGGAAACCCTTTGTCACATGGCATGACTATCCTAATGCCTTAGGCTTGCCACATTCTAAGGGCATCATTTGTTGCAAGGTGCCCAACCAAAGGCCATGACACTTCATGTAAGTGGAAACTCATAAAAACCTCAGGCTATACTAACGATCTTCCCATGGCACTGTTTTTATCAATTTGATCATAGGTGGTCCTGGTGTGAGTGTAATGGTTTTTAATCATGGTTTAATTTAGTCATCATTAACATGTGGATTTTCTCACATGAAAATGGATAAAATTATTGGTATATTGGTTGAGGATTTTAATGCATGGCTTTGGTCCTTATTAATGCTCTAATCTAGTCATGACAAGTAATGGCTTGAAGTGGTCTTGTTTTGGTGTAAACACATTCACTAATTTGGTAATGATTTAGTGGTTGATGTTGGTCCATTGAGAGAGTTTTGGGCATTGTTGTTAAATTCCATTTTCATGGATTGATTAAAGGTTGGACATGGAGCAATTTATATTTGATGAAAACTATTGTAGCAGTGTACTCCAATGGAGTACCCATGTGCATAACATGGGAACCTTTCTATATTAGATGCAGTGTACTTTTATTGATCATGTAGTGTAGGAGTGATGTAATGTATGTGTGTTGAAATTGAGTGAGATATTTTTAAAAAGGAGCAGTGCATAAAATTCGGTGTTATATATATATATATATAGAGAGAGAGAGAGAGAGAGAGAGAGAGAGAGAGAAGAGAAGAAAAATTATAGAGTGATTGGTTTTGGGCTAATTGTTGAGCGATTGAATGTGGAATGAGAAGATGGTATGATGGTTGCAATATTTGAATGATGTTGTGGATACAAAAGAGCCATGAGTGCATGAGTTAATGATGAAAATTTAGGTTTGAGTAGAGAGACTGAGATAGTGTCTGAGATTGATTAAGAGTTCAAAGGAAGAGTTTGGAAGGGATTTTATTTGTAATGACAAAGGAAAGAGTTGTTGGTGTGAATCGAAAGAGAATGAAATGTTAGATCGTTGTTTTTTAGATGTGGAATGTTGATTGCTACCAGAATACTAGAGATTTTTCATTAAGTATGATGTTGTTATGTCGTGTATTACTAACATCAGTTGTGTAGGGGCCAGAGATCGGTTGTAGAGGTTATATTGTTATAGCTTTTGTCATGGGATAAATTTAATGCATGTCTTATATTTCATATTGAAGCACTCTAAAATTGAGTGTAAATTCAGAGTTTGATGTATTGTATCGATGGCACAATATTAAGTCATTGTTTAGATGTTGTTAGGATGTCTAGGTTATAGTGAGTTTTCCACTATTGTGATATGTGTGCAAAAAAGAATTGTGAGAAGTGTCTTGTTGGTCTAAGATGGTATGCATGAATAGTTTGGTATGGTAATTTTGTCTTGGCTTAGTACAATGATAGTATCTTGCAGTTGAGGGAAGATTATCTTGATATAGAGTTATTGATGAGGGGTTTGTTGATATGTTATTGAGTTAGGGCTTGATGTTGATTTAGTGAAAAAATAGGTTATCTTGATGTATTTGTTGACTTGAGTTGTTGAGGGAATTTGAGTTGTAGAGAGACATTTAAGTATGTTGTTTCTAGGTCTGGTATGAAAATGTATGAAAGGGTGGCTGATAGTGATCGAGTAGTTTGGGGCCTCTGGTAAGTCATGGCTTACCAAGATAGGGAGTTGGGGCTTCTTAGATGGTAGTGGCCAGCAAATTGTTACACAAAGTAGGGGCTTCCTAGTTGATAGTGGCCAAACAAAAATTACATAGGGAGTACAGGCTTCCTAGTTGGTAGGATCCAACCAAACTATGTAAATTAATTTGAGTGGAGATTTAATAGAACAAGAGAGACAATGCAATAGTAGGGTGTTTTTTCTCCCCTTAAGGGTTTCCTCTAGAAATATTTACGTCTCTTGTGTATGATTAATTTGATTCTTGTATGTTATGCCATGTTTCTATTTTTATATCTTGATGAATGTTTAAAAGGGTGAAATCTTTAATAATTGTATCATTAATTCACCCCCCGCTCTCAATAGTGACTTGTTTACCAATAGAAACCCTTTCAAGAGAAAACTCAACTAGAAGGTGAGGTTTCCTTTCTCTCCTTATCTAAATAGAAAATGGGTGTGATTACAAAGAATTAAGGTCTACATCATGTGGGATACTATAGTGAACAATTCCTCTCTATATAGTGGTTTTTCTTTGGAATAGATGGCTTTAAGGACAAGGAATGGTGCTAGTTGTGTGTGGCACATAAAGCACCAAAGAATGTAGGGTTGAGGAATGTTAAAGAACAAAGACTCCCTTTTGTTTTGCAGACCAACATGTTTCTTTTGTGAATTTGAGCCTATATGTGTGTGAAGGAGAATGGTCTTCACTTCTAGTGTTAAAATTTGTTCTAAAGATGTGTGTAAAATACCCCCGAGTTAAGCTTTCCTCAAGCAATCAATATTTGGCACAGGGCTCGTTAGTTGTGAGAATTGTTTTTTTTCTGATTTAGCCTATGTTGGGGTGGAATGTGGCTAATCCTACTATCGTTTTAAATATATTTTTGGCTTTAATAAATAAATACTTCTTTCTATGTTAATTATATTTTTGGCATATATGATTTAGTGACAGGTATGATTATTTTTTGTTGTTATATCATTTAATTTTTCGATCGTAGTTCTGGTTGTAACAGCAAAGTTTGAAATCAAATAAGTGTAGTGGGTTTGATTCACTAGGCTATGGAATTTAAATAAATTTGAATGCACGAGAAATGCATGAAAATCTTAGTATTGCATGCCTTCCCCATTAATTCCATGTTGCATTTTATTTAATTTACCCCATAGGTTATAAGTCCCAATTTTTTCCTCTGATTTAAATAATCTAAGGAAGAGTTTTGGGGCCATTCTTGGAGTTTAAAGGTGAAAGCCAAAAATGTGATTTTCAGGGTGAATAGGTCATCTTGGCATTTTTTTATAACTTTTTTGGAAGGTTTCAGATGTTGAAACTTGGACAATATTGAAGCGAAATCTAGGTGAACATGTGATTCAATTTTCATATCTCAATTCACTCTATTTTAGAAGATATGATCTAAGGAAGTCATGCTTCTTTAATGTTTATGGAAACATGCTTCAAACATGTTATCTTGGAATTCTTGCTATATTTTTTTCCTAATATTTTATAGACCATAAAACTTGGAGGCGATAAAGAATATATCTCAACGAACTTGTTCTACAAGTTTCATGTATGGGATTACTATAATTAAAAGATATTCGCTAAGGAAGTTTCCTCTCCTGAATTGTCCCAAAGTTGGACGCAATTTTTTTGAAGAAATGCCTAAAAGGTTTCATAATTGATTACATAAAAAGTGTTGGATACATTACCTCAAAGACAAATAATTTCGTTGCATGACAAGAAGTATATTTGAACAAATTATGTGACAAAGTGGTATCCCCATATCCTTCATCAAAATTTAAGGGATAAAAATGTAACTCCCCATAGCCCTAAATAAGGAATAGTGGCTAGGAGTGTGATAAAGTGGCACTAGAGCTTATTGTCAAGCTAATAAAAAGAAAAGGAAAAATTTTGGTAACCCTTAACCTTTGTAAGTCATACGGGAACTAGGTATATGACATCTTCATTCCTTTTCTTTAATGCTCCAAATTTTTTCAAGTGATATAAGTGATCTCATTTTTCATCACATTTTATTGTGAAAACAACTTTGAGATCTTACAATCAGCCAATCGAATAAGTATTTCAATTTCTGAACTATTTCCTTCCATTCCCTTCCAATAACTAAACAAAGATCCTCATATAAATGTGATCATCTTCTATGTTCATATTATTAGAAAAGTTATGGAAGAAACACATAAGATATTTGACAGTGACTTCTAATTATCCATTAAACATATGTAAACCCTTAACATAGTATTCAAGGAAATCATGCACATTCAAAGGAAATTGAAGAGGAGCCTAAGTTATAGCTATTAAGGCATTGACATTTTCAGGATTTACAACACCATCCATTAAGCATTTTAGAATAGCTTCTTGGGCTTCAGAAGAAAGAGGATTCAAATAGGAGTTAAAAGCTACTTCTTTTGGGAAAATAAGAGAAATGGATTTTTAAGTATTAGGTTTAATAACAATTGGCTCACTTATAACGAAAGGTATTGGTAACTTTTGTGTAACTTCAATATATTTAAGATAAACAAAATATTTTTAAGGCATACCTATGTAAGTAGCCACTTGCTCTTCGCTTAAATTCCTTTAAGAGACAATGCTTTCTTGGTTGTGATAATATCAATACTTCTTTAGGATCTAGGTTACTTAGTGTGTGGTTTTTTCCATAATGCCTAATAAGTAAATTGGAGTTCACTAGGCGAATAATTGTAGCTAATCTTTCTCTTGTTCACTGGCAAGAATAGGTATATATTGTTATACCCAGGGAAAAATAACTCCATATCTTCAATTCCTAGTAATGATACAAATTTGATGATGTTCCTGGCCAAAAAACTTTACAAAAGAATCAATCCATAGAATTAATTGGTTTGATCAATATTTATGCCACTCTCTTAATTAATTTTAAAATGTTATATAAAATTATTAGCCTTCACACATTCATTCAATTAAGAGAGATAGATATCAATTAAAATGGAAAATAGAAAGAACATAAGATAACATTCACATGGATCAATAATACTAAACTAAAATTTGAAATATATGTTAAGAAAAATAATTTAGTCATTATAAAACACAATTAATTTGAATTAATTTATTTTTATCTAAAAACATAATGAAAAAGTAAATATGTTGGAAACAAAGTGGAAAATTCATAAAATCTCTTTTTAATAATTTTAATGTAGACACAAATGAATAGGGAAATAGTAGCCAATAATCACACTTCATATTTGTCCATAAAAATAAATGACTACATAGAAGATCTTTTCATTAATAATAGAAAAAATTACAAAATTTTACATAGAATATCCCTAACAAAAATATTGAATCTAACCGAATAATAATATGGCTGTTGTACAATATTTCAAATTTTCAATAGATACAAAAAAAACTCAAACCCCTAGTATCGATCTTTCAATTGTCTTTATCCAAAATAAATCCTAACAAATATTAGTTCCAAGTAGTAACTTTATAGGACTATAATTACAAAGATAGATTTATGATGGAGAAACAAGTTGTATGACTACCACGTATTGAACATTATTATTTTTCAGCCACGATTTATTTAGATGGATCATCATGGTGAAAACCAAGCAAGGAATCCCAATCTAAACCTGTAAGATACTTATAAGAACTGATTTTCCTATATGCAATATCCAACTATGCATATTTCTCTTTCTTAGGAATAACGGAAAATAAATTCTTAATCTACCATAAGAGGTAAAAGTCATCCATTAATTTTTCTACAATTATTTTCCCTTTCTCGTGTGTGACGCATCTACCTAATTATTAATTGTATTTCATTTCAATAGTATTAACTCTTTCTATGTTTTCTATGAAATTAAATTACCCTTTTTAGCCCCAGCAAGTAGGTAAACCCATTTGCAGCAGATTTTTGAACTTGTTCATAAATGTATCCACACTTCACTTAAGCTCAAATATGAAAGAGTTTTAGCTAACTCTTTATATGTGCCCATTGGCACTACTAGTACTACTAAAGCTATTTATTTGCTTGTGCTGATAAACCTCATTGACAAACGTGCTCTATCCTTTCCTTAGTTAACACTTAAAAAAAATCATGATTCTCAAGTTGCTTTTTAACCATATCAATTAATGTAGCAATTGATACTTTCCCTATTGAATCACTAGTAACTTTGTAGTCTGTACATGTTCCAAGTTAGGAATTTTGAGTCTCTTTTTTCAGGAAAAAGATATCACTATCGGTTATTTCACTATGTCTTGAATGAACTTTTAACTATTCGGAATTTATCCTCCCATCATTACCCATTGCTCTAACTCATCAATTCTCATTCGATTGATTCTAATGAGTAGCATTCCCTATTTAACTAACGTTCCATTTCAGTAACCATCATTTTCACTTTGGAAGTACTGAATGGTATTTTAATAAGGTATTTGAAAACCATGTCCCTTATTTATCTATGCAGATATATTTTGTCTGAATTCATAGATAATTTTAGAGATCTACAACCATTGTATCCCTCAACAATCTAGGCCATAGGATCTAGAATATCCATATCGAACTTTCATTTTACAAAATCAAGGGAGGAGAATAATATATTTCTAAGAGGGCCTTTGTTTCCATAAATGAGAGTATTTTCACATTTTCACGCTATATCTCTAAATACTATGAAAGTAAATTCTCTTGCTTGGCATGGCTGTAGCTATCTAGTTAACTTGGTTCGTGGAACTTAGTATGACTGTAGATTGAATGTATTCGACAAAAAATATAGGCTCACTTGATGAAGTTGCCTGTATGTTTTGAACTAATGCCTCCTGTCTCCTTTTAAATTCTCTTTTGTACTGGCTAGTCTAGTACCTAGACATCCTTATCAACTTTTTTTATAATTTTGGTTTGGTTAAATGTCCATAGGGATATGATCCCTACTTTATTCTTTTACTAGAAATGATCATGTATAGGCAATATATCTAGGATTCCCCTTGTTAGATTTTAATTCCTTCATAATTATACCTACCTCATGATAGTAAGATTGCTCTTGCATTAATAATAAATGGCTCAACTTATTTTTTCAACTTGAAGGTGCCATATTGCTTTTTGGAAACAAAGTGTAATTGATCAGGCTCTAATAACTCCTTGATATACTCCAAGAAACACATCTCAATAGTGAGAAAAAAAGGTAGTTGATAAGGACAGGAGTAAGATCCATAAAGTATGATTTCATTGTGATTTTAGAATAGATATTGTCGCCAACCTTGGTTTATGCACTCAACTAAGTGATACTTCTCATTTTTGGAAAATCCTAGGGGAAATCCTCATAAATGGCAAAGTACAAAATGAATGTGAATTTATTTATAAACTATGAGAAACATGCATTGTGGGATTGTTTCCTAACAATTGGATTCCAATGGATAACATGAGATGGTTTACCCATCTCATCTTGTAGGTTTAAATGTAGATTAACAAATATTTGAGGTTGAAAATATAGAAATAAGTACGATAAATAAGATTGAAACCTAAAACATCTAGTGACACTAAACTACACCAATTGAAGGTTTATTTCCTTTGCTAGATATTGATTCTAATGAAATCTTACCAAAGGTTTATTATTGGGATAGAGTGATAACATAAATCCTATGATTGTTTCATCAACCACCAGGTCATTATCATACCCTATGTGGGAGTAAATAGTAATGTCTTGCCTTAAATCATAGTAATGTCCTTAGACAAATGCTAGTACTATAGGGTATTTTTTTTTTAGAAATAGAAACATCAAAAGTAAGAAAATATTGTGGTTTTTTCTTCAATAAATAATTCCTAGTGAGATAATACAAGGGCTTCTTTCAAAAACAATTGGGTTTCGTGTAGTACAACTACATTGAAAGTTTCAAAAATAGATTCAAGATTTATTGGAAAGAGAATTACACCATTTCTAGAAATTACATCCTACTTACTAGGAACGCTATACAACAAATTTGGGAAATGAGAATGTTTAGAAGAAGATGAACTTAGTCAAATAATACTCCATCCATGAAAATAAATCATACGGGTTATTAAAGTTGCTAAATTCCAACTTTTGTGGACGATAGAGATCAAATTCATAAATCACAATGTTATAAACATGTCATTCTCTATTTATGACACTCATTTCCATAAGGGTAAGTGTATGAGAGTTTGTATTAGTTGCAGATATGGCTGTCTTCATTTTTTCCAATGAAAGAGAAATGAAAAAGACCAGATAAGTGCCCAAAACTAATTGGTAGATGATTTAGACCAGAGTGTTGACTTAGTGACTAGTAAAACCTTTTCATGATGTTTGTATTTTTCTTTAGTACTCCACTTGTCTCTAGGTAACCTACAAATGTGAGGGTTTCCTTGCCTTTCTATATTTTATCCTTGATTAGAAACCATTTTGAATGTGTGGCGGCCTCTTATTTTCTAAAAAAAGGTTGGAAACCACTTTATCAACTTTTTGAGGGTCATACTAATATATGTCTTGCTAATGTGACCCTCCACATCACCTACCATGTCACTACCTAGTCCATTTCTCTGTAATCTACCACCTCATCTTGTAAAACTACATGTCCAAATTATCATCTTATTGTCATACTCCAAATTGGTCATCATATCACCCTTTCAAGTTGTAGATATAGTGCATTATGACATCAACCTATCATCAACATTGGTGGTTTTTTATGGTCCCCTATTACTTTCGAAATGGTTGGTAGAGAGGGGGTGGTATAAAATACCATTCTACCATGTACACCAAGCGGTATATCACCTGGTATCCCTTTCAGAAAACCCCCATGTGTTATTTTTTGCACATTTATTGATGACTACACCAGAATGTGTTGGGTTTGTTTATTCAAGAACAAATTTAAAGCTTTTAAAACATTCAAGAACTTTCATGTATGGATCGAAAATGACACACAATCTCATATTGGTTATATTTTTACTGATAATGGAAAAGAACGCACTTCACCTGAATTTGGAAACTATCTTCGCCAACATGGGATCAAACATCAAATAATTGTTCCCTATAATCCCTGATAGAATGGAGTAGCTGAAAGAATGAATAGGACAATCTTAAATATGGCATGTTCCGTGATGTTTTTCAAGAACATTAAACTGATGTTTTGGGCTGATATAGTTCTATGTGTTGTTTATATAAATAATAGGTGTCCATCTAATGCTATAAAAAATAATACTCCCTATGAAATTTGGTATGGCCATATTCCTTTGGTGAGGCATCTCAGGGTTTTTGGATCCACCTGTTATTCCTTGATACCTAAGGAATTGAGAAACAATCTCAGTGCAAGGAGTAGCAAATATATCTTCTTGGAGTACTCAAATACCTCCAAAGCATGCCATCTCTATGATGAAGTTAATAAAAAGTTTATAATATCTAGATATGTGATCTTTCTTGAATCATCCAAGACTGACAATGTTGTTTAGCAGCAGGTTGATCACTTGGATAGATTTGGACATGAAAAGTGTTTTCAAGAGTTTGATAATGAGATTCCACATTTTAAGGGGGGGTACCTATAATAGATAATTTTTTGGAATCTTCTTCTGAAGCACTCTCTACCCCACATGAAGCTCCAACCACTGATGACAAGAATGTAAACTTTGAAACGGTAACTATAAACTCAAAACGGGAACTCTGGCCAAAAAACCCCAAAAAAACATCAAAAACAGTGCTCAAAACGAAAAGTGTGTATACTGGAACGATGTTTTTATTTGTTAGGCGTCAATTTTGAACATGTTTTAAAAATGGCAGTGACTACAAAATTTACTATGAAATTTTCGTGCAAAATATAGCTTCAAAATGAAAGTGATGACACTGGAACAATGATTTTTTTTTTTTAGGGTCAATTTTCAAAATTTAAAAAAAAATGTTAATAAAACCAAATTTTTATGTGTCAAACAAAATTGTTTATGAGGTAAAAAACACACTGATGTTTTTGGTAGAATATCTTTTTTCTTTCCTAAGTATAAATTTAACATGTTTTCAACCATAACATGCTAGATACAAAAAAAATTGAAATTTTTTCAACTATAAAATTAAAAAACCATGACATTATGAACAAATTACATCACTAAATGAATTCAAAAGTCATTATTTGTATATTGAATAAAACATACATTATATCTCTAATTTAATATTGCATTGTAGATATTTTAAACAATAAAATTTATCATAATTAAGACATATAATCCAACAACATAAAAATGCCTCATAACTTCTCATTTAACACCATATGGAAAACATTAATTCTATTTGAAGATACGATGCATAAATCAGTTATATAAATTGTCTTAAACAATTATTCAAAATCACTCATATTTTCTGTCACACCATCAGAATTCACATCTTCAGATGAGTGACTGGATGCTGACGAAGATGTTCCATATTATTCTCTTTCATCAACTAGTGCCCCATCTGAGTCCACATGCATGCCCAACATTTCAGGTTTCAAAATTCTTCTAGATCTACGATTGGTTTCAGGTGACTCCCATGTCAACATTGTTCCTTCTGGTAACAACCTTTTCAGAATCTCTATCATCTTGAAGCGAAGAGTTCCTCTCTTTGTTAAATTGAAGTCATAAACAAGTATGTCTACATCCTCCAATTTTAATATGTTTGTGCGGCGGCGATTTACATTTGTACCCTTTCTTTTTCTTTTTCCACCATTTTTTTTGTCAACTACCATCTCTGGCTTATACACACCATTGAATGGGTGTGTATTTGTGGCATACCAATGTACTTCAACACTTGTAACATCCTCAATTTCTGTAAAGACCTTTATAACTTTAAAAACCCAAAATGGATAGCCATTGGGATCTCCATCTGCTAGCACTGCAATCATGCAACCCTCCTTAATATCCTCTACAGAACCCCTATAAAGGTCTTCCATGGCTTCATGTTGTGCACAAGATCTTCTGGAACCAATATACATCTCTCTTTCTGCTGCCTGTGAAGAATTAATAATACCTTGAGATTGTTGTTGTTCAACAATGTTTACTTCCTCATGTTCATTCGACACATTTTGTGGCCAAATAAATGGATTTTTCAAAGGTATATCTTCATTTTTTGTTGTCGAAATGATATCACTTTGATTATTGAAAAATGACTCCCACCAAACTGAATCAGCAATGTCAAAGTACTCATATGTATATCTAATACATTTTTTAATTTCTTCCAGGCAATCAGAATAATTTATAGCCATGTTCTGTCTGCGTGCATTCTGAACACCAACTGATTGTAATAACAATATTTTTGATGCAAATATTGGATGATCTGGAATGAACTTCAAAAATTGCAAACCTGATGACAGTGCCCATTCTGTAGTAGTTGAATACTTCTTGCCCCATATTAGTGTTTTCCCATCAATTTTTTTGATACGAAATTGATGTTGGAAGCTAATGTCATTAAGTTGTTCAATGCATTTCCCCTCACCATATGATCCCAAAATAAACCTTCGCATGTCAACAGTTTCTTCCAACACATCAAAAGTAGGCTCTGGCATGTATGATTTCTTAATACTTTCAATTAGTGATGGCAAGCTCCCAACTTCCTTCCTCCTTAATGTGACTGAAAAACGACTAAACTTCTGATCAATATGGTCATGAGTGTGCCCAACAAGAAGGAAACCAACCTTTACCTTTTGAAAAATTCTCAATTCAACAAGCATGTTTAGATATCCAAAAACAACCTGATTTTTGTTTTCACGGCAAGTGTTGTCCAATTGTAGATACAAAACTTCAGGAAGATTACCAGACCAATGAGAAATCACATCATGAATTATGGTTATGGTCAGATTTGCATCATTATGAATATTTGGAGCTATGAAGTACACCCTTGGCAACATTTTCCCATTGAAGACCATACAACCGACCAAGTGAAATTGAATAAAGTTTTCCTCCTGTAAATTTTTGGGTGTGCGAACAAAATGTGGTAAAAGTGTTTTCTTCTGGTCCATACCATCAATTATCAAACCCAAATTTTATTCGGATTATCATAACACTTTTTTCGATGCTTGTACAACTTCTTCCTTTCGTTTGTTTGTTGTTCGCGATGCTCCTGAAGTTCTTTGACAATTAAATCTACACAACATAAAAGAGATTCATTAAGAAATATGTTTTCATAGTTGATGACTATACAATTTTAAAAGTTAAATTTATGAACGCTTACCTCTTTTTGAGCCTTCACATTTGTCCCTTTTTTATTTAAGAGAATCACATGTACTGCAAATCCCCATCCTTGTCTTCTTAGGAATACGGACATTGTTGAATTCTTTCTTCCATACCTTCACAAAATATTGATATGTAATAAACTGGCCATGTCCCTCAGCACCTTCTGCATATTCTTTGTATAAGTTGTAGATTTCTCGTCTTGAAAAATTATCTGGAATAAGTATTGTCTCTCTATTTGGCATACACTCTCCATGCTTTGAAAAGAAATCTTTCATCCATGACATTGCAGTATTTGATAATGGACCAAACTGTCTTTTATGACGTACTTCTGAATAAAATGTGGGATCCTTTTCCAAATTTTCTTGAATTCTCGAGAGACGAAAATTCCCAATCGAATGAAACATTTTGAAACCTTTTCTACAGATAAAAAAAGTCCCAATATGATAATCATAACCTGACAATGTAGATTGCATGCACCCAACGAAATATGAATTGTGCATGCTTTTATTCATTGACAAATATCTCTTCCTGCTTTCTAATGCAAATTTGAAATCCATATGTTTCAAGCAATCTTTTTGGCAACATTCACTTGAAATGAGAGCACTGATAGAAATTCTTCTTGTCAGATATTCTGCTCTACCCCTTGTATAACTAGAACAACTTGCATTGATACGAAAAGGTCTGCTCCTACTCCTTGATACAATATTTCTTGGCAACATCTCCATCATTGGATCATCATTTGTATAAGGCTTTTCATCATCATTAAGAGGAATGTTATCCACACTATGATCAGCTTTCATTTTCAAATATTGACTTGGAGGATATTCTTCATCTTCCGCTTCTTCAGTGCTACTGTCGTAGTCCTTAGAATTCAGACTGAATGGAAAATCTGACTCGATGTTTAATGGATATTCTTCCTCATATGCATTGCCAGTGCTACTCTCATAGTCCATAGAATTAGGACTACGTTGAAAATGTGACTGTTTACTTATTGAAGATGCTACATCCCGTCCTTTGTCACTGCTACCTTTATACTCATTAGAATTAGGACTAAGTGCATCATCCTATCCTTCATCACTGCTGCTCTCATAGTCCTTAGAATTAGGACTAAGAGGACACAGTGACACTCCATTCTTTTGAAATTCATCATCACGCTCTTCATAACTATTGCTCTCATAGTCTGCAGAATTAGGACTAAGTGGACACTGTGGTACTCCAATCTTTTGAAATTCATCATCCCACTCTTCATCATTGTTGCTCTCATAGTCCTTAGAATTAGGACTAACTGGACACCGTGACACTCCATACTTTTGAAAATCAACATCATGCTTTTCATCACTACTGCTCTCATAGTCCTTAGAATTAGGACTAAGTGGACACTTTGACACTCCATACTTTTGAAAATCAACATCATGCTTTTCATCACTACTGCTCTCATAGTCTTCAAAATTAGGACTAAGTGGACACCAGACACTCCTTTCTTTTGAAATTTGCCATCATGCGCTTCGAAACTGCTGCTCTCATAGTCCTCAGAATTAGGACTAAGTGGACACTGTGACACTCCATTCTTTTGAACTTCACCATCATGCTCTTCAAAACTACTGCTCTCATAGTTCTAAGAATTAGGACTAAGTGGACACCGTGACACTCCATTCTTTTGAACTTCACCATCATGCTCTTCAAAACTACTGCTCTCATAGTCCTCAGAATTAGGACTAAGTGGACACCGTGACCCTCCATTCTTTTGAACTTCACCATCATGCTCTTCAAAACTGCTGCTCTCATAGTCCTCAGAATTAGGACTAAGTGGACATCGTGGCACTCCGTTCTTTTGAACTTCACCATCATGCTCTTCATCACTGCGGCTTTCATAGTCCTTAGAAGTAGGACTAAGTGGAATTTGTGACTCTTTATTTATTTGAAATTCTCCATCCCCTCTTTCATCAGTGCTGCTCTCATAGTCCTTAGAATCAGGACTAAGTGGAAGAATTGACTTTCTATTCATAGTGGAAGAATTCCCGCTATATTCATCAATATGAATAGAGTTGTTACGCGATGAAGAAGTTGATGGTGTATAAATCGAAACTTCACTATCAGAACAATCCATCCCTTTCAAATAGAAGATGTTGAATGATACAAATGGAGAGTCTCCTAAAGATATTATATAGCTTAAAGAATGAAATTTTCCCTCCAAAAAATTTCGCGAAAATATTTCCCTCCAAAAAGTTTCGCGAAAATATTTCCCTCCAAAACGTTTCGCGAAAATATTTCCCTCCAAAAAGTTTCGCGAAAATATTTCCCTCCAAAAAGTCTGTTAAATTTATTTACCTTCATTATTTTGTTCTACAATTTATTGAAAAATGTAAACTAAATTTTTTTATGAAATCAAAATTAAAATTGTACACTACAACTTCTACATTAATTATTTTAATAGTTAAACTATATAATATTCGCTTTACAATACTACAATATTCGCTTTATAATATTTTAAAACAAATTATCCCACATTCAACCCGTTGTAAAACAAATCTATAATATTCACTTTATAATATTGTAAAACAAATTATCCCATATTAACCGTACAGTAAAACATCTCCGTAACTTCACTTATATATTAAAATTTCATTATCACTATTACTCACATCACATCCAGGCTTTCTGAAAATCGTTGAAAGACTCGTGAATTTGTGGAGCAGCTAAATCGCTATCAACAACATATTCAACGAAGAATTCTCGCAATTGAAAGGTAAGTTAAATTTTTTTCCTTGAAAACTTTTATATTAAATTAGTTTAATGAAAAAGAATTTTTTTTTTTTAAATTAATAATTTTCCTGAGCCAAAATAACAATTACATCCATCGTGAGCATGGTGGGCCCGGTCAACCTCATTTTCTTAATACCCGTGGGTGCGCCCCCTTGCCCAACCCCCTCCCCCCCGGGCGCGCCCCGCCCACCCTCCCTCGGCCCCGCCACCCGGGCTGCTCGTGCCCGCGCCCGGCAGGCGGCAGGGTGATTCCAGGAATCACCCTGCCGCCTGCCGGGCGGGGGCGTGGGCGGCCCGGGTGGTGGGGCCGAGGGCTACCCGCCCCACCCCTCCGGGCGCCCTCCCCCCCCCCCACCCGCCCGCCCGCCCGCCCCACCCCTCCCGGCGCCCTCACCCACCCCACCCCTCTCGGCGCCCTCACCCACCTGCCCTCACCCACCCGCCCGCCCCACCCCTCCCGGCGCTCTCACCCGCCTGCCCTCACCCACCCGCCCGCCCCACCCCTCCCGGCGCCCTCACCCGCCCGCCCCACCCCTCCGGGTGCCCTCCCTACGCCCCCCCTCACCCGCCTGCCCCACCCCTCCCAGTGCCCTCACCCACCCGCCCCACCCCTCCGGGCGCCCTCCCTACCCCCCCATCGCCCGCCCGCCTGGCCCGGGCGCCCTCACCCGCCACCCCTCCGAGCCCCCTCGCCCGCCCACCCCACCCCTTCGAGCACCCTCACCCGCCCCCCCGCCCGGCGCCCTCACCCACCCACCCACCCCACCCCTCCGGGATCCCCCCACCCCGACCCCCCTCCGCCCGGGTGCCCCACCCACCCTCCCTCAGCCCCGCCGCTGGGGCGCCCCACCCACCCTCCCTCGTGCAGGCGCCACCTGGGCCGCCCGCGCCCCCGCCTGCTGGGCGATTCCAAGAATCGCCCTACCGCCTGTCGGGCGATTCCAAGAATCACCCTGCCGCCTGCCGGGCGGGGGCGTGGGCAGCCCGGGTGGCGCTTGCACGAGGGCGCCTCGCGCAGGAGCCACCCAGGCTGCCTGCGCCCCCACCCGGCAGGCGGCAGGGTGATTCCACCCTCGTGCAGGCGCCACCCGGGCCACCCGCGCCCTCGCCCGGCAGGCAGTAGGGCGATTCCCAAAATCGCCCTGCCGCCTGCCGGGCGGGGGCGCGGGCAGCCCTGGTGGCACCTGCACGAGGGAATCGCCCTGCCGCATGCCGGGCAGGGGCGCGGGTGGCCCGGGTGCGGCCCCGGTGGCACCTGCATGAGGGAATCGCCCTGTCGCCTGCCGGGCGGGGGCGCCGGCGGCCCGGGTGGCACCTGCACGAGGGAATCACCCTGCCGCCTGCCGGGCTGGGGCGCGAACGACCTGGCTGGCACCTGCCGAGGGCAGCCCTCGGCCAGTGCCACCCGGGCCGCCCGCACCCCCGCCCGGCAGGCGGCAGGGCGATTCCTGAAATCACCCTGTCGCCTGCCGGGCGGGGGCACGGGCGGCCCGGGCGAAGGGAGGGTGGGTGGGCGCCCGGGCGGAGGGGGGTTCGGGTGGGTGAGGGCGTTGGGCTGGGGGGCGGGTGAGGGCGCCCGGAGGGGTGGGGCGGGCGGGCGGGCGAGGGCGCCCGGAGTGGTGGCGGGTGAGGGCGCCCGGGCCAGGCAGGCAGGCGGGCGGGCGGGGGGTGGGTAGGGAGGGCACCAGGAGGGGTGGGGCGGGCGGGTGAGGGCACCGGGAGGGTTGGGGCGGGCGGGTGAGGGCGCTCGGGCCGAGCGAGCGGGTGGGTGAGGGGGGCAGTAGGGAGGGCGCCGGGAGGGGTGGGGCGGGCGGGTGAGGGCGCTGGGAGGGGTGGGGCGGGAGGGTGAGGGGGGGGGGTAGGGAGGGCACCGAGAGGGGTGGGGTGGGCGGGTGAGGGCGCAGGGAGGGGTGGGGCGGACGGGTGGGTGAGGGCGCCCGGAGGGGTGGGGTGGGCGAGTGAAGTCGCCGGGAGGGGCGGGGCGGGCGGGTGGGTGAGGGCGCTGGGCAGGGGGGTGGGTGAGGGCGCCCGGAGGGGTGGGGCGGGCGGGCGAGGGTGCCCGGAGGGGTGGGGCGGGCGGGTGAGGGCGCCCGGGCTGGGGAGGGTTGGGGGGGTTGGGCTGGGGCGCCCGCGCGGGTGAGGGCGCCCAGGCCGCCGGGTGGGGGGGGGTTGGGATGCTTTGGGGGGGGGGGGGGGGGGGGGGCCGGGTGGGTGAGGGCGCCCGTGCCGTGCGGGGGGGGGGGGGGGGTGGGTGAGGGCGCCCGAGCAAAATGTTTTATTCGTGATTTACTTTTTTTACACTAGAATGTTAATGCATGCCATTTTGGAATGTGAGGGGCGGTGGGTGGGGCGATTGTTGATTAAAATTTATGATTTATTTTCATTGTTAATTTAAGTTAATATGTTTTTATTATTTACTAATTTATGTGTTTCTATTTTTCAGGAAAATGACATTGAAGAAAATTTCAGTGAATCTTTCTGGACCAAAGACTCTTAAAGGTGCATCTAAAAGAAATATTGGTGAATGAACTCCACTTGAGCTCATGACTACAAATCTTTCAAGTGCCTCAAGTGATAAGAAGATGATTCCAGACTGGAAGAATTCGAAAGAGGTGAAATTTCCATCAAGATTGTGGTATGTGAAAGAAAGAGAAAGCAAAAATGTGAATATATATCTATATATCGATATACCGAATGATAATGGAATTTTTGAGGTGATGGGAAGAGTCATAGATATGTGTTCGGTACCAGACACTGAAGTTGTTTACGTACTTACAAAAGCTCCCAAGTCACATGAAAGGGTTAAATACCAACTATCATATTCATTGTATGACACGAGAGAGGTATCTACAAAGTTGTGTAGTCAAATCGTAAATGAGATGACACAAAACATCGTAAGTATTGTTATTTATATTTGTATTTTGCGTTTTTCAAAGTGTCTCGCTATATTTTTTAACTTTGTTTTTTATTGACGTATGATATTTTGTTTGGCAGAATTTCATTGAAAGTTGTTCAATTAGGTTGGGAGGCATTCATTTCATTGAGCATGATATCATGAAAGTTGTCAGCAGTTTTTACTCAGTGTCAGAAGAAGATATGGAAAATAGGCAAAATGAAGTAATTGATAATGCTACAAAACTACATCCAAAGAATCAGAAAAAAAAGGCCTCTGGTGGATAAATCTAGCAAGGGTAAACAAGTTACTTTTGAGAATGATGACGTTGAGATTGACAATGAAACATATGTTGTCATTACTGAAGATGACATTGGAACTGAGAAGAGCCATAAAAATCGAAAAGTAACAATGCCCAAGAATAACTCTGTTGGGAATGTTATGACCAAGAAAAGTAAAGTTGATGATTTTGAAGCAGTCATTACCAGCAGTCAAGAACCTAGTGAAACTTCAAAAGAAAGTAGAGAAATCATTACACTAGGAGCTGATTTAGAAGATGGCATTATCAAAACAAAACAAAATGTCATTCGAGAGAATTTGACAAAGAGAAACTTAATTGATGGTGGTCGCACATTTCAGCTTAATGTCAGGCAAACCTATAAAGCAAGTGAAGGACAATGTCAATATCAAGTTAGAAAGCCACAGCATCTGAAGACATTGATGAGGTACAATCCATATGCTCATGTGGTTAGTTATGTGCTTCTTGTTGATCCACTTCAAGTTCCCAACAAAGAAGCATTTGATAAGTCAAAATGTTTTGAATACAATTATTATGTGCTTGGGGGAACCATTCTGTAGAAGCTCAAAGACAATTGATGGAGGAATATCCTAATAACCCACATTTTGAAACAATGAAATGTATCATTTATGCTGGTTTATCTGATACAGAAGAAAAGTTAGTGGCATGGGATCATAATTCAGATAATGAATATAGGATGTCTATGACTTTCATCCAAAGGGTAAGATTTATTCATAGTGAATTTGAAGAAAAATGTGGTGGGGATAGGACAAATGTTACTGCAAATTTCCGAAAGGAATGTTGTATGGAAATAGGATATCAAATTGAAGAGAAAACCAATTCAAAATGTGGAAAAGGCAGCAAACATAGTGATTTATTCAAAGGTGTTGATAACATTTTCCAATTGGCATTTAGAACTGGAGATGTTTGGAGGTTGATTTATGATATTTTTAGCATGTGGGAAGACATTGCCATTAAAAACCAGAAGGTCAAAAATTCTAAGCCATTGATATGTGGCAACAGTAAATTAGCTCCTGAAATGAAGCATCTTCCAGAAGATATGACTATCACACCTTGGAGGGCGATGCAAGGAGTGAAAGATGAAAAAATTGTCAAAACAATATTATCTCGAGTGAGGTCAGGGTAATTATCATTGGAGGAAATGTCTGAAGAATTTCAAAAGTAAGTTTGTTGAAATATTTTTATTTATTTCTAGATTATAATTATATTTTAAATAAAACATGTTGTTCTTAGTAGTATTTGTTATACATATCATTATATTAACTTTTTGTTACTTTATCTATGCACTCACAAAGTTTATATGAAAATTCAAGAACAAATGGTTAGATTGTTGAATGAAGATAGTTGGGATGATGTTGTACGCAACTATCCAGATTCAAGTTCTACATCAACATTAAAAGCTTTTTATCTTGCATTTAAAAAGGTATCTTGATTTATACATTCATTTTTATTCACCTGTGTACTATTTTTAATTTATAACTTACACATATATTTGTTTATTTTATAAAAGATGAGGAAGGATGATAATGGAGTGCCAGATAGTTTCAAAACCTTTATTGAAAAAATAAAGATCGAAAGACTGAGGAAGCAACGTATTAAGGATGTTCAATTTGATCCAACTCTTAATCATTTCATTTGGAATGGGCTAGACACTATTCAATATCAAGTAATACAAGGCGACTATGAAGACATTGCTAAACTCATACCTAAAAGGGATTATGCCCTAGTCATTGCAGATATTCCCCATGGTTTCAATATTCCAAACATTGACTATGATAGTGACCCTTATACGTATCAAGCTTTTAGTAAAGTGGTTGTGGGATTTGTAGAAGTCACGTCATCACCATTATGGAGATTTGTGACATTTCATTCAGACACACAATTGGCAATGATATTATCAATCTTCAAGGGGAAAACAAATTCAAGGATGCAGCTTACATGGTAAGACGTTTAAAATGTATATTTGATTAATGTTGAAAAATTTATCTATGTACAAGTTAATTAAACTTTTACTATTTCATGTTACAGGAAAAAGTCAAATCTTCTTCACAACGAAGATCAACAATTTATAAATGATTGTGAGTTCATTCATATTGATAGTTAGGCAAAAGATGATAGCCATATGTCTATGATTTTTAATCGGGTAGACGGAAAGAGTCATAGCCAAATACTGACTTATGATGCTGTTGTGAGAAAACTAACATATGAAGACAAAGAAGCAAAAGGAGAGATAGTTAACATTTATCAAAAACCACAATTATTGATTAACTATCTTATAGACATTTGTTCAAATGAAGGAGATTGGGTTCTGGATTTATTTTCTAGCTCAGGTAAGTTTTATTATATGGAATTGAATTTCAATATGTTATTTTTTAAATTAATATGTCATTGTACTAATTTAGTTCATTATTTCTTTTGTGCTTGATAATTAGGTACAACACTAGCATGTTGCCTTCAAAAAGGAAGAAATTGCATTGCAATTGAAAAAGATCCAGTACAGTGCAATTTCATTTAGCAAAGAATTAATGCTCTTCAATTTCTTCCAGATGCAGTGCAAGAAATTGGGTTGAAGAAAGGGGACTTTAGTGAATCACGTGTGGCATAAAAGGCAAAGGAACCCCAACCACCATTACATGGAATGTTTGGAAAGACATATATTGGGAGATTCGCAGACATCAAAGACCCATTAGAAGAGGAAAATGAGCAAAATGAAACAGAAAATATTGTGGAAGAAGACAATGATGAAACTCTAGAGGACGAAGAGTTTGGATTACGTGACATTGTTGATTAAATTTAAGTTATGCTTGTAAATCAAGCTTTGCAATGTTTTGACTTTGACATTTTATGAGAAGAATAAACACTCAATTAGGGTTGTTATACGTTCAATATTTGTAATATGTGATTTTTTCATTGATTTTTAAGTTAATCATTATTTTTTGAAAAAAAAATGATTTTTATTATTTTTTTGACATGAAATTCATAATAAAAGTTGTTATTTAACCATTTTTAGTTAAAATTATCGTATAAAAATTGTGATTTTGACATGTCAATTCTAGCAAAAAATTATCAAAACGTGTAATTTTTTAGTTATATTTATGTTAAAAATGGTTATTTTTATGTCCATTCTTAAAAAATATTGTTTTTTAGAAACAATTATTTCATGTGGATTGAAAAATTAATTAAGGATATATAAATATGTAGAATATCGAAAAGTCTAAATATCGACCTTCTAATTTAAAAATGCAAAACAATAAAAACCTCACGAAAAAAAATTTAAAATTAAAATAAAAAACAAGAAAATGTGAAGAAAACGACCACTTCAAAAATTATCAAATTTACAAAATAATTATTTACATTTTATACATTAAAAAGTTTAAAGCCAAAAAACAAGGCTTTTAAAAAAGGGGTGTGATGCAGAATACTCACTTTTTTAAATCAGCATGAAAATCACTACCATTCTAAAACGTGATGTACATAAAAAAAATTAAAGTGCCAAAAACTATGCTCTAAAAAAACGTGTGTGTTCTGCATCACCTCTTTTCAAAATAAGGTCACTTTTTTGCTATCTCTACGAAACGGGTAACAGTATCAGTTCCCATTTCAAAGTTTACATTGTTTGACACTTTGAGTGATGTGATTGATAGAATTGGGATACTAAATCTTGATTCAGCCCCATCATAATCAACTAAGTAGCCTGGGCCATCTTAGAAAGGTCATCGAAAATGGTTAAGAAAGACACTTGAAAGTGTTCGTCCTGATGATGTTGGAAAGACAAGAACAAGAATCTCAACCAATTAGAAAGGAGGTGATGCAGATGATTCTGATTGCCCTGTTGATATGGATGTTTCTTATGATTGTGAACCGACTTTGTCTACAGATTTCGAACCAACTTCCTTCAAAGAAGTTGCTTCTAATGATGAATGGAAAGAAGTGATTCAGAAAGAATATGGTGCTTTGATAAAGAATGACACTGGAAGCTGGTTGATCCTCCATTGGGAACCAAACCAATAGGCTGCAAGTGGGCCTTCAAGAACAAGTATAAAGAAAATGGCTCACTTGACAATCGTAAAACAAGGCTTGTGGAAAAAGGTTATGCACAAAAGGAAGGGGTCGACTACGAGGATACTTTCACCCCCGCAACAAAATGGGCTACCATTCAAACACTCTTTGCCTTGATAGCTCAAAATGGTTGGAAAGTCCATCAAATGGATGTAAAAATTATTTCTTGAATAGAGATATGAATGGGAATGTTTTTATGTCCCAAATAGAAGGATTTTCTTATGAAGGGGTGAGCTTGTAAAATCCTTGTATGGCCTCAAGAAACCATTGTGATTCTAGGACAAGAAATTGATTGAACATCTTCTCAAACTTAATTTCAAACATTATGATCTTGATGATGCAACTTTGTTTGTCAAGAAAGTTGGAAAAATAGTTGTATATCTTGTGGTGTATGTAGATGATCTTATGATGACAGGGACCAATGAAAGCTACATTGCATCCTTAAATAAGGAACCGAGAAAGGTTTTGAGATGACAAATTTGGGCTATGTTCACTACTATCTTCCTATTGAGGTAACCCAACATCCAAAGTTTATATTCCTCTCTCAGAAGAAGTACATTAGAGATATGTTGAACAAGTTTGGAACGACTGAGTGCAATCCTTTGACTACTCCAATGGAACATAACTTAAAGCTCACATCCACTGAAGGACAATAATTTGAGGTTGCAACAATGTAAAGACAACTCGTAGGAAGTCTCAACTACCTGACTATTGCTAGACCAGACATTTCATTTTTTGTTGGAATCTTCTCCAAGTTTATGCCAAATCCTTGTGAGGGTAATTGATCTACTGCAAAAAGAGTTCTAAATTACTTGAAGGGAACTCAAGACTTTGGACTCAAGTATACACAGGTGGGTGACTTTAGCTTGATTGGATACTCTAATTCAGATTTCGATGGAGATAAAGAAACTGGGGTATCTACTTTAGGTTATGCTATAATTCTTGGATCAAGAGATGTCTCTTGGAAGTCACACAAACAATCAGTTCTATTAAATTCCACAATTGAGGTAGAATATGTGACAATAGCTGAAGTAATGAAGGAAATTATGTGGCTCAAGAAAATTGTGGAATATTTATAGGAGAAACAAGTACATTCAACTCCTATTTTGATTGACAACACTTCTGCAATAAAGTTCGTTGAGGACCCAAAGTTCCACGATTCAACGAAGCACATCAATACAAAATATCATTTGATTCAACATCATGTTAAGGCCAAAACAATCCACCAACGAAATTGTTCCACGAATGAGCAAATTGAATACATATTTACCAAAGCGCTTGGAAGGGAAAAGTTTGAAAGATTTAGAATGATGCTTGGACTCACCAACATCCATTCAGATTAAGGGGGGAATGTTGACACCCAATATTTTGGATTAGGTAAATCCATGTAAATATTGTAAATAGAAATATAAAGGGAATTGGAAGATGAAGAGACAACGGGAGATGAAACCCAACAGTCTCCCTCACCATACATATATATATGTTTTATCTTAATGTAAATGAAACAAGTTATTTGTGGAGTTACTCACGGTGTAGCATACAAAAGGCATAATAAATAGACCAAATATTTAAAAAATTAATCTATTGAACACATCTCAAAACTAGAGAAAGTGAACAATAATAACTCCTCTACTATTTCCACTACATCAAGATAATATTGTTGAAAATTGTTTCCACATTAGCAGTGCCTAGGATGTGATAGTGTTCAAGCAACACCCTCTAAGCCACAATACTTTTTAATGTGAGTCTACGAAGCATACCTTTTATAATTAATGATTACAAAGTGAAAGTAACTTTATATTATAAAGTTGAGTCACTTAAGTGATTTAAGTGATCTCAAGGAGAGATTAATTCACATCCATCGATCTCATGGAGCAAGAGTAAATTTGTATCATTGAGATATTAGTGTTAGTTACAACTATTTTAATGAGATATATAAGGTAATTTATAGGGGTGAAGGAGCTCATATTTTAGACTTCATTATGAGAATTTAATGAAGTTAAATATAAAGAGAGATTGAGGAGGTTGAAGAAAGAGATAAGGGGTAGCAATACTTGGTGCAAACAACGTTGGATTTGGTGCATATGTCCCAAGGAAGAAGTACAACATACAATGGAAAAAACCATACATATTTAAGTGTAGATTGTATAAGAATTTATTGTTAGTTGTATAACGGAAAGAAGATGAAAAAATTGATGGCATGATTTGGCATGATTTATAAGGAAATACACTGATAAAATATGTATTGTTTCATACAAGAAAAGTGCATGATCGAGCACAAAATTTGACCCAATATTTTTTTTGTCTTTCTCGGCATAATTGTACAAACATGAAAAAATCTATTGGCATAGACTTCAAGGAGAAACTTTGCACAAATTTAAACGTTTTCTATGGGTTCAATTTATGAGATAACTACTATATTTAATGCTAAAAATTTGTTTTAATCTTTGTTTATATTTTTGAAGGCACATAAATAATAAAATCTATCTTCTCTACTGGTTTTCCCTTCAGGATCTTTCTATGGGATTTTCCCAGAATTTATGTGTCTACTTTCATGATAATTTTTCATTGTTTCTAAGTTCAATAGTTAGTAAGAGATGATATTTTTCTTCTAAGTTTAGTTTCCAGATTTATTTATAAGAACAGAGATAAATGAGCAGTAAATTGTGATAAACTTAGTGAAACTTAAAATCCATAATTGGGTCAGTTAGAAACTTGCATTGTTTCATATGCATAATGAATGAGGAGAAGCCAGACAAGAAACAAAAAATAAGATAGATAAATGGGTTTGTAGGGGATTGCGATGTTTTGCTTGGAAGGTGAAGGGAAGAGTATTATTGGTTAGTTGGGTAGGTCATGGACACTGTGTTGAGATATGAGGATAAGTTAGCTGGGGCAACTAATTTTATTCCTTGGAAAGGGAGGATAGTATTTTTTCTGGCAAAACAAGTGTTGTGGGACATCCTTGATGAGTCTATATGCTATGAAACCAGCTCACAAAATGATAGATCAATGACTTAAAAAGTATACTCTTCGAGGAAGAAACTTCCTTTAAATTACATAAATGAACAATTCTTGGATGATACAAATGACAAGACCTCCTTTATATATATATATATATATATATATATATATATATATATATATATATATATATATATATATGAGTATAAGGGGTCACAATATAATAAAAGCCTACATGACAATAATAATGTAAGGAAACAACAATAAAAATAGTGGGCTTCTATGGGCAACAACAATAACAATATGGGGACTACACTAAAAATAACAATAAGGGGGATACACAAGTATTATAGGGACATAGCATGCCGCTGTCCTTCAAAAAAGTGTTGTCCTCAATTCTTGAGTAGTTATGGATGCTTCTGTATAAAATTCTCATCCCCCCATGTGGAACCTTCAGCAAGTAAGTTCTTCCACTTAATGAGATACTTTAAAATTGATCAATTCCGTATTTATCGGGTTCTTATCTCTATGACTACTTCAGGCTCAAATATGATTTTTCCTTGTCTGTCAAGTTTTGGAAACACTGCTTGAACTAGTACCTTTTCATCGATGACCTTATTTAAGCATGAAACGTGGAAAACTGGGTGTACTCAGGAAGATGCATGTAATTGCAATTTGTATGCCATGCTACCAATATTTTGCAACACCTTGTAAGGACTATAGTACTTGGGCGATAATTTTTTATCCTTCTTAGCTTTCTTGATAGACTTTTGTTTGTATGGTTGTAGTCGTAAAAATACCCAGTCACCTATATCAAAACTTCTTTCACTGTGATGCTGATCTTCCTATTGTTTCATTTGATTTTGCACCATAGTGAACTTATCCTTTAAGAGTTGGAGAACTTGTTGTTGATGATCGATGTGATCTTCCATTGCTTGAAACTTAGAATTTTCTCTCAAAGATGATGTGATGGATGGTAGATGATATCCATAAAGTGCCATAAATGGGGTCATTTTTGCTGCAGTATGGAAAAAAGTCTTATACCACCATTCAGCTAGAGGTAACCACTTGACCCATTTTGTTTGTTTATTAGATACAAAGTACAAATATAACCTTCCAAAAATTTGTTCACTATCTCCATTTTCCCATCAGATTGAGGATGATAAGAAAATAATTCCGTCCAAAAATTTCTAGTGCAAATGCGATCTCTTTCACTTACTATAATCTTTGGGTTTCCATGAAGCTTTTGAATTGTTTCCATAAATGCAGTAGCAACTATAATTACTTTAAAAGGATGAGATAATGCACAAAAGTGTGCATACTCAGTAAGTCTATCAAGTACCACCATGATGTCACTCTTTCCTTCATACTTAGGTAAACCTGTGATAAAATCCATTGAGACCTCCTCCCAACGCTGACTTGGAATGGCTAAAGGTTGTAACAGACTCGTGGTCTTAATTGTCTCAACCTTATTTTTTTGGGAAACCAAACATTCTGCAACAAAAATCTGAATATCAGATTTAATACCATCCCAAACAAATCCTTCTTGACCCTATGGTAAGTTTTTAAAATTCCTAAGTGCCCTCGTAAGGGAGAGGTGTGCAATTCCAAAATAATATTTTGTTTGAGTTGGGAATTCTTAGAAATATATAAGTGATATTTGTACAATAATTCCTTATAGCTAAATGTATCATATGTATTGGGATCTTGCTGCAAGTTTTGAATGAGTGACCACACCTCTTTATCATTCTTCCATTCATCCTTTTCTTCAGTTATCCACTCAAGTTGGATAATATAAATGGCATAAAGCAATGCTTCCACATCCTCATCCTTTATTGAGAGTGCATCTGCAACAACATTTTGCTTCCCTTTTTTGTAGACGATTTCAAAGTCATAACCCAACATCTTTGTCACCCATTTTTGCTGCTCTTCTGAAGATAATCTTTGTTCCAAAAAGTATTTAAGACTCTCATGATCTGTTTTTACCTTGAAGTGTCTTCCCATTAGGTACAGCTGTCATTGCTTTAGTGCATGTAGTATTGCCAACATTTCCTTCTCATAAATAGGCTTGTGTAAATACTTCACTTTGATTGGATGAGTTTCAAAAGCAATGGGTCTTCCTTCTTGCATTAAAATAGTAGAAATTCCATTTCTCAAGTCATCATATTCCACAATAAGGAATCACCTTCCACAATAACAAAAATGTGAATTCAAGCATAGCTAAGACTGATGCTTGGCATATTGACTCTTTAAGATGTTAAAAGGCCTTCGTTGCTTTAGGAGTCCGAGAAAATGCATCCTTCTTCAGTAATGATGTTATAGGTGCCACTATTATCCCATAATTCTTAACAAACTTGCAATAACACCCTGTCAACCTAAGAAAACCTCTAAGGTGCTTTATGGCTGTGGGGATTTTCCATTCCTTAATGTCTTTAATTTGGTTAGGGTCTACCTTAACACCATCATTAGATAAAATATGACCCATATATTCCACCTCCTATACTCCAAAGAAACATTTGGAGGTTTTTCATATAATTGTTTCTCCTCCAATAGTTTGAGCTCCCTGTCAACATGTTGAACATGATCCTTCCAAGAATTGTTGTAGATTAGCATATCATCAAAAAATACTAACACAATTTTTTTATGCAAGGATTTGAAAATGGAATTCATCAAACCTTGAAATGTGGAAGGTGCATTAGTAAGGCCAAAAGGCATGACCAAAATTTCATATTGACCCTCATGAGTTCTGAATGTTATTTTCATAATGTCTTAATTATAATTTGATGATATCCCGAACGAAGATCTAGGTTGGTGAATTAAATTTCTCCTGTAATTCGTCCAACAATTCATCAATGATAGGAATGGGAAAATTATCTTGAATAATTATCTTGTTGAGCTCCCTATAATATATACATATATGTCGTGATCCATCCTTCTTGTGCACCAATACTACTGGAGCAAAGAAATAACTTTGACCAGGTTGAATTATACCATCCTTTGGAATTTCTGCAACCATACATTCAATTTCACTCTTTTGGGCATAAGGATATCTGTAAGGCTTGATGTTTAGAGGAAAACTTCCTAGAATAAAATGAATAGCATGATCATGATGAGGAATAGGTGGGAGGACTTTAAGAGTCTCAAACACCTTGGAATGATTGTCCAAGGCTTTTTGGAGATTTGGAGAAATAGATGATTTCGATGTTTGAACCTCTAGTGAGCATAATTGTGCAATTACGCCCCATTGTTATTTATTCATATGATTTGTCATGCAATTAGAGACAATTATCTTTCTTTGTTTCTCTATTCAGATGATTCGTCATGCAATTAGAAACAATTATCTTTCTTTGTTTCCCTATGATACCCCTTAATTCAACTTCCTTTCCTTCCCAAAAAAATTTCAAGAAATGTTCTTGAAAATTGAAAGTTATCGTCCCCAAAGATTGTAACCGTTGGAATCCTAGTACAACATCCCCACCACCCATAACAATGGAAAGCATTAGAATGTTCAATACATATTCCCCCATGGTTAGCTTTATATTATGGCACCTCCAGAGAAATTTATAGTTCCTCCATTTTCAACCATCACTTGATACTATGGTGTTGGATATAGGAATAAATTCAATTCCTTGTCTATCTTACAATGAATAAAATTATTGGTACTACCTGAATCAATCAACACTATTACCTTTTTCTTCTTGATATATCTTTCTATATTGAGAGTTTGAGGAGTGGTAATTCCTGAAAATTCATTACAAGATATGGTCGGATTAATTTCTTGTTTCTCTGGGCTTGGTTCCTGGGGTATATCCTCCTCTTTTGACATTTCTTATTCCCTTTCTTCCTCCTTTTCACAATATATGTAGAATAATTTCTTCTCAGCACACTCATGAAATTTAGTGTTTTTTCTATCAAAACTATAACAAAGATATTTTGCTCTTTTTTCCTCCAATTATTATGGTGTCAACCTTGTAGGTTGTGGAAGACTAGGAGAAGCAATGCTTCCATCTTTATAGTTTTCAGTGGTAGACTTCCTTGTTTCCATAATTTTGTCTTCAAATTTTCTTTCCACCTTGAATGTATTCTCCAATGAATCAGGCTCCCAAAGGTGAACCTCCTATTGGATGTTATCTTTTAATGTACCTATGAATACATCAATCATATGCCCCTCTGGAATATCGATTACCCAAATATTCAATTTTTTAAAGTCTTCTGTTAGCTCCGCCATTGGACCATTTTGTTTGAGATTTATTAGTTGGATAAAGTTGTTGATATTTGTATATTCATAATGTTCTATCATTTCTTCTGTAAAAATTGACCAAGTGACAAGTGGTTTACAAGAACAAAGCCATCTATACCATACAAGCTAATTGGGTTCTAAATATAAATATGCAATACGTACCTTTTGTGATAGTTGTACATCATGTAGATCAAAATATTGCTCCATATGTAGTATCCATGTTACTAGATCCTTGCTATCAAACTCCCTCATATCTATCTTTGGAATTTGGTGGATATTAAACCTCACAATGGAGTCTCTAAAATCATAATTCATATTCCTTTTTTCCTCATCATTATTTTCATGAATTACCTTGTCACCACCGGGAAGCCTTTCTTGCTACAACTTTGTCAACCCTTCCAACTTGACATCCATCACATCCAAGTCTACTTTAAAAACACCCATGTTTCCTTTTATACCATACATGTCCCATTTTAAGCCATCCATGTCATCTTTAGTTTCTCTTTGTGAGAGCGAAATATGTTGCACTTGGTCCCGTAACTTTGATATATCATGTTGGAATTCTTCTTATTCATGTGCCATAGTAGATATTTATGAGGGCTTAATGGGTGTACAATTATTTTGTTGGGAGGAATTTTATAACCAAATGCTGATATCTATGCTTCAATATTCCTTTTGAATCACTTCAAACTGATTTTTCAAAGCAAATTAAAAAAGACACACCTTTTTCTTGTTTTTTAGGAGCTTGATCTTGAAATGGTTGTAACTCTGTACTTGAGTATCTCCAAATTCTAAAATTTAGTCCTATGTTAGCCCTATGAATATTCTTTCCAATGCCACAAGTGATACCAATATTGGATTCTTCACTATATATTTATGCCAAATATCCCACAATGACCTGATTATGGACTAGTTCAGTAGAGCGGAGTTGTATGGGATGCCATGTGTCCTTATTTCAACATTTGGTGCTAAAATTTCTACATTAAAAACTAAATTCCATGTAACTTTAGTCACTTTTTACAGAATTCAAATCTGATTCTAGAAATGAAAGTTATGATGATTTTCCCTAGGTCAATTGTTTGAGACTGAATTTTGGAGCATGAAAAAACCATAACTTCTTCAGACCATACCTTAGACAATATAGCGAGCCAAGATCTTAAATTCGGGAAGAAAGTTCAACAAGATTTCGGCTCCATGTGGTTACAATTTTAGCTTCTAAAAATTCATAGAAAAAATGGTATAGAGAAATTCCCACAATGACCTATTTGAAGAACTGAAACCCTAGAATCCAAAGCTCTAATACCAAATGTTATGTAACCAACTCACAAAAAGATACATCAACGATTGAAAAAGTATCCTATTCGTGGGAGAAACCTCCTTTACATTACATAAATCAACAATTCTTGGATGATACAAATGACAAGAACTCCTTTGTATATATATAAGGGGTCACAATATAATCAGAGCCTACATAACAATAATAATATAAGCGCACAAAAATAACAATAGTGGGGTTTTATGGGGCAAAACAATAAAAATATTAGGGCTACACTAACGATAAAAATAATGGGGCTACACTAGTATTAGAGGGATCTAACACTATAATTTTTGCTATAGACACAAAACATTCTACATAATATAATAAGAAGAATGTTAAAGCTAAGAGGAATCTTCTTGGTTCCATGATAGACCATGTCATTCCTCATGTGATAGGTAAGGCTAAATATTTTGATATGTGGGGAGCCTTAACTAAGCTACACAAAATTTCCAATGATAATAGGAAGATGGCATTATGGGGAAAAATGAGAAATACCAAGATGTCTGAAACTAACATAGTTGCCTCATACCTCACCAATATCACATAAATTAGAGATGAGTTGGTAGTAGTGGCGAAAACTAATCAGAATTCAGATTTGGTGATGTCATTATCAAGTAGTTTTCCTTAGAAATGGGATGTCTCTGTTGATGGGATTGTTGTAGGGGAAAATATTCCGAGTTGGGAAAGATTTCGGATGATTTCATACAGGAAGAGATAAGCAGAGGTTCCAAAAATGCAAGCCAGCATGATGGATATGATGAGGAGAACTTTTCTATAACTGTAAAGGGAAAAGGTAAGTTTAAGGGAAGTAGGGGATCTACTTTTGAGAAGTAGTAACGTGAAATTATTTGCATGTCAGAAGGATAGTCACTACATAAGTTAATGTCCATACAAGAAGAAGAAAGAGACTTAGGTAGTAGTAGCAACATCAACTAAGATTGATGACGTTTCAAAGAGATTTGAGAAATAATTTTCTCTTTTCATCTATATTTCAGGTAGTGGTATTATTATGCATGAGGATAGTGGGTTATGGCTAGTGGATAGTGGAAAATATTGTCAGATGAAGAGGATAAGGTTAGTGTTTTGAATTGCTTCAGAGACTGAACGAGATTGCAATGTGACTTGTGGGAGTAGTAAGATGCAAGTAGTAAAGGGGATTGGATGTGTGAGATTCCAGCGAAAGTTTGTAGGCTTTCTAGATGTGGGAGGCATTTTTTTTTGTTTCAGGGCTTATCATAATGTTGTTATCAATATATTCTTTAAAGGATGATGGATATATAGTTTTGTTCTTGGACACAAAGGTGCTTCTATGTTATGAAAGAGGAACCTTGGATGTATCAATAGTGCTTCACATTAGATGGGAAAATCCTTATAGGTTGTTGGGATAGCTTGTGGATGGATTGATGGGGATATTGGATTCAGTTTTAGTGACAAAGATAGGTGGGTGAGAGGCTTCATATATATATATATATAGAGAGAGAGAGAGAGAGAGAGATATTAAGATTAATTTGGAATCATATGAAATCGGAGGATGACGATGATAGGTCACTAAATCTGAGTAGAGCACAGTTAGTAGGAGGACCCTTTTAGTTCATAGGGAAAAACTATAGTAGCAGAGGGTGTAATAAAATCGAGAGAAGGTTCTCCTTGAAGTACCTTTGTCACTAAGAGGGAGTGTTAAAAATGGTAAATTGGATAGGTACTACCACCTTGGAGGTGCCTAGGATGTGGAAGTGTCCAAGCAACACATTCTAAGTGAGAACCCTTTATAAAGCAATTTTATAGATTGTACCTTGTATAAATATTGATTATAAAGTGAAAGTAACATTGATTTATAAATTTGGGCCACCTAAGTTATTTAAGTGATCTCAATGAGAGATTAATTCATGTATGTCGATCTTATGGAACAAGAATGAATTTTGATCATTGAGATATTGGGGGTATTTACAACCATTTTAATGAGATATAAAAGAGACTTTATGGGGGTGAAGGAACACACATTTTTTACTTCAATATGATAATTTAATGGAGTTATGGAGAGAGATTCACAAGCCTAAAGAAAGAAAGAATAGGTAGCAATACTTGGTGCAAATACCATTAGAGTTGGTGCACACATCCCATGGAGAAATTGCAACATTAAATGTAAAAAAACCATACATACTTAATTGCAAGTTGTATAGGAATTTATTGTTGGTTTTATTGATATATATGGATATTGGTGGCCACCCACCTATTCCACTTGGACCCTTAACATTGTTTCTTTCAGTTTCCTTAATTGTAGCAACTTTTACTATTTTTGGCAATTTATCAAGTCTTAAACTTCCGAAGTTGTTTTTAGGCCCTAAACGACATTTTTTTGGAAAACGGGCATACCTAAACTTGTTATAAGAGATTGTGTTTGAATTTTGTTTTCCTTGGATAGATTTTTTTAGCAAGGTACTGTACTCATCAAACAAAGATTGTATGCCAGATTTATGACCCCAGGAAGTTGATGTACTAACTAAACCCAATGGTGCCCACAAACTTTTGGCACTTCATCTCCTAGGGTTAGGTTTTTATATGTTTATGTATTTCCATTATTTCTAAATAATAAAATGGCCTCTGAGCCTTGTTGTAACACAATTCATAAGGCATGTATCTGTCATATTTCTTGTGAGAGATAAGCTACCGTCGCCTGAGCTTGTTTATTTCCATTTTCATGTAAACAATTTTTAATTTTTGTTATTAATGAATCAAATTTCACCTTTCATTGTATATTTTTGTTTATGTTTGAATATGTATTTTATTTCATTCCTGCATAAATTTGGATCATGTATAAAGAAAGAAGGTGCAAAAATTGAGCTCAAGGGTTGGCATAATTTATAAGGAAATATGTTATCACTAAATCCATACTATTTTGTATAGGAAAAGTACAATATCGATTACATAATCTGAGCCAATATTTATTTCTTTTGTTTCTATCAGTACAATTGTATGAACATACTAAAATATGTTGGCATATAACTTAAGGAGAACCTTTGCACAAATTGGTGGGGAGTAGAAACATGAACTATTTTCAAGGTTTTTTATGGGTTCAATTTAGGATGTAAGTACTATATTTAATGCTAAAAAATAGTTGTAATATTTTTTTATATTTTTGGAGGAACATATGTAATAAATATCTCTTCTTTATTGGTTTTCCCTTAAGGGTTTTGCCAAAAAATTCTATGTCCTCTTTCATTGTTTGTTCTTGTTGTTTCTAAGTTCAACAATTAGTAAGAAATTCAATGGTATTTTGTGTTCTATGTTTATATTATGCATATATGTGTGAGAAGAAAAGATGAATGAGTGGTAGATTGTGCTAAACATAGAGAAACTTAAAATCAATAATTGTGTCAGTTATAAACTTACATAGTATCGTAGCCATAACAAAGAGAGAGAAACCAGAGAAGAAATGAGAAAGAAAATAGCCAAATGTGTTTGTAAAGGATTCATACACTTTAATTGAAAAGTGAATGGAAGTATTATTGGTAATTTTAATATTAGTAAGTTAGGTAGATCATGGCTAATGGATTGAGATATGAGCATAGGTTGGATGGGGAAACTAATTTAATCCTTGGAAAGAAAGGATAAGTTTGTTGCTTGAGGAATAAGAGTTACAAGACATTGTTGAGGAGTCCATAGTTGCTGCTATGGATTTGAAACCTTTGGTACAATATAAGATGAAGAATGTTAAATCTAAGAGGAATATTCTTGATTCCATTAAATACCATGCCATTCCTCATATTATAGGTAAGGATA
This sequence comes from Pinus tabuliformis, assembly GCA_031772625.1. Classification (NCBI taxonomy): domain Eukaryota; kingdom Viridiplantae; phylum Streptophyta; class Pinopsida; order Pinales; family Pinaceae; genus Pinus; species Pinus tabuliformis. Next base: position 300,641,069 of record CM062814.1, read on the forward strand.
AATATTTTGATATGTGGGAAGCCTTTACTAAGTTGTACCAAAGTTATAATGAGAATAGGAAGAAGGTATTATGAGAAAAAATAAGAATTACCAAGATGTCTAAAACTCACAGTTTTGCATCTTACCTCACCAATATCACAGATATTAGAGATGAGTTGGAATTAGTGGGGCAAACTATTGAGAATTCAGAGTTGGTGAGATAAACTCTAAGTGGTTTTCCTAAGAAAGGGATGTATTTTTTGATGGTATTTTTACACATGAAAATATTCCTAGTTGACAAATATTATGGGATGATTTCATACAGGAAGAGACAAGGTGAGTTTCCAAAAATGAAGGCCAACATGATCGAGATGATGAGGACAATGTTTTTATTAATGTAAAGGGAAAAGGTAAGTTTAAGGGGATTAGGAGATCTACTTCTCAAAAGGACATGAGTCAAGTGAAATTCTTTGCAAGTGACAAGAGTGGCCACTATTCAAGCTAGTGTCCATACAAGAAGAAGAAGAAAGAGACTTAGCTAGCAGTAGTAACATCAACTAATATTGATGACTTTGCTAAAATATTTGAGAAAGAGAATTCTATTTTCACCTATATTTTAGGCAGTGGCACTATTATGTATGAGGAAAGTGGGTTATGAGAATCTAGTCACATGATGGGAACGCGGTTAGTTTTTATGTATTTTTTTAGAGACAAACATAGATTGTGATGTGAATTTTCGGAATAGTACCACACATGTGGCAAAGGGGATGGGAGTGTGAGTTTAGAACTAGAGTTAGTAGGGTTTCTATATGTAGAAAAGATGTCATTTTGTCTAGGGATAATGGTAAATTTCTTCTCATTATTAGCTCTAGAGAAAGATCGACATAGTTTTTTTCTTTCAGGATGGAAAAGTCATTATATGTTATGGGTGAGGAACCTTAGATGCAACAGTAGTGCTTCACATCAGGTAGAAAAGTATTATAGCATGTTGGGATAGCACAAAGATGGATCCAAGGGGATTTTGGATTCAATTTCAGTGACAAAGAATGGTGGGAAAGAGACCTTGTTTAGATGCATTAGAACACTAAGTTTGTATGAGATGAAATTAAAGCATCGAGATCATAGAATACAAAATTTGAATAGACCACCGATAGAAGTAGGATATTTTAGTTCAAAAGTAACAGCTACAAAAAAAGAGGGAGTGATAGATCGAAGATGAGGTTATTCTTGAATTATCTTCCTCGCTAAGTGGGAGTGTTGAAAATGGTAAATTAGATAAGTACTACAGTTTTGGCAGTGCCTAGGATGTGGAAGTGTATGAGCAACATGCTCTAAGTGACAATAGTTTATAAAGTGTGCCTTTCATAATTAATTATTATAAAGTGAAAGTTACTTTATATTATAAATTTTGGTCATTTAGTTGATCTCAAGGGAGATTAGGTCACGTTGGTCAATCTCATGGATCAAGAGTGAATATAGATAATTGAGATCTTATGGTTAGTTACAACCTTTTTAATGATATGTAAAAGGGAATTTATGGGGTGGAAGGCACACATATTTTTTACTTCATTATAAGCATTTAGTGAAGTGATAGAGAGATATTAATGATGTTGAAGAAGAAGATAAGGGACAACAAAAGGTGGTGTAAATTCCATGGGCATTCTAGAATTCATCCCAAGGACAAAGTACATCATTGAATGGAAGAAACCATATAGATTTAAGCGCAAGACATACATGCCTTTATTTCCACTCGTACAATAAAAAGAAAGTTTAGAAATCAAGGGAAAGGGTTGGAAAAATTTGCGAGGAAGTTTACTATGATTAAATATGTACTGTTCTATTAAAGAAATGTCTACAATAAGGGAAAAAATTCAAGGTTGTATTTATTACTATTGTTCTTGTCCATACAACCATATGACCATCCATAAATCTATTGGAACAAACATTGAGGAGAAATGTTGCATAGATTTTGAGGAGGAGAAATAGGGAAAATTTTCAATATTTTCTATGGGTTCAATTTACAACATAAGTATTTTATTTAATGTTGAAAAAATGTTATAATCTATGTTTATATTTCTAAAGGCACATAAATAATAAAATCTCTTCTCTACTAGTTTTTCCTTTGGGCTTTTTCTAGGGCTTTTTCCCAGAATTAATGTGCTTACTTTTGTGGTTTACTGTTGATGTTTCTAACTTCAATAGTTAGTAAGAGATTCAATGGAATTTTTTGTTCTAAGTTTAGATTTTGTGTTTATGTGTGAGAAACAATTAAGAATATGTAGTAAATTATGATAAACCTAGTGACACAAAAAATTAACAACTGGTTTAGTTAAAAACTTACATGGTATCAAATCCATACTGAATGGGGAGAAACCAGAGAAGAAACAAGAAAGTAGATAGACACATGGGTTTGTATAGGGTTGCTAAGTTTTTGTTGGAAAGTGAAGGGAGAAGTATTATTGCTCAGTTTACTATTAGCTTGTTTAGTAGGTCATTGCTACTAGGTTGGATGGGGTAGCTAATTTTAGCCTTGGAAAGAGAAAATATTTTTGTTTCTAGAGGAACAACAATCATGGGAAATTTTCTAGAAGTCCATAGATGATGCTATAGACCCAATCATTTTAGCATAATATAAGAAGAAGAATGTTAAAGCTAAGATTATTATTCTTGATTCAATTAAATATCATGTCATTCCTCATGTTATAGTTAAGGCTAATGCTTTTAATAAGTGGGGAGGTTTAACTAAGTTATACCAAAATTCCAATGAAAATATGAAGATGGTATAATGGGAAAAATTTAAATGAACCAAGTGTTGGAAATAATACTCAGAGGGGGGTGAATTAGTATTATCAGATAAATAATTTTATTTCCCAAATACGTTTATATACGCTACTTTAGTGAAGTGAACTAGAGTGTACATGCGACTGTGCTTAAAGAAACCAACTATATGCAGAGAACTTGTGATTTAGATAGTTTAGCATGTGTTGAGATTAAACCAGTATATCAAAGATTTATTAGACAGTGCAGAAAAAGTAAAATAAAGCATCACACATAAGCAACACACTTGAACACCAAGATTTAAGGTGGAAACCCAATGTGGGTAAAAACCACCTGCTACTGTCGTCTCTGTCTTCTTTTAATAATAAGAAAATATGTTTACAATCTTGTACTGGTGCAGACTCATACCAGTACGTAGGCTTCTACCTGAAAAATGTTACAACCTTCTCTCGTTTTCCATCTTCTACTAGAAGGGAGCTACAACCCCCTAGCTCTCGTACTAGCCAATATGTTTACTAGTACATAGGTGCCAGCCTACAGAAAACTCCACTCTTCCACCAGGGATCACATTTCATGAATTTTCAGATTGGATACTCCTGGATCACAACACCACAAACTGAAGGCCACGTTTCATCAACTTTTCACAATGGACCCATCAAAGCCTTTTAAATTGCATCAACCAATATTTAGTTAATCTGAACAATCAGATCACTGACACCAGAACTTTGTGTTGAACCCAGAACCTTGCATCATCATCCAGAACCAGCTGTAACCTCAAAAACCATGCGCTAGAGTGTATACGATATTTGGTTGAAACCAACCTCCGTGTATACGCTACTTCCTTTAACCCAACCTACGTATATCTCTAAAGATACTAAATCATACACTTCTGAACCATAGACTGTACCAATCAGTGGCATTTTGAAGATCTACTGTCATATTACAGAGTTACAAACAGATAGCAAAATGGATCACCTTTCTTAATCAATCAATCAATCATATTCAATTTCCTTATACAACAGTTCTACGTTCAGATCTAAGAGGACTTCATTGATAGAAAACAGTAAAACAACAGAATTTGATTAGATAGATCAGTCAGATCTGAACAGAAGCTTTTATTTTTGTATACGCTACTTGGAAGAGTCGAACTTGCATGTATACGGGCTTTGGCCGAGACGAACCTGTGTATAGATCTGCAAATTTTGACTCAGAACTTTGATGCAATTCTAGACTTCAGACAATCCCAGAGTGTGATAGATAACAAATAGAAAATGTGCAGAACATCAGATCGTTCAAGAATAAGTCATTTCAAGTCTCATGATTCCTGATCCAATGTTTAACTCAAGGTGCACATGAATATTTTAGATCTAGTCCCAAACATAACCCTGCAACATAATATATACTTCATATAGAATTATTCCTTAGAATCTTATTGCTTGCACACCTTGGCCTAATGATCTTCTCCTCCTTATATACTCTTAGGCCTTTCTCAATACCTTGGACCAAAACCACTTAGGACCAATATATTGGACCCAATACCTTGGACCTAATACCTAGGGTCAATACCTTGGACGACATGCCTCAGACCAATTACCTTGGACCAAAAATACCTTGGATCAAATACCTTGGACCAAAACTTGGTTTTCTAAAATGTATGTGATTTTTCTCCTGTAAAAGTGCGTGTATACATTATACACTACTTTTGTTCTATCAAACCGCATGTATACACGTCTTGGACAAAGTGAACCAACGTATACCTTTATTTCTTCATTCTTTGGAGTCTGATCCGTAATCCTTTGCTATTGACCTGCTGTAGTGTGAACTTTCATCTGAGTGAGTTGCATTCAAGGAAAATACATGTATCATAATGCTAATAATCTCCCCCTTTGGACTTGATGGCAATAACAACACCAAGACACTCTCCCCCTTTGACATCAAGGGAAAAGGGCGGACCATGTTGTTCATGCTCCCCCTGAGTACATGTTGAATTCTCTGATTGAGCTCCCCTTTGTACATGCTGAGATGCACTGAAACCATCCATGCTCCCCCTGAACACAAGCAGAGTCTGCAAAAATATTCTCCAAAAGAATAACATGACTCTATAACTCAACTATGTGAGTATGCCCTTCCTATCACCAATGACGCATACATACATCCATCTCCCAACCAAGTGGGGATATACCAAATTTGACTCACCCACCCAACCAAGTGGGGACATACAAATTGTTTATACATATGACATCATCCATCCCATGCAAAGTGGGGATACAAATTACATCATTTGTCCAATAGGACTCATTCAAATGTATGAGAAGACATATCACACCCTATACTTTTACATGACTTTAAGCAACAAAAAGTATAAATATCTGAAGCCATAGCTGGACTCAACAACCATAATGCCAACAATGCAGAATGCGAGTGAAGGATAATGCTCCCACTGAACCTTTGCTACCTGTGCATTGTTAACAAGTCAATGATCAAGGCATCTTTGTCAGTTAGAGAAAAAATAATGAATAGAGCATATCAATAGACTGTAATCATCAACATCAGATAGAGAAACCCACGTGTGTATGCGACTATACTTCATGAAACATGCGTATAACAACCTTTCTCTGAAAAATTAGATTTAATAGCAGGATGATGCAACAACTACTCCCAACCTCTGTCTGAGATATTCAAATGTTTCTCTGGGCAGTGGTTTAGTGAATATATCATCAACCTGTTCTTTGGAGGAAACATAACTCCAATTTGGCCTTTTGTTCAAGCACTTGTTCACGTAGAAAATGGTATTTGATGGGTATGTGCTTGGTCTTGGAGTGCATGATTGGATTCTTAGAAATACTTATGGCACTTGTATTATCACATAGAATGGATATGGGTGGAGTATATGTGATTTGAATGTCTTGCAAGGTTTGCATCATCCAAAGTAGTTGTGTGCAGCAAGATGCAGTAGCCACACATTCTGCTTCAGTTGTGGATAAAGAAATCGAACTTTGTTTCTTGCTGAACCAAGACACTAACCTGGAACCCATATAGAATGTACCACCATTAGTGCTTTTTCTGTCATCAACACTTCCTGCCTAATCTACATCTGTATATGCATGAAGAGTAAGATCTGCATCTCTAAGATACCATAAACTAAAGTCCTGAGTTCCTTGAAGATATTTGAAAATTCTTTTGACTGCCTGAAGGTGTGATTCCTTTGGATTTGCTTGGAATCTTCCAACTATTCCTATTGCATGCATGATGTCAGGTCAGGTACCTGTTAGTTAAAGTAGACTGCCAATCATGGATCTGTAAGTTGGTTGATGTACTGCTGCTGATTCATCATTTGAGCTAAGACTGCATCCTGTTACCATTGGGGTACATGCAGGTTTAGAATATTCCATTCTATACCTTTTCAAGATCTGTTTGAGATATTTGGTTTGTGAAATAAAAATACCATCTTTATTTTGTTGAACTTGTTGACCAAGAAAATAGGTAAGTTCACCAAGCTAGGAGATTTCAAATTTTTGCTGCATTACTGAAGCAAAATTCTGACTCATGGATTCTTCATTGCTACCAAAAATGATATCATCAACATAAATGATAATAATTAGCAATTTATCAGTTTCAATATTTGTATATAGATTACTATCTATTGAACCTTTTGTAAAACCTTGTTGGTGTAGATATTTGTCAAGGCGGTAATACCAGGCCCTTATGTTACCGGGAAATCTAGTGTCTATTCAAAACTGCTAGTCCCACTAAGACGGGTAGCTATCTTAGAAACAAACAAATTAAAGTCACCTGTTTTTTCCTTTACGAGAGAGAGATGAGAAAGAAGCAAAGAGTGCCAACCTCAGTCCTTCACTTGGCTCCTTGTTTGTTTCCTTTCCCCTTTGACAGAATCTCGACACTGCTTCCTTACTTGTCCCGCTTCAAAGAGCACCTGTAGAGTCACAACAGCATAATACCATCAAAGCATAGAGATCTATCACTGTAAACAATATAGGATCAGATATATATTGACCATACAAATGCATATATCAACACAATATTTAGAGATACACAAGAATATGGAGGAAAACTCAAATAGCTTTATTGATAAAAGTAGTAGAAGAGAGGATTACAACCACTTGGTCTAACCCAGCGCCATCCTCCCAGCTTGAAAGCCCTCTTCACCTCATACAAAGCAAGATCACCCAACAATGTCTTCAAAGAGAAACCAACAACACCTCTTTGCAAATTACCAAATTCCAACCTTTGGATCTTTGGGATGAGGGATCCATATATAGATATTTGCAGGGGGGTGAGTTAGCTTCTGGGATTTTGATTAGTGTCATCTCTCTGATAGTTCTTGGTTCCACTTGGAGATTTCATGATCTCTTACTCATCCTTGGGCGAACTCAGGGAGGCAAGTGTCAAATGAGCAGCTTCTAGAAGATTCTCAGGGTCTCCATCTAGCAAACTTCTTATACCATTTGTTTGCTCTCTCATCGCACCCTATAGAAGGGCTTTCCAGTATGCATCGCACTTTTTGCATGTGGCAGGTGAGATGCATCGCACCCTTTGCACTGGGCAGTCTGTATGGTCCTACTTTGACTAGTTCTGAGTGATTTTTCATGGAAAACGTCTGGGAGATGATGTAATCAGCTGACCTTGCTCCTTTAGGGTATGAAACAACACTTTTAGGGACTTAGAAGCCCTCGGTTTATGGACATATGTGATTGGGGTTGCAGTGCCCAAATATGTCTATAACACCTTGGAGCTTGTTTCAGACCATAGAGAGCCTTTTTGAGTTTGCATACAAGTTTTGAATCATTTCCAAGAATGAATACTTCTGGCTGTTCAATATAAACTTCTTCTTCTAAATCTCCATTTAGGAAGGCTGATTTTACATCCATTTGGTATACTTTGAATTTCTGAAAGCTAGAAAGAGCAAGAAACATCCTTATGGCTTGAAGTCTGGCAACAAGTGCAAAAGTTTCTTCAAAATCTATACCTTCTTGTTGAGCATACCCTTTACAAACAAGTCTGGTCTTGTTTCTAATGACTTCTCCATTTTCTTTCAGCTTGTTTTTGAATATCCATTTAGTCCCTATAATATTTTTATCATGAGGTCTAAGAACTAATTCCCAAGTATCATTTTGTTTCAATTTGCTCAAGTTCTTCATCCATGGCCTTGATCCAAAATTCATCTTTGCATGCTTCTTTTACATTTTGAGGTTCAATGGAGGATAGTAATGCTAGATAGCTTGAGGTCCCTGTAATAGTTTTTCTTGTCTGTACACCTGCCTCTTTTTCTCCTAAAATTTGAGTTTCTGGATGATTTTTCTGAACATACCTAGACAAAGTCTTTTCTTCTACCATTATTTCTTATTCTGGTGCTTCATTGGTTTCTTCTTAAATATGATTTAGATTTGATGTGGGAAAATAATCCCCATCTTCTTCATTGTCATAATCTTCTATTGATTCTATATGTTTTGGATTTTTGCATGCTTCATCAACTACAACATCAATTCTTTCAACAATTTTTCCAAGTCTTTTATTATAACATTTATATCCTTTACTTCTGGAAGAATAACCAAAAAGAATACCTTCATCTGCTCTGGGTTCAAACTTACAAAGTTATTCATTAGTCCTTTTGATATAACATTTGCTTCCAAAAACTTTAAAATATTTTATAGTAGGAGTCTTACCATACCAAAGTTCATGTGGAGTTTGAGTGTTGTTTACCCGAACATTTGCTTGGTTGAGAATAGTTACGGCAGCGAATGCAACTTCACCCGAGAAGGTTGTAGGAGTTCTAGATTCATCTTACATAGCTCGAGCCATTTTTTGAACTGTTCTGTTCATTCTTTCTACCACACCATTTTTCTGAGGAGTCCCTGTAGTGGAGAATTGCCTTTTTATTCCATGTTGTTCACAAAAGTAAAAGAATTCATCCGAGGTAAATTCCCCTCCTCGATCAGATCTGAGGCATTTGATTTTTAGATTTCATTCATTTTCAACCAAAGCTTTGAAGACTTGGAACTTTTCAAAAGCTTCATCTTTATGCTTTGGAAGACCTATCCAACACATTCTGGAAAAATCATCAATGAACAAAATAAAGTATACTTCTCCACGAGGTGACATTTTCCTTCATGGTCCACCTAAATCAGTATGGACAAGTTCATGAGGCTTACTAGCTAACCCTTATTTTTCCATGAAGTGAACTCTGGTTTGCTTGCCGATTTGACATGGTTTGCATATTGTATTTTTTGGGATGCTGATATCTGGAAGATCACGAACAACCTTGAATCTGCATGCTTTTCTTATTTGAGAAAAGCTTAGATGTCCCAATCTTCTATGCCACAACAAGTTTTCATCATTTTTTCTTAGATAACACTGTTGTTGTCCTCCCTTGAGTATGTATAAGTTGTTTGTCTTTCTTGTACCTTTGATCACGGTCTCTCCTGTATCAAACTCACAAAAAGCACATCCGTTTGATTGAAACATCACTTCATTTACTTGATCACACATTTGACTGACACTCAACAAGTTATGCTTTAAACCATATACATACATAACATTTCCATCTTTAACCTTTTCTTTCAAGAAAATAGAGCCTTTACCTTTTATGATAGCAGGAGTGTCATTTCCAAATGAGACATTCTTTTCCTTTTCTAAGGCATTATATGAGTGAAGTTTTTCTTTGTCACCTGTCATGTGTTTTGAGCATCCACTGTTGATGTACCACTGATTTTCTTGTCCTTCTACATACAAGGCTATACAACATATTTCTGTTTGAAATTCTTTCCTTCTCCATATCTTGGGATTTAATGGAGTTTTCTCATTTTGCCGAAATTTTCTCCTGCATTCAAACTCTTCATAACCAAATTTGTTATAGATTGAGTATTCTATTTCATTTTCAAGAAGAGAAAAGTTATTATAGGAACTTTTCTTGATCCCTGTTACATTCCTTTGATTTCGTGCTTCTCTAGTCATGATGGTTTTGTAAGCAACACATTGAGAAACTTTGTGTCCAAAATTATGACATGAACAACATTGCCCATTAAAGAAGTTTCTGCGACTATCGAATCTATTAACCTGGTGATTGTAGTTTCTATTGATATTCATCTTTGGAGCAAATTGAGTATGATTTACCTTAGATTGGTTGTGGCTTCTATTCATCCGTTGAGTAAATTGAGTCTGATTTACCTGGTGATCTTCTTTATGCCTTTGCTAACGATTGTCATAATGTTCATCGGTCTTTGTTGCATCAAGATAGCTTTTGGTGGAGGTTGACGACTTCTATGATTGAGATGCTTCTTCAATATATCCAAGACATATCTTTATCAAAGGAGAACATTGAACTTTGATAATTTCATTTAAAGTTTTTGATCCTTTAGCAAATCTAAGATTGAGAGATTTTGTTTTCTCAAGATCCTTTCTTAGATCCACAGTTTCACATTCAAGTTTTTCATTATGTTTTTCTTTTTCAGCAAGTTGGTATGTCAAGGTATCTATAATCATATTCTTTTCTTCTATACAGATTTTGAGTTTAGATATTTCTTCATGAAGGTCTTCCTCTTCTAAAGCATCCCAAAAATTATCACTGTAATAAGCCATGAGAAGTCTGTAATCTTGTCCAGTTTCATCTTCATCACTATTAGATAAACCATCGCTATCTTCATGAGTATAGTAACTCCTTTTATTCACAACTTGTTTTCTATTCCCTTTTGCATATTCCTTTCCTTTTTCAAATTTATCTTTATGAGGACATCTGGTAGCATAATGACCGACTCTGCCACAAGAAAATAATTTGAAGGGTAACTTACCTCTAAACCTTCCAACATCCCATTGAAGTTTTTGACAAAGTTTACCTCATCTTCTTCTTCTAAAATATCTCCTGATTCATTGTGTTCTTCCTTTCCTTTTGCTGAAGCTTTGAATGTGGCTTCTCTCATATCTGATGGTCCTCCTTTTCTCATCTCAAAGGCAGTTAAGATTCCATGAAGCTGTGTCATAGTGATATTCTGCAGATCCTGTTTTTCTTCTATGGCAGACACTTTGGATTCAAATTTAACAGACAAGGATCTCAAAACTTTCTCAACTAAGGTAATTTCTTCACCCAGATTATTCATACAATTGACAACCTCATCTATACGTAGGAAGTAACTAGCTATGCTTTCATCACTATGCATCTTAAGAGTTTCATACTGAATTCTGAGAGTTTGAAGCTTAGCACGTTTTACCTGAGAGTCTCCTTCGTAGCTCAAAACAATTTTGTCCCATATTTCTTTGGCTAATTTGAGCTGCATGACTTTGACAAACTCTGATTGTGACAGACTTCCCAATAAAGTATTGACAACTTTGGCATTGGTTTCATATTGCTTTTTACCAGTCGTATCTGTAGGAATTGCTATTGGAAATGTATATCCTCCTTCCGCAATTTCCCAGACATGTGTTCTAAGCGATTGTAGATGGGCCGTGGTTCTTATTTTCCAATAAAAAAGGTTGCTTCCATCAAAGATTGGTGGTCTGATGGATCCCATGCTTTCTTGATTATTCATGTTGATGGATCTCCCTTCAAGCGATCAAGCTTCTTCTGAAGGACCTGCTCCGATACCAATTGTTGGAAATAATACTGAGAGGGGGGTGAATCAGTATTATCAGATTAATAATTTTATTTCCCAAATAGATTTATATACACTACTTCAGTGAAGTGAACTAGCATGTACATGTGATTGTGCTTAAAGAAACCTGCATATATGCAGAGAACTTGTGATTTAGACAATTTATCATGTGTTGAGCTTAAACCAGTATATCAGAGATTTGCTAGACAGTGCAGAAAAAGTAGAATAAAGCATCACACATGAGCAACACACATGAACACCAAGATTTAAGGTGGAAACCCAATGTGGGTAAAAACCACCTTCTACTATCGTCTCTGTCTTCTTTTAATAATAAGAAAATTTGTTTACAACCTTGATACAACATCACAAACTGAAGACCACGTTTCATCAAATTTTCACAATGGACCCATCGAAGCCTTTTAAACTACATCAACCAATATTCAGTTAATCTAAACAATCAGATCACTAACACCAGAACTCTGTGCTAAACCCAGAACCCTGCATCATCATCCAGAACCAGCTGTAACCTCAAAAACCATGCATTAGAGTGTATACGCTACTTGGTTGAAACCAACATGTGTGTATACGCTACTTCTTTTAACCCAACTTGCATATATCTCTAAAGATACTAAATCATAAACTTCTGAACCACAGACTATACCAATCAGTGACATTCTGAATATATACTATCATATTACAGAGTTCAAAACAGATAGCAACAAGGATCACCCTTCCTTCTTAATCAATCAATCAATCAGATTCAATTTCCTTATACAACAGTTCTACATTCAGATCTAAGAGGACTTCATTGATAGATAATAGTAAAACAACAAAATTTGATCAGATAGATCAGTTAGATCCGAACAAAAGCTTTTATTTTTTTATATGCTACTTGGAAGAGTCGAACCTACGTTTACACGCACTTTGGCCGAGACGAACCTGCGTATAGATCTGCAAATTTTGACTTAGAACTTTGTTGCAATTCCAGACTTCAGACAAACCCAGATCATGATAGAAAACAAATAAAATAGGCCCAAAACATCATATCTAGTCCCAACTAATATCAGATTGTTCAAGAATAAGTCATTTCAAGTCTCGTGATTCCTGATCCAATGTTGAACTCAAGGTGCACATGAATATTTCAGATCCAGTACCAAACATAACCCTGCAACATAATATATACTTCAGATAGAAGTATTCCTTAGAATCTCATTTCTTACACACCTTGGCGTAATGATCTTCTCCTCCTTATATACTCTTAGACCTTTCTCAATACCTTGGACCAAAACCACTTAGGACCAATACCTTGGACCCAATACCTAGGGTCAATACCTTGGACCAAATGCCTCAGACCAATTACCTTGGACCAAAAATACCTTGGACCAAAACTTGGTTTTCCAACATGTACACGCTTTTTCTCCCTTGAAAGTGTGTATATACGTTATACACTACTTTTGTTCTATGAAACCATGTGTATATGCGTCTTGGACAAAGTGAACCCGCATATACGTCTCTTTCTTCATTTTTTGGAGTATGATCTGTAATCCTTTGTTGTTGACCTGCTGCACTGTGAACTTTCATCTAAGTGAGTTGCCGTGAAGGATATTACCTATATCATAATGCCAACAATCTCCCCCTTTGGACTTGATGGCAATAACAACACAAAGACACTCTCCTCCTTTAGACTTGATGGCAATAACATCACCAAGACACTCTCCCCCTTTGACATCAAGGGCAAAGGGCGGACCATGCTGTTCATGCTCCCCTTGAGTACATGTTGAATTCTCTGATTGAGCTCCTCTTTGTACATGTTGAGATGCACTGAAACCATCCATGCTCCCCCTAAACACAAGTAGAGTCTGCAAAAATATTCTCCAAAAGAATAACATGACTCTATAACTCAACTATGTGAGTATGCCCTTCCTATCACTAATGACGCATTCATACATCCATCTCCAAACCAAGTGGGGATATACCAAATTTGAATCATCCACCCAACCAAGTGGGGACATACCAATTGTTTATACATATTACATCATCCATCCCATGCAAAGTGGGGATACAAATTACATCATTTGTCCAATAGGACTCATTCAAATGTATGAAAAGACATATCACACCCTAGAATTTTACATGACTTTAAGCAACAAAAAGTATAAATATCTGAAGCCAGAGCTGGACTCAGCAACCATAATGCCAACAATGCAGAATGCGAGTGAAGGCTAATGCTCCCCCTGAACCTTTGCTACCTGTGCATTGTTAACAATTCAATGATCAAGGCATTATTGTCAGTTAGAGAAAAAATTATGAACAGAGCATATCAATAGACTGTAATCATCAACATCAGACAGAGAACCCATGTCAGAGCCTGCCCCACTTTTTTTCTTGTCTGAAAAACATATATGCTCCTTGACCCATAGAAAACCATGTCTGTACATGACTATACTTCATGAAACACACGTATAACAACCTTTCTATGAAAAATTAGATTTAACAGTAGGATGATGCAACAACTACTCTTAGCTTTTGTCTGAGATATTCAAATGTTTCTCTGGGCAGTGGTTTAGTGAATATATTAGCAACTTGTTCTTTGGAAGGAACATACTCCAATTTGACCTTTTGTTCAAGCACTTGTTCACGTAGAAAATGGTATTTGATGGGTATGTTCTCGGTCTTGGTGTGCATGACTGGATTCTTTGAAATACTGATGGCACTTGTATTATCACATAGAATGGATATTGGTGGAGTATATGTGATCTGAACGTCTTGCAAGGTTTGCATCATCCAAAGTAGTTGTGTGCAGCAAGATGCAGCAGCCACATATTCTGCTTCAGTTGTGGATAAAGCAATTGAAATTTGCTTCTTTCTGAACCAAGACACTAACCTAGAACCCATATAGAATGCACCACCACTAGTGCTTTTTCTGTCATCAACACTTCCTACCCAATCTACATATGTATATACATGAAGAGTAAGATCTGCATCTCTAGGATACCATAAACCAAAGTCCTAAGTTCCTTGAAGATATTTGAAAATTATTTTGACTGCCTAAAGGTGTGATTCCTTTGGATTTGCTTGGAATCTTCCAACTATTCCTACTGCATGCATGATGTCAGGTCGGGTACCTGTTAGATAAACCAGACTGCTAATCATGGATCTATAAGTTGGTTGATTTATTGCTGCTTATTCATCATTTGAGCTGAGACTGCATCTTGTTACCATTAGGGTACATACAGGTTTCGAATCTTCCATTCCGTACCTTTTCAAGATCTGTTTAAGATATTTGGTTTGTGAAATAAAAATACCATCTTTATTTTGTTGAACTTGTGGACCGAGAAAATAGGTAAGCTCACCAAGCAAGGACATTTCAAAATCTTTCTACATTATTGAAGAAAAATTTTGATTCATGGATTCTTCATTGCTACCAAAAATGATATCATCAACATAAACAATAATAATTAGCAATTTATTAGTTTCAATCTTTGTATATAGATTGTTATCTACTGAATCTTTTGTAAAACCTTGTTGGCGTAGATATTTGTCAAGGTAGTAATACCAAGCCCTTGGAGCATGTTTCAGACCATAGAGGGCGTTTTTGAGTCTGCTTACAAGTTTTGCATCATTTCCAAGAATGAATCCTTCTTGTTGTTCAATATAAAATTCTTCTTCTAAATCTCCATTTAGGAAGGTTGATTTTACATCCATTTGGTATACTTTGAATTTCTGAAATCTAGAAAGAGAAAGAAACATCCTTATGGCTTCAAGTCTAGCAAAAGGTGCAAAAGTTTCTTCAAAATCTATACCTTCTTGTTGAGCATACCCTTTACAAATAAGTCTGGCCTTGTTTCTAATGACTTCTCCATTTTCATTCAGCTTGTTTTTTAATATCCATTTAGTTCCTATAATATTTTTATCATGAGGTCTGGGAACTAATTCCTAAGTATCATTTTTTCAATTTGGTCAAGTTCTTCATCGATGACCTTGACCCAACATTCATCTTTGCATGTTTCTTTTACATTTTGAGGTTCGATGGAGGATAATAATGCTAGATAGCTTGAGGTCCCTGTAAGTGTTCTTCTTGTTTGTACACATGCCTCTTTTTCTCCTAAAATTTGAGTTTCTGAATGATTTTTCTGAACATACTTGGACGAAGTATTTTCTTCTACCATTATTTCTTCTTCTGGTGCTTCATTGGTTTCTTCTTCAATATGATTTTGATTTAATGTGGGAAAATAATCCCCATATTCTTCATTTTCATAATCTTTTGTTGATTCTATCTGTTTTGGAATTTTGCATGCTTCATCAACTACAACATCAATGCTTTCAACAATTTTTCCAAGTCTTTTATTATAACATTTATATCCTTTACTTCTAGAAGAATAACCAAGAAGAATACCTTCATTTGCTCTGGGTTCAAACTTACAAAGTTTTTCATCAGTCCTTTTGATATAACATTTTCTTCCAAAAACTTTAAAGTATTTTACAATAGGAACCTTACCATACCAAAGTTCATGTGGAGTTTGAGTGCTTCTTACCCGAACATTTTCTTGGTTGAGAATAGTTACAGTAGTGAAAGCAACTTCACCCGAGAAGGTTGTAGGAGTTCTAGATTCGTCTAGCATAGATCGATCCATTTGTTGAATTGTTCTGTTCATTCTTTGTACCACACCATTTTGCTGAGGAGTCCTTGCCATGGAGAATTGCCTTTTTATTCCATGTTGTTCACAAAAGTCAAAGAAGTCATCCGAGGTAAATTTCCCCTCCTCGATTAGATCTGAGGCATTTGATTTTTCGATCTGATTCATTTTCAACCAAAGCTTTGAAGACTTGGAACTTTTCAAAAGCTTCATCTTTATGCTTTGGAAGACCTATCCAACACATTCTGGAAAAATCATCAATGAACAAAATAAAGTATACTTCTCCACGAGGTGACATTTTCCTTCATGGTCCACCTAAATCAGTATGGACAAGTTCAAGAGGCTTACTAGCTAACCCTTATTTTTCCATGAAGTGAACTCTGGTTTGCTTGCCGATTTGACATGGTTTGCATATTGTATTTTCTGGGATGCTGATATCTGGAAGATCACGAACAACCTTGAATCTGCATGCTTTCTTATTTGAGAAAATCTTAAATGTCCCAATCTTCTATGCCACAACAAGTTTTCATCATTTTTTCTTAGATAACACTGTTGTTGTCCTCCCTTGAGTATGTATAAGTTGTTTGGTGTTCTTGTACCTTTGATCATGGTCTCTCCTGTATCAAACTCACAAAAAGCACATACGTTTGATCGAAACACCACTTCATTTCCTTGATCACACATTTGATTGACACTCAACAAGTTATGCTTTAAACCGTATACATAAATAAAATTTCCAACTTTAACCTTTTCTTTCAAGAAAACAAAGCCTTTACCTTTTATGATAGTAGGAGTGTCATTTCCAAATGATACATTCTTTTCCTTTTCTAAGGCATTATATGAGTGAAGTTTTTCTTTGTCACCTGTCATGTGTTTTAAGAATCCACTGTCGATGTACCACTGATTTTCTTGTCCTTCTACATACAAGGCTATACCACATCTTTCTGTTTGAGATTATTTCCTTCTCCATATCTTGGGATTTAATGGAGTTTTCTCCTTTTGCCAAAATTTTCTGCTACATTTAGATTTTTCATGACCAAAGTTGTTACAGATTGAGTATTCTATTTCATTTTCAAGAAGATAAAAGTTATTATAGGTATTTTCTTGATCCCTGTTACATTCGTTTGATTTCGTGCTTCTCTAGTCATGATGGTTTTGTAAGAAACACATTGAGCAGCTTTGTCTCCAAAATTATGACATGAAAAACATTGCTCATTAAAGAAGTTCCTGCAACCATCGAATCTATTGACCTGGTGATCGTAGTTTCTATTGATATTCATCTTTGGAGCAAATTGAGTATGATTTGCCTGAGGTTGGTTGTGGCTTCTCTTCATCCTTGGAGTAAATTGAGTTTGATTTACCTGGTGATTTGCTTTATGCCTTGCTAACGATTTTCACACTGTTCACTGGTCTTTGCTGCATCAAGATAGATTTTGGTGGAGTTTGACGGCTTCTGTGATTGAGATGCTTCTTCAGTATATCCAAGACCTGTCTTTATCAGAGGAGAACGTTGAACTTTGATAATTTCATTTAAAGTTTCTGATCCTTTAGCAAATCTAAGATTGATAGATTTCATTTTCTCAAGATCCTTTCTTAGACCCACAATTTCACATTCAAGTTTTCCATTGTGTTTTTCTTTTTCAGCAAGTTGGTATGTCAAGGTATCTATAATCATATTATTTTCTTCTAAACATATTTTGAGTTTAGTTATTTCTTCATGAAGGTCTTCCTCTTCTAAAGCATCCCAAAAATTATCACCAACATAAGCCATGAGAAGTTTGTAATCTTGTCCAGTTTCATCTTCATTACTATTAGATAAACCATCACTATCTTCATGAGTATAGTAACTCCTTTTATTCACAACTTGTTTTCTATTCCATTTTGCATATTCCTTTCCTTTTTCAAATTTATCTTTATGAGGACATCTAGCAACATAATGACCGACTCTGCCACAAGAAAAGAATTTGAAGGGTAACTTACCTCTAAACCTTCCAGAACCCCCTTGAAGCTTTTTGACAAAGTTTACCTCATCTTCTTCTTCTGAAATATGTCTTGATTCATTGTGTTCTTCCTTTTATTTTGCTAAAGCTTTGAATGCGGCTTCTCTCATATCTAATAGTCCTCCTTTTCTCATCTCAAAGGCAGTTAAGATTCCATGAAGCTGCATCATAGTGGTATTCTGCGGATCCTATTTTTCTTCTATGGAAGATACTTTGGATTCAAATTTAGCAGAAAAGGATCTCAAGACTTTCTCAACTAAGGTAACTTCCTTAATTTCTTCATCCTGATTCTTCAAATAATTGACAACCTCATCTATACGTAGGAAGTAACTTGCTATGCTTTCATTACTATGCATCTTAAGATTTTCATACTAAATTCTGAGAGTTTGAAGCTTAGCACATTTTACCTGAGAGTCTCATTCATAGCTCAGAACGATTTTGTCCCATATTTCTTTGGCTGATTTGAGCTACATGACTTTGACAAACTCTGATTGTGACAGACTTCCCAATAAAGTATTGAAAACTTTGGCATTGGTTTCATATTGCTTTTTACCTGCCGTATCTGTAGGAATTGCTGTTGGGAATGTATATCCTCCTTCCACAATTTCCCAGACATCCGTTCCAAGCGATTGTAGATAGGGTGTGGTTCTTATTTTCCAATAAAAAAAGTTCCTTCCATCGAAGATTGGTGGTCTGATGGATCCCATGCTTTCTTAATTCTTCATGTTGATGGATCTCCCTTCAAGCGATCAAGCTTCTTCTGAAGGACCTGCTCCGATACCAATTGTTGGAAATAATACTAAGAGGGGGGTGAATCAATATTACTAGATCAATAATTTTATTTCCCAAATAGATTTATATACGCTACATTAGTGAAGTGAACTAGCGTGTACATGTGACTGTGCTTAAAGAAACTAGGGCATATGCAGAGAACTTGTGATTTATACAATTTATCGTGTGTTGAGCTTAAACCAGTATATCAGAGATTTATTAGACAGTGTAGAAAAACAAAATAAAGCATCACACATGAACACCAAGATTTATGGTGGAAACCCAATGTGGGTAAAAACGACCTACTGCTGTTGTCTCTGTCTTTTTTTAATAATAAGAAAATCTGTTTACAATATTGTACTAGTGCAGACTCATACCAGTATGCAGGCTTCTATCTGCAGAAGGTTACAACCTTCTCTCGTTTTCCAGTTTCTACTGGAAAGGAGCTACAACCCCCTAGCTCTTATACTAGCCAATATGTTTACTAGTATGTAGGTGTTAGCCTACAGAAAACTCCACTCTTCCCCCAGAGACCACGTTTCATTAATTTTCAGACTGGATACTCCTGGATCACAACACCACAAACTGAAGGCCAAGTTTCATCAAATTTTCACAATGGACTTTCCAAAGCCTTTTAAACTGCATCAACCAATATTCAGTTAATTTGAAAAATGAGATCACTAATACTAGAACTATGTGCTAAATCCAGAACCCTGCATAATCATCCAGAACTAGTTGTAACCTAAAAAACCATGGATTAGAGTGTATATGCTACTTGGCTGAAACCAACCTGTGTGTATACACTACTTCCTTTAACCCAACTTGCGTATATCTCTAAAGATACTAAATCATACACTTCTGAACCACAGACTATACCAATGAGTGACATTCTGAAGATCTACTGGCATATTACAGAGTTCAAAATAGATAGCAACAAGGATCAACCTTCCTTCTTAATCAATCAATAAATTAGATTCAATTTCCTTATACAACAGTTCTACATTAAGATGTAAGAGGACTTCATTGACAGACAACAGTAAAACAACAGAATTTGCTCAGATAGATCAGTCAGATCTGAACAGAAGCTTTTCTTTTTGTATACACTACTTGGAAGAGTCAAACCTAAGTGTACACTTTGGCCAAGACGAACCTGCGTATAGATCTGCAAATTTTGACTCAGAAATTTGCTGCAATTCTAGACTTCAGACAAAACCAGATCATGATAGATAACAAATAGAACAGGTGTAGAACATCAGATTTGGTCCCAACCAATATCAGATCATTCAAGGATAAGTCATTTCAAGTCTCATGATTCCTAATCCAATTTTGAACTCAAGGTGCACATGAATATTTCAGATCCAGTCCCAAACATAACCCTACAACATAATATATACTTCAGATAGAAGTATTCCTTAGAATCTCATTGCTTGCACACCTTGGCCTAATGATCTTCTCCTCCTTATATACTCTTAGGCCTTTCTCAATACCTTGGACCAAAACCACTTAGGACCAATACCTTGGACCCAATACCTAGGGTCAATACCTTGGACCAAATGCCTCGAACCAATTACCTTGGACCAAAAATACCTTGGATCAAATACCTTGGACCAAAACTTGGTTTTCCAACATGTACGCACTTTTTCTCCTGTTGAAGTGCGTGTATACGTTATACGCTACTTTTTTTTTGTGAAACCGTGTGCGTACGTGTCTTGGACAAAGTGAACCAGCGTATACCTCTCTTTCTTCATTCTTTGGAGTCTGATCTGTAATCCTTTGCTATTGACCTGCTGCACTGTGAACTTTTTTCTGAGTGAGTTGCCATTAAGGACAATACATGTATCATAATGCCAACATCAAGGTGTCTAAAACTGACACAATTGCATCACACCTCACCAAGATCACATAGATTAGAGATGAGATGGTAATAGTACGGGAAATTATTTAGAGTCCTAAGTTGGTGATATAAACCTTTAATGTTTTTCCCAAGAAATGGGATTTCTTTGATGGGATTATTTCACAACAAAATATTCCTAGCTGGGAAAGATTGTGGGATGATTTCATACAGGAAGAGACATGGAGAGTTCCAAAAATGCAAGCCAACATGATGGAGATGATGAGGAGAATGTTTATCTTACTATAAATGGAAAAGGTAGGGTTAAGGGAATGATGTGATCTACTTTTGAGAAG
The DNA here is from genome assembly GCA_031772625.1 of Pinus tabuliformis. Lineage (NCBI taxonomy): Eukaryota > Viridiplantae > Streptophyta > Pinopsida > Pinales > Pinaceae > Pinus > Pinus tabuliformis. The sequence goes on from CM062814.1 coordinate 300,662,024, forward strand.
GACATGAGAAAAGTGAAATGCTTCACATGTCACAAGACTGGTTACTTTACAAGCTAGTGTCCATACAAGAAGAAGAAGAAATAGACTCGGGAAGTAGTAGTAGCATCAAATAATATTGATGATTTTTTTGAAAGATTTGAGAGATATTTTCTTTTTTCAGTTGTATTTCATGTAGTGGTACTATTATGCATGCGGATAGTTGGTTATGGCTACTTGAAGGTGGAGAATCAAGTCACATGATGGGGATGATGTTAGTGTTCTATAGCGTTTCAGAGATAGAATCATATTGTAGAGTTGTGGGACTAGTACAACACATGCGATAAAGGTTGTTGGATGTGTTAGATTCTAGCTAAAATCAAGAGGGTTTCTATAGGTAGCAATCATGTTGTTTGTTCCAAGTTTGACAATACAATTTATCTTAGCATAAGCATTGGAGCATGATGGATATATTTTTTAATTCTAGGATGTACAAGTGCTTGTTATATTATGAGGGAGGAATCTTGGATGCAATAATAGTGTTTGGCATCAGATAGTGGCAGTCTTATAGGTTGTTAATATAGCCTATTGATGGATCCAAGGGGATATTGGATTTAGTTTTACTGATAGAGAGTGGTGGTTGAGAGGCTTCATCCGTATCTGTTAGTATATCGAGTTTCTATAAGATGACATTGGAAGATGAGGAGGATAGGCTACCTAACATGAGTAAAGTATGTGTAGTAGGAGGATCTTTTAGTTTTAGAAGGAGTAGTTACAAAAGTAGAGGAAGTGACAAATATAACAAGAGGTTCTTCTATAAGTACCTTCCTTGCTAAGAGGGAGTGACAAATATAGCAAAAGGTTCTTCTCTAATTGCCTTCCTCGCTAAGAGGGAGTTTTTGGGTAGCAGATCCCCTGCGTAATGGTTTTGGGGCTTAAAGCCCACAATTTTGGGTACTAGTATTGTAAAGGCTACGTGAAGTGTGCAGAGCGTGAATTGTAATGGGTTAAGTCAAAGGGTAGTCCACCCTAAAATATTGTAATTTAATCTAGAATGTGTTGGCCTACCCATGGTCTGCGGACCATGGGAATGTATAAATAGAGCGAGGCTCTAAGTGTAGAAAGTAGCTTTTGCTGATGTTAAAAGGTATGGGTTTTTGAATGAGATATTCTCTTTGAGTTTGTAAGTCCGAGTCGAGGGTTGTAGTAGTAGAATAGGCTCTATAGCTGTGTGTGCAGAGGCCTGGTAGAGTCCGCAGCTGTGTGCACGGACCCCTGCAACTGAGTGCAAGGTGGAATTGGATTGTACTAGAACAGAATATTAATAAAAGATAAGTGTTTTTAAAATATTGTGCATCTTCTTGTAGATATGTGTGGTTATTTTTCTGTTATGGTTTTATGCATCTCTTTAAGGTTTATGTTTGCGCGCACTAGTTACTAATATTGAATGATTGATAAAAACTACCGAATTAAGTTAGATCTATAATAAAAAAATACTAAGGATAAGGGATCTAGACAGCGCCTCTTCGCACTTGGTACTGGGGCTACGTGAAGGCAGGATAGCTGCGCGAAGCAGTATAAGTGCGAAAGATCGGTCCGCAAACTCTCGAGACCTCATCAAGACATCCCTAGGGTGCATAAACTTGGTTCCAGCACCCTCCCATACTACCTCAAGTGAGACCTCAGTCCGCACTCTGCAGGCTGTTGCCGAAAGGGCTGGTAGTTTCAAGATTTGTTTGGCTTAAACATTTTTGAACATGGATTAGGCCCCAATAAGCCAACAAATGGTTCTGTTGCCGAGACCGGGATCTGCCTAAGGGATGTCTGATGTCAGAACGCTAGAACCCTATGAAGAAGGAAATTAAAGGGTGATTACATTAATGATTGGAATGATGCAAAGCGGAAAGGTCTACAAAGGTATCGAAGGGCTAGGAAGCAATCCTTTAATTTCACCTCCGCGAGTGAGCAAGGAAGAGCGCGCTTGGGTGCCTTCAAGGAGTGCGGTTAGTATGATCAGGCAGCGCATTCCATAGTTACCCTCTCCACTTACACCACCACTCACTTCACCTCCTTCACCTCCATCTTCGCCTACACCACCTCCACCAATACAGTAGTTCAGTATGGCAAGCGCGATTAAGCTACCCATATTTAGAGGAGTAGGAAATGAGGACCCGGATCAGTTCTGGTTCGTTGTAAGAGTACTGTGGGAAGCACAAGGGGTTACGAACGATAACATTAAGAAGGCTACCTTGGTAAGCACGTTGTAGGATCACGCGTTGACGTGGTATATCAAGCACTTGAAGGATCACCCAAATGCAGGAATAGCAGAGATTCAAATTGCATTGAATAGAGAATTTAGCTGGCCGAAATCAAAGATGTAGTCAATCATCAGATTTAAAGAGATCGTGATGATTCCAGGAGAGACCCCTTGGGATCTGGATCAGAGACTGAAGATTACGATCCATGAGGCTAATATGACGCTAACGGATGCGTAGCACCACGCATGGTTTGTGGTGTCTTTGACACCGCACCTGAGAACGACACTGTCACAACAGATGCTTTCGACCTAGGCAGAAGCATTGGAAATGACGATGAGGTTGCATGAAACACCGATACAGGATCCGGGATTGGGATTCCAACAGATCCACACACAACTGTAGAACCTATGCTTGGAGATGCATATTTTGAAGCAAGATAGGGCGCCACGGCCAGAGGCATGCGAAGAAGTGTGGTCTATAAAATGTAAAGGCTAGGGCCACGATAAGGATCATTGTCTAGTATTTGCAGACTATTTGGCAGGAGGGGACTGATGCCATTGAGACCGGAGGCACAAGCAAGGTCGAGTGCGACACCCGCCCTCTGGTGTGTGATCTGTCAGGTTGGAGGAAAGCACACGACGGACAACTGTCACCTGTTGCAGAAGTATACATAGACTCTACAGCAACTGTATTGTAATTTCTATAGATCAGTGGGCCACGATGAGTGGACATGTCAGAGCTATGAGCTAATGATGGATAGGACCCCAGCTTATCGAATGCAGATAGAAACGCAAGGCCTCGATCAAGCCGTAGCAGTAGCGCGGGGTGAATTTCAAAGGTGAGGTCGAGGACGAGGAGGAATGGGACCCGGAAGGGGCCACAGACAGCTAATCTGTTACAATTGCGAAGGACCAAGGCACTATGCTCACGATTGTACCAACCCATTGAGAATATCTTGTCCATACTATGAGCAGTTTGATCATCAAATGGTAGATTTTTCGAAGCTGATCGCACAAATGCGTGAAAAAGGGGTGCTCCAACTCAAAATATCCAAATGATGAGGTCCAAACCGTGCAAAGAAGACCCCAATGTGAACATGATGCTCAGAAGTGGCACGACCACAGGGGAAGATAAGGGGAAGCAGCTTGAGGAAGATACTTGGGTTCGCAAGGCTCCTACAAAGGAACCTGAGTTTGACTTGGAACACGCAAAGGAAACATTTATGGAAGCTAAGAAGAGCTTCACGGAGGCCTCTACTTCAGGTAGTAAGGATCAGCCAGAGACAAGACTGGATCCTTCTATGCTAACTACCTTTTTAGAGACATGCATGAAACTGTTGTGTGACAATAAGGAAGTTAAAGGACTACAAGAGCTGATCGCTAGGTGTGTAGGATCGGGTGAACCGCGTGTAGTCCGGAAACTGGGAAAGCATGCACTGCACACCGGGAGGGAAATGAGATTGATAGCATAGATTGGTGAGTATGAAATGGATCAGGTAATCTTAGACTTGGGTTCAGACGTGAATGTGTTACCAAAACAGACATGGGAATGCATGGGCAGGCCCACGTTACAGTGGTCTCCTATTCAATTACGGATTGCAAACCAACAAAAGGTCTTGCCCATGGGGAGATTGCAAGGGGTAACAGTGGATATCGAAGGTGCGAGCACATAGAAAAACTTTGAGGTAATCAAGATTGTGGATGATAGTAATCCTTACCCCGTGTTGCTAGGAATAGACTGGGGCACATATATGAATGGAGTCATCAACCTAAAAAAATGGAAGATGATATTCGAGAAAAAGTTCCTATGCGTAGTAGTTCTGCTGGATCCAGCTAAAGGAGAGTGCTACACTCAACCCGTGCATGATGATGGAAATGACGAGGAGCTAGATTGTATCTACAAGATAACCACGCGAGACCAAGATTGGCTAACTCCGACTACAGATGGAAGGGCCTCGTGGGAGCGTGCAGGTTCTAGCCCTTCGGATTCAGACGAAGAAGATGAACACTGACACAATTGGTTGAGCGAAGTGATGACAACAAATTGTAATATGATGACTAAATCACTCCATTGCGTAATAGCCCAGGCTCGAGATCTACCAACATATGATGGATTGACAGTGGTGGAAGAATTATTGAACAAGTTTGAGAGCACAGTACTAGAGCACTAGAGGTTCGATGCATTAAAGTGGGCATTGCATGCGACACCTGCGTGTTGGTGGGGAACACATCAAGGAAACTTTGAAAACTGGCGTGGCTGCAGGAGGATGATGCAGCTACGGTTTGGGAAACCGAAAATATGAAATCAAGAAATACGATGGACACGATGACCCACGCACATACCTCACAAAATGGACCAAGGCCTATGGAGAAGAACCTCAGCCTGAATGGGTACACCTATTCTATCATACCCTGGATGTCATCCCAAGAAACTGGTATACTGACAGAGAACTTCGACATGGTATAGGTGAATGAGATGTCTTGCACGAAGGATTTTTGTTAACATTCTCATTTGAAGACCCATGGACAAATACTGTTGACAATGCGTTGCAAGCCATGAAAGCCGCAATTTTCAAAATACCACAGGAACCATGGGAAATAGTTCAACCAGAATGGTCACCTCAGTTAAGCCATGCCCTAGAATGTTAAAATGTACAAGTGGAGGATGATGAGGATGACCCCCAAAATATTAATATTCCAGAAACTAAAGGGAGTCGCGAAGTTCGAGGACCATCGATTGAGGACCCTAACATCATTGCATCACTGAAAACAAAGTAGGTAAACATTGGTACAGATGCGGAGCTAAAGTACACAATGCTTGGGGAATATTGGGATGATTCCACGGTGGATAAGGTCGTCGAGTTACTTCGCGAATATCAAGACTTGTTCCCGACCAAAATCACGGAGTTAAAAGGGATCCTTGGCAACTTAGGGATGATGAATATTAATTTGAAACCAGACGCAAAGCAAGTTAAGTAGCGTCCTTATGGTTTGAATATGAAGTATAAGGAAAAGGTCCCCGAAGAGTTGGACAAAATGCTTGCAGTAGGAATTATTGAACCAGTTGAAGAATTTGACTGGGTGAGTCCTATGATAGTGAAGGAGAAAAAATAGAAGGGCGAAATTCGAATCTGTATGGACCTCAGGAAGCTTAATGACGCCTGTGTTCATGATACATTCCTGACACCGTCTATGGATGAAGTCTTGTAGAATATTGGCGGATAGGAAGCTTACTCATTCACGGATGGGTTCTCAGGGTACCATCAGATCAAGATCGCGCTAGAAGATAGGAGCAAGACAACCTTCACGACCGAATGGGGTTGTTTTCAGTACACTATTATGCCCTTTGGGCTGAAGAATGTGCCAGTGATATTTTCACGCATAGTGGTGGCCGCATTCAAGGAATTCATCCACAAGTTTTTGGAGGTTTATTTTGACGATTGGACTATATTTGGGCTAGTTAAAAAACATATAGTGAGCTTATAGTTGATGCTAGATACTTGCCAACGACACCAAATTGTGCTGAACCTTAAGAATTGCACCTTCTTCATCCCCTTTGGAAATTTTCTTGGCCATGTGGTCTGGAAACAAGGCCTGATGGTGGACCCTGCAAAGATTGCTGTCATTCTCAATATGGAAGCACCGCGAAGTGTCAAACAACTCCGCACCACGTTGGGGCACACTGGCTACTATTGAAAGTTTATTAAGAGCTATGCACAAATCACGACACCAATGGAATAGTTGTTAAAAAAGGATGCTACATATTGTTGGAATGACGATTGTAAGAAAATTCTGGAGGTTCTCAAGGAAAAAATGGCATCCGCTCCCATTTTGGTTTTCCCAAAATGGGACATCGAATTTCATGTACATGTTGATGCGTCGTGTATCGCATTGGGCACTGTACTCACGTAGGAAGGAGCAAAAGGCATTGATCACCCGATCGCATTTGCACGTTGACGGTTGTCCAAAGCTGAAAAGAACTACTCTACTACTGAGAACGAGGGATTGGCGATGGTACATGCACTTGAGAAATACCGCCACTGTCTACTTGGTGGGCACTTCAAGATGTATACCGATCATTCCGTGTTGAAATACCTGGTGAACAAGCTTATGTTGGGGGGCCGCATATGTAGATGGTTGTTACTATTTCAAGAGTATGACTTCGAGGTCATCGTAAAGCCGGGATGCTTAAATGCAGGACTAGATCACCTATCACGAATTGAGAATGGTGAGGAGCCAACAAATTTGGAGGAAGGACTACCCGATGCACAGCTCTATGCAGTGCATGTCCCAGACAACCACTTCGAAGATATAATCCATTTCTTAACCAGAGGGACCACACTGCAGGGATATTCACTTCTGTAGAAGAAAGAATCGGTGGTACGCGCAGCAGATTTTTCTGTTATCGCGGGGCACCTATACAAAATGGGAAATGAAGAGATATTATGAAGATATGTACCTGAATTTGAACGAGGAGAGATCCTTGCAAAAGCACATGAGGGGGTTGCAGGAGGACATTATGCAGGATGGGTGACAACACAAAAAATTCTTCTCGCCAGAATATGGTGGCCAACCCTACATCAAGATTCAAAAGCATATTGTCGGGCCTGTGACGTATGTCAACGGACTGGGAAACCTTCGCAAAGGGATGAGATGCCACTCAATCCACAGATGACACTACAACCATTCAAAAAATGGGCAATAGACTTTGTGGGGTCCATCAAACCTCAATGGAAGATGGGTGCACGCTATATCATCACCGCGATAGGGTACTTGACTCGATGGGTGGAAGCACAGTCGGTTAAGGAAGCACAGCCAGTGACCATGGAACACACTTCCTAAATGAAACTATCAGCGCACTCACTGAGGAATTCCAGGTGTATCATCAGCAAAGTACGTCGTACCATCCGCAAGCGAATGGGACTGTAGAAGCATTCAACAACATTCTGGAGACTGCGTTGACCAAATTATATAACGTGCAACGAAACGATTGGGATTTGCGCATACTTGCCCTACTATGGGCATACAGAACCACATGCAAGAAATTGATGGGTTAGACACCTTTCAGGTTAGTCTATGGCACGGAAGCCGTCATGCCAATGGAATACATTGTACCCAGTTTGTGGATAGCAGCGATGACAGGCATGGCAGACTGCGAAGCCTTGGAAGAGAGGCTCGCACAACTGGAAGAACTTGAGGAAGAATGGTTTCTGGCGGGATTCCATCAGCAGGTATAGAAATAGTGCAAGAAAGCTTGGCACGATCACCATATCAAGTTGCACACATTCAAAGTAAATGATTTAGTATTGTTGTATGATAGCAAGTTTGAAAAATTCCCTGGAAAACTCTGAATGCATTGGTTGGGACCATATGTGGTCAAAGAGGTCATAGACAAAGGCGTGGTCCAGCTCGGCAAGCTTAATGGAGAGCCCTTCCTGGGAAGAGTAAATGGTAGTCACCTGAAGCCCTACATGAGTGGGCCAGTTATCTGACTAACCGACCGAAGCACAGTCTCAGTGCTCCAAGCAGTTGAAAGAAGGCGCGGGACTATAAACGAGTCTGCTGGAAAGCTGCATGGAAACAAGGTTCTGTGTAGGGCAAGTCTATCATAGGAATCGCGGTCACACATAAGGGGCTACGCTACTGTGTAGACAGGATGGAAAGTGACCATTGAGGTCATTGTTCATGACAAGTTGGTAAATTTAAGACAACGAGGAGCGGAAGGTAGATAATTAAGACACGAAGTCAAAACTGGATTTGAAACGATCTACTGCCAGTATTGCATTAATGAGCTAGAAAAGGAGGGAATGGTTGAATTTGAATATCAATATGCCTATAAATCATAGCTGGTCATTAATTGAACAAACCATTGCATCTTGAGACTTAAGTTATTGGGCAATCTGATAGATATGGACTCGTCCAATTTCGATGCTTTGAGAGTAAGCCGAGTGGTTGCGACATTGCCAAAAGAGACGCGAGACCTTCGGGACAATGTAATGTCGACAACCAAGGCCTCCGTGCCAAGCCCAACGCTAGCAGTGGGAGATGTACTGCAAATTCCCAGACAGATAGCAGGACCGGTCCGGATGTCGCCGCGAAACCTATGGTCTGGTAAGCGATCTATGAAAGATAAGTGCAAGATGGTGAATATTGGGATAAAAGACTGAATTTCGTTGAAAAGTGCATCCCTGGGCTGTGTGCCCATGATGAAACTTGAAGATTGTGACCTCGCGAACAACAACATCTCTCTTTCAAAAATGCAACACAAGCTTCAGCAGACATTAAGTATACTGGACCAGAGATCGCAAGTTTACTGCTCTTGCATAAAAATTTCACACCTTTGACATCTCAGCTAGAGCTAAAATCCTACGAGGGGTTGCTTTGTGTTAACATAGCAGAGAAGAATGAGCATCATTCATTAAGCGAATTAGTAGGGGCAATGGAGAAGGAGCTTGAAGAAGCGTTGCAGGAGGCAAGGATGGAGCAACAAATCATAGTGCGTCACCCAGAGGGATGGTGGACAACGAAGCCTTGGCAACGTGTCTCGCCGCACCGACGAGTGACTCGAGACGAGTCACGATGATTGTGTTGGGGGCCTGTTGGGTAGCGGATCCCCCGCGTAACGGTTTTGGGGCTTAAAGCCCACAATTTTGGGTACTGGTATTGTAAAGGCTCCATGAAGTGCACAGAGCGTGAATTGTAATGGGTCAAGTCAAAGGGTAGTCTGCCCTAAAATATTGTAATTTAATCTAGAATGTGTCGGCCTACCCATGGTCTGCGGACCATGGGAATGTATAAATAGAGCGAGGCTTTGAGTGTAGAAAGTAGCTTTGCTGATGTTGAAAGGTATGGATTTCTGAATGAGATATTCGCTCTGAGTTTGTAAGTCTGAGTCGAGGGTCATAGTAGTAGAATAGGCTTTACAACTGTGTGTGTAGAGGCCTGGTAGAGTCAGCAGTTGTGCCGCAGACCCCTACAGCTGAGTGTGCAGGGTGGAATTGGATTGTACTGGAACATAATGTTAATAAAAGATAAGTTTTTTTTTAAATATTGTGCATATGCTCGTAGATTCGTGTGGTTATTCTTCTGTTATGGTTTTATGCATCTCTTTAAGGTTTATGTTTGCATGCACTAGTTACCAATATTGAATGATTGATAAAAACTATTGAATTAAGTTAGATCTATAATAAAAACATACTAAGGATAAGGGATCTAGACAGCGCCTCTTCGTGTTCGGTACTAGGGCTACGCGAAGGCTAGATAGTTGTGCGAAGCAGTAGAAGTGCGAAAGATAGGTCCGTGAACTCTCCAAACCTCATCAAGGCATCCCTAAGGTGCAGAAACTTGGTTCCATCACCCTCCCATACTACCTCGGGTGAGACCTCAGTCCGTGCTCCGCGTACTGTTGCCAAAAGGGCCGGTAGTTTTGGGATTTGTTTGGCTTAAACATTTCTGAACCTGGATCAGGCCCCAATAAGCCAACATGATTGTTGAAAATGATAGCTTGGATGGATACTTCCAAATTGGAAATTCCTAGGAGCTGGAATTCTCCAAGTAACACCATCTGAGTGGTGACACTTATAAAGTGATTTTATAAAATGTAACTTTTATAATTAATGATTGTAAAGTGAAAGTGGATTTATATTATAAATTTTGGTCACTTAAGTGATTTAAGTTATCTCAATGAGAGATTAAGTCACATTCATCGATCTCATAGACCAAGAGTGAATCTAGACCATTTAGATCTTAGGGTTGGTTACAACTGTTTTAATGAGATATACAAGGGACTTTATTGGGGTGAATTAACAAAACTTTTTTACTTAATTATGAGCATTTAATGTGTTGGCATTATGGCTAATGTGTTTTCCTTGATGGAAACCTATTTGATAAATATGTACTTGATGTTGTGTTGTCCTTGATGGAAACTTGATTAATAAGATGTACTTGATGTCAACATTATGATAATATGATGATTGTGGAACTAATGTAGATTGGTATAGATGTTATAGATGATGTGGACAAAGAAATGGTAGATGGATGATAGTTTAGTGAAGTTTAAGAAAGTATATGTGGTTCGTATGAAGAAAGGTCACGTACATACGCATGTCCTATGAGTAAAAGTCACGTTCAAAATATGAACCATGGTAATATGGATACCAAGGGTAATTACCATGTTATTAGACCATAGTAATGGTTGCGGCAATAGCTATTTGATCTCGTCAAAGAATACTAATGAAATTAACAAGGTATTTACCTAAGAAATTGGCTAAGGAAAAAGCTATAAATGGAGATGGAGATCAAGATGTTAGATATGCAAGTGATGAATTATTTATGAATGATTTGATCTACAACATGTGTGCACCAGGGAGCAAGGAGAAGACTAAGATCTGAAAGATCTGAAGATATGTTGACATGTATGCTTGGTTTATTTACTTGTTGTGAATTTCTAAGTAGCTAACAATGATGAATTTGTGATTATAGTGGTGCTATGATCTAAATGAATTATTCAAAAGTCTAAAGTTTTGACAGTAAAGGTTGCGAACTATGAATTTATACTTGCAATATAATATTTAAGATATGTACGCTAGTTTGCTTCTAAATGCTCACGTAAATATTCAAATTTGTCTCTGTAGGGTCGCATATATATATTCTACGATATGGTTTTCAGTATGTTGAGATCTGTACATAGGCGTTATGGATAGTAGTCATGTACATATGCTGATATGTTTCATGGATGTTACATATATGTTCTAGGGTTTACAATGCAATTTGATGATGGCAGTTGATGAGTTATGCTCTGTTTGTTGTTGTCTGTCAATGATGTCTCTATCTTGATGATCTGTGTCTGACAATGGAATATTGATTGGTAATGATGCTATAGTGTGGTGATCAATGATTAGATAAGTGATATGTGATTTCTTCACTAATCTATGTATGATTCAGTTTTATAGTGGTCTAGTTATTTAATTTTCAGTATTATGATATTTATACGCATGTGTGATACAGAGGAAGCACGTGTATACGGGGGTGTGCTTCAAAACAGTGGCGTATACATTCTGAAGTAAATATGATCATAGATTTTAGTAACAACCCTTTATTTCTATGATATTTAACAATGTATGGCTTGGTATATTGATGAGTGATTGTGCATTGGTAAGATCTAGTTATGGTTACTCAGTGTTGATTCATTTTTCTATGATTCAATATGGTGTGTTGGTTTTTTTAGTGATTGGTTTATTTGATTTAGTATTTGGTTTCATTATGGTCAATTGATATTGAGAATAATGTTGGGTGTGGGTCCAGTATGAAAATATGATGAAAGGTGGCCTTCAGGTTTTAATGTTTTGATTTAGGTGGATCCAATATGAAATATTATAAAACATGGTCCATGAAGGGTATTGAGGGTTGGATCCTTCAGTGAGGGATTCAAAGCTTCCTTCTAGTGGAAGTTGGTAAAATTTTTCAAGGATTAGGAGCTCCCTTCTGGTAGGAGCCAATAAACGAGATCAAGGGGGTGTAGCTTCCTTCAAGTGGGTGCTGGAGAATGACTGGAGGTTGTATCCTCTTGCAGGTGGGTTCCTGCATGCTCGTAAGAGTTTGCGTCAGTACAAGATGTAATGGAGTTTTCTTAATAATAAAAGAAGAAGACAAAGATGATGACAACGGTGGTTTTCTCCCACATTGGGTTTCCACCTAAGATCTTGGTGTTCTTTATGCGTTGATTTTTTGATATGATTTATCTATTATTTACTACATATTGAATGGTGAATTAATTAATAATTCAATGGTTAAGCTAACTCACTGATGGAAGTTATGATTAATTAAGTAATCTAGATATACCTTGTTTGCATTCACTAAAGTTGCGTACATACGTTGGTTGCATAAAGAATAGTAACGTACAAAATTCAGAATATGAAAATAACATTTAAGTGAATTGAAAATATTGATTCACCACCCCCCTCACCCTCAATATTTTTCTTAACAATTTGTGTCAGTGAAGGTACCTTCGAAGAAGATTGATCTCTTAAAGGGAGATCCATCAAGATGAGTAGTCAAGGAGTAGTCTTTTTCAATCCACCTTTGTTTAATGGAACTAAATTTGTATTTTGGAAAGTCAAAATGAGAGCATATTTGCAGGAACTAAGAGCTTATGTATGGGAAATTGTTGAAGGCACATATCAATATCCAATATCCATTCCCATAGATAATTTTGAGAAGAAACAATATGAGACCAATGCAAAGGTTGTAAATGCTATCTTGGGAAGTCTAGCTGAGTTTGAGTTTGTGAAATTCATGCAGTTTAACACCACAAACGCCATATGGGATAAGCTTGTTCAAAGCTATGAAGGTGACACTAAGGTAAAAAGCGCTAAACTTCAAACGTTTAGAATTCAGTATGAGACTCTTAGAATGCATGATGATGAAATTATTGCAAGATTTTTCCTTGGAGTAGATGAGGTTGTTAACTCAATGAAGACTCTTGGTGATGAAATAAAGGATGCTGCCGTTGTTGAAAATATTTTGAGATCACTAACCCCAAAGTTCAATTCCAAAGTCTTTGTCATTGAAGAAATGTAGGATTTAAAGAACCTTACTCTTAAAAAAATCCATGGGATCCTGATAGCTTTTGAGATGAGAAAATGAGGTTCATCAAGTAGGAGATAATCAACCTTCAAAGCCACATATAGAGGGAAAGAAAAGGAAAATGTTAAAGATACAAGTTACATTTCAGATGAGGAAGAAGTGAATTTCATGAGAAAGTTACAAGTGGGAACTGGTAAATTCAAAGGTAAGCTTCACTTTAAATGTTTTTCTTATGGAAGGGTAGGTAACTATGCATCCAAATGGACATATGAAGAAAATAATGATAAGAAAGAGAATGGAAAGGATGTTGAGAAGAAAAATTCCAAAAAATACGTTTTCTAACAAGAAAATATTTTATTCTAATGAAGATAGTCAAAGCACATAAGATGATCAAGAAAATTCAAATTCAGATTATAACAGTTGTTATCAAGTACTTATGGCTCTTGAAGATCAATCAACTAGTGAATTAGATAGTTGTGAAGAATATGACTTAATGAAAGCATTGAAAGAAAATGATAGACTCAGGAATGCAAAAAAAAATATGGAAACAAAAGAAAGTAGTATGATTAAGGAAATAAATATGTTAAGAATGAAATTGGAAGAAACCAATAGAAGAAAAAATGTCTTAGCAAAACTTCAAGAAAAGGAAATGCATTATGAAAAAATATAATCTGAAGTTGTGACTCTAGGGGAAGATTATGAGAAAATCAACAAATCGGTAAAGGCATCTAAATCTCTAGAGAAGAATATCAATGTTCAACATTATCCTCTAATAAATATTGACATTGGATACAACCACATGGCTTCAGATTCACAATTTAATAGCAAGAACAACCAACATGAGGTTCTTCAAAAGAAAAGTGAACCAAGTCACACATCTTAAAAGAAATCTCCCAGTTCAAAGTCAAGATCATTCCCTAGGGATAAAGGATCGTTTCATGGATAATGTTTCTCTTGTAACTCATTTGGACATAAATTCATTGATTGAAAGTCAAGCATTTGGAATGGAAGAAAAAAATGGGATAAGTTCCACAAGTTTGAGCACATGATTATAAATTGCAATCAAATTTAGAGAAAGAAGGAACATAAGTCAGAGACGTAGGAAATATTGTCCCTACTGCAATCCATTTCTCTTAAATCATAGTTCTAATAATGGCTGTAGAAGTAAATGATAGGTACATAACCTCATAGAGAACATGTGATGACTATTAGGTCCATAGGATCAATGGTGTATAATCGCAGGAGGAGATATGCATGTGTATCTTGATGATGATTCACTATGTTGTTTTTATATTCTTTTGGTGATGTTTATATTATTGACATTACATTTGATGAAGAAATAGTGAATAGGAACATACAAGAAATGTTCAATGGGATCTTTGGCTATAAGAATCAATAGTTTATATTATGTATGCAGGTCTTATGAAATATGGTTGTGTATACATGATTTTTATCTAGACAGTTGTGTATGTTTCTATCTGATGAAAAAGGAGTGACACAGATTCAGGGGGAGGTTTTCATATGATTCCATCAGTTATCATTGGCTTTATGGCTCTGATATTGACTTATTTTATTTTGTTAATGATGTCATTATGCTTCATGAATGATGATTGGTTCATGATGTTGTTGCAAAATGTTAATGTTGATGTTGGAATAGTTCTTTGGTACATTTGTTGGTTGATATGATCGATATAATGTAATAAAAATTCATGATGAAGAATTCGAATAGGTTCAAGGGGAGCATATGCTATGCTTCAAATAGTTCATTGTTGGCATTAATTTCTCTTGTTAGTCCCTACTCATCTGACATTGATTGATGATGATAACTTCATGATTTACTCACTGATTGTTGGCATATCTCATTGATATATATATATATATATATATATATATATATATATATATATATATATATATATAGATATCTGTTTCTATCATTATTCATGGGCTATCAATGATGCATGGGTTGCATGTGGTGAAGTTATGGATCATGCCTATATGTTTCTTGAGCTACATTTGAAAAAGTCGTTATTGTCAAACATTGATACGAAATATACATATGTTATGTTCATTGAAGATGTTGGTTGATGATGTTTTTGATCAATTCTATGTCTTGTGATGCTAGAGGTAATATTGGTTCTCACATATGTTGTTGGTGCATGGAAATAATATGTATATGTTGCTTATGGTGTTGTGATACAAGAGATTGATATGTCATTGGTACTTGAGGATTGTGGACCCTCCTATATGAGGAGAGATCATGTTGACTTTGATGATATGAGGTCAAATGGATGAGATTTCAACAGAGATTTATTGCACTATCTTATGCTTATGTTATATTTGATTGATGATGCTTGGAAGCACTGCACATTTGGTCACATGTTGATGATATTGGAAAGATTGATGCTACATTGTCTTATCTTACATATTGAGGATGTTCATGTTGTTGTCTATGTTGCTACTATCATATGATTCCCATTTGGAGCATGATGGTTGTTGATGATTATCATGGTTTTTCTACAAAGGATAACTCGTAGATGAGATCCTTGTTATGGTTATGAATTTAATGTACGTCTCTTAATGTAAAAGTCATGAAAAGACCCATGTTGTAAATCATTGTAAAATTTAGTCATGTATGGGCTATTGGGATCAATTCATGTCATGTGTGTAATCCCATTTTGGGACATTGATGTAAACTATGGGTCAAATATGTAAACCCAATATGTTGGGTATCTTATGTAATCATGAGCCATTGGTGATAAGAAAGGTCATTTTTGGTTCATTCGTAAAGTCTTGTACTTTTATTTTATATCTTCAGAAGGTCAAGAATATGCTTAGGAGGAGCATGGTCAATATCCATGTTTTCAGCCGATTAGATGATCTGAACTTAAATAGGAACACAAAAACTTACATATATAATCACAAACATAGAGATGCACCAAAAAAAACACTTCATTTCATTAATAGAAAAATACTGAACTATGCTTACAAACATAATGGAAATAAGATAGCTAAGGCGATGGTAGCTTATCTCTGAGAAGAGATGTAGCGGCTACATGCCTCTGAACTATGTTACAATGAGGCTCAAGGACCTATTTATTATTGGCAAACATGATAAAACAACCAAAAACCTAACCCCGGGAGATGTAACACCAAGAGTTTGTGGGCCCCATTGGGGTTAGTTGGGCAACCAACTTCTGAGGGGCATAACTTGGTCATATTATCTCCATTTGGTGCGTACGATACCTTGTTGGAAAGGTCTCAACGAGTACTACATGTTTTGCCATACGCCCCTACCTTTCACTATGAGGCTACCACGAACCCCAAAAAATGATGTTTAGGGGGTCAAAACTGATCCGGAAGTTCAGGATCCAAAAAGTTGCTCAAAATAGTAAATGTTCAGATGAACAAGGAAACAGATGAAACTAACTAGGGCATCTAGGTGAATAGGCGGGTGGCCACCAATATCCACCTGGATCATTCCTCCCCCCTTAGGAAGCAATGATCCCTATTGTGTGTAGAGCCTCCATGATGTGAGGAAATTTTCGTTGAACCTAGTCCCTAGTGAACCACTTTCCATGGTAAAGGAGTTGGCATGCTTTGACAACTCGATATAGCTATATCCTCCATTAGCAAGTGTTCTTGATCTGTGTGTCAATGATATGATCAGTTGTGGCATGTTCCATGCAGTTTGTGTTGAGCTTTGTTGGTGTGAGTTGTTCTACAATGTCAGATGTGTCCAACAATGGTGGAAAGTATGGCTGAAGGTGATCTACATTGAACACTGGGCGCAGACTAAGAAATGGTGGGATGCTGAGCTCACAAGAATTGTCACTAATGACCTTGGTGATGGTGTATGGCCCATATCAAAGTGGGTGAATCTTGCAGTGGGGTTCAGAAAGGCACTCCTTCTGCAAATGTAGCCAAACCTTGTCGCCTATGTTGGGTTGTGTTATATTCTTTCCACGACTAGGTTACGTAGTGTACTGGGGGGTTAGAGGGGGGGTGGAGCTGCCCCTTTGTTGTGCCGATTGCATAGTTGGGGGGTCACAGGGGGTTTGAGGGGGGCGGTGCAGCGCCCTGGGATTTTTTTTTTGGATCCTATATTAGGTTGGGTGGACCTACCTATGGTTTTGTGCATGGTTTTTCGCACATGGTTTTGGACGCAATGGTTTTCGGTCCATGGTTTTGGATGCGTTGACTTTCAGTCCATGTTATTGGATGCTTCGGCATGTATAAATATGTATTGTAACATTGAAAGGAACATAATAAAAAATCAAGCTAGTAGTCCCGATTTTGGAATCTAGGGAAAATCTCTCTGTATATGTGTTTTATGTGTTATTCTCTCCCATTGTTTATTTTCTGTGTTTTAGAATTCCTATGCAGGTGATTTCTGTACGGGGTTAAAACCTACATTTGGTATCAGAGGTGTTTTGGCTTCAAGTTGACGTCTTTGTTGTTGAGGGGTTTTGTTCGGGCCTGTGGTAGACCCTGTTCAATGGGAGATCTACGGGACGATTCTGGTGGTGAAAAAAGATGGCAAGCAATGGAAAGATAGAGATCAAGAAATTTAATGGTCAAAGTTTTGAGTTATGGAAACTCAAGATGGAGGATCTGTTGGTAGATAAAGATCAGTGGATCGCGGTAGATCCAGGTACTAAACCAATGGGAGTGTCCGATGAAGAATGGAAGAAGTTGGATCAGAAGGCAAAGAGCACAATAGGATTGTGTCTCAAATTCAGTATTGTTGAATGTATCCGTGGAAGCTACGGCTAAGGCTTTATGGGACAAGTTAGGGACTTTGTACATATAAGTCTCTAGTGAATAAACTATTCCTGCGGAAAAAGCTGCATACCTGAGGATGAAAGATGGAGACTCGGTGACGGAGCTGCTGGCCAGATAAATCGATCTTGCGAATAAGACCGATCTCCCTAGTATCAGAAGATAGTCTAGCAACAAACAGACAAACAAATCTATCTTTCTCTAGACATATGCGATTTATAAATAAATACTATAGAGGTGTTAAGACCCTACCTTAGATCCAACGCTTGTTCGTAGTAGCCATCCTCCAATCGTTCAAAAGAATTACCTTTGAGAACCTGCAATCACAAACAAGCAAACATCAAATAGCACCTGCATAGCAAATATCATAAATCATGTCTATTATGGTGATCAAGGAATCCATAAAATAAACCATAAATCAACAGCTTATTGAGAAAAACAAACTTATTTGTATTAACTTTGAAGTAGAAGAACCTTACAACCTTTTCAGCCTTGATGTTGAACAAGCTCTTCCTGGGGTCCGAAATAGGAATTTCCTTTACTTTGACAAGCCTTGCACTCTTCCAAATGAGATCATAGAGGTATGTAATCTCTCCTCATAAAAACTCAACTAAGAAGACTAAGTTCCAACAACATTTCACCTCAAAAATATTCAGCTTCTAACCTCTCAAGTAACCAGCCCAATGCTTCATTTTATAGTGCAAAGGAGGAGGTTACAGGTCCACCTATGAAGGGATAGAATCCTCCTTCAAAGGGATAAGCTCCTCACATCAAGGGGTTAGCTCCTTAAGGTATGGGATGCATGAACCTTAAGAGAGCGAACTTGCCACCTCAAGATTCCTTCCAGAAGCTTCTAGAAATGACTGAAAGTGAGGTTTTTTGAATATACTCGTACCTTTTTTAACTTTTATAGGGGTCCGCACCCTTAACACAGAGACAGAGCGGTCAAGTACACATGAGACATGACCATTAGGTGCGGGACTGCAGGTAATGCAAAGAGAAAGTGTGGAACCAAAGTTTTAGAGACTTTTGAGGGATTTCTCTTATTTTTCAAGGCTTTATATGAGGAATTGAGGCTTAAGACTTGCAAAGGAGGAAGGTATGAGTGGTAATGGACTCACAAAGATTGCAGAATGTCAAGGTGACAATTTTTAGTGCAACAAGAGCATCTGAATGCATTTAATACTGTGGTAAGTCAATTATTGTCTGTTGATATTAAAATTTTAGATGAAGATAAGTGCATTAGTTTGTTTTGTTCTCTACCAGATTCGTGGGATAGTCTGCTTATTGCAATAGGTAGCAATGCAACTGCCTTGCAGTTTGATGTAATAGTCTCATCCTTACTGATGGAAGAGATGAGACGAAAAAATATGGAGAGCTAGAATGGTGATTCCTTGTCTGTACGAGGACGGTCCCAGAACAGAAACAATAATAAGTCATCGAGTGGGAGATCTAAATCTCTAGGAAAACCTGTAAAGGTGGATTGCTGGAAATGCAAAAAGGAAGGGCACTACAAAAGGGACTGTAAATCTAAAGGTCCCGAAAAAGGAAAGGGATCTGATGATCCTCCTTCTGCAGAGATGAAAACCACCTCAGATGAAGGTAGGGATGTGTACTTGGCTTCTTCAAGTACACATGTAGATCATGAGGCACGGTTGATTGACTCAGGCACATCCTTTCACTTCACTCCCCATAGAGAGTGGTTTTGCGAGTATGAGAAATATGATGGTGGTGATGTCTTCTTAGGGGATGATAGGAAGGCTAGAATCGTTGGTCATGGAAAAGTAAAGTTGAAGTTGCAAGGTGGAAGGGTTAGAACACTTCCGGATGTTCTGCATATTCCTGCATTAGATAGAAATCTGAATTCTATAAGCAAGCTGGATGATATAGGTGTAAAAAAGTGTTCGATAAGGATACCTGCAAGATGGTTCAAGGAGCATTGGTATTGATGCGGGGAGTTCGAATTGGAACTCTGTACAAGCTGCAAGGTAGCACTGTTGTTGATGGGTGCAACAGTTCTGTTGTTCCTGAAAGTGGAGCAGAAAATCTAGTGGTCTCTGGAGAGAAGACCATGTTGTGGCATCAAAGGATTGGAAATATTGAAGAGAAGGGCCTTCAAATACTTCATGGTAAAGGTATGGTAGAAGGTATGAGTAATAGCTCTCTGGATTTTGATTTCTGTGAAATTTGTGTATATGGGAAGCAAAATCGGGTGAGTTTCCCCTATGGTGGTAAGAGGGTGAAACAAATATTAAAGCTTGTGCACAATGATGTGTTTGGACTTGTGAAGGTTTCATCACTGGGTAAGTCTGTGTACTATGTATAATTTATAGATGACTTCTCAAGGAATACATGGATATATTTCCTTAAGAATAAATTGAAAGTCTTTGATAGGTTTTAAGAATTTAAGGATGCGATGGAAAACCAAACAGAGAAGAAAATAAAGGTGATGAGGTCAGATAACGGTGGAGAGTTTTGCAGCAAGGAATTTGAAGAATTCTGTAAGAAGTGTGGTATAGCATGACATAAGACTACTCCATACACACCTGAGCAAAATGGAGTTGTAGAAAGAATGAACAAGATGTTGATGGAAAGGGCAAGAAGCATGTTGAGTGGTGCTAGGATAGGACAGGAATTCTGGGCAGAGGCAGTGGAGACAACATGTTACCTGGTCAACAGATCACCTTCATTAGCGTTGGAGGATAAGACTCCACAAGAGGTATGGACTGGGAAGAAACCCTCTCTTTCACATATGAGGGTATTTGGATGTGATGCATATGTACATGTTCCAAAGGAGAAAAGAACAAAGTTGGATAGTAAATCTCAAAAGTGCATCTTTATTAGGTATAAGGATGGTTTAAAGGGTTATAAGCTTTGGAACCCAGTAATAAGGAAGGTTGTGTACAATCGAGATGTGGTGTTCATAGAGGTGAGAGATGTTATTAAACATGAAGTCCAACCAAAGGAACCTGAGAAGATAGAGTTTGAGCTTGAGGAAGAATCAGACTCTACAGCAGAGGACAAATCAGAAGATGAAGAGCCACAAACTCTGGGTGTGAGAAGATCAGTTTGAGAAAGAAGGCAGCCAGAAAGGTATAGTCCATCTACTTTCTGTTCAAATTTTTCTTTATCTATTACTGATGATGATCCCAAAACTGTGAAGGAAGCAATAGATTCAGAGGATGGAAAACTCTGGAAAGATGCCATGGTTGATGAAATGGCATCTTTACACAAAAATCAGGCTTGGGATCTGGTGGAGTTGCCGGCTAGAAGGAAACCCATTGGCAGCAAATCGATGTTCAAGAAGAAGATAAATGCAGAAAGAAAGGTGGAGAAATACAAAGCTTGGTTGCTAGCAAAAGGTTATTCCCAGGTGCCGGGAATTTATTTTGGTGATATTTTTTATCCTGTTGCCAAGGTAGCTTCTATTATATTACTTTTATCTGTTGTTGCTGCTTTTGATTTTGAGGTAGAATAAATGGATGTGAAGACAAAATTTCTTCACAGGGATATGGAAGAGGAGATCTACATGAAGCAACCTGAAGGCTTTGTGGTGAAGGGTAAGAAAGAACTGGTATGCAAGTTAAAGAAGTCTATGAATGGGTTAAAACAGTCACCAAGGATGTGGTATCAGAAATTTGATACATTTATACAGGGACTTGGCTTCACCAGAAGCAAAGCATATCAATGTGTGTATTTTAAATTAATTGGTGACCATGTTATTTATTTGGTCTTGCATGTGGATGATATGTTCCTGGTTGGAAATGACAAAGAAATTATCCAGGATTTGAATACCCAATTGTCCTCCAAATTTGACATGAAAGATCTTGGTGCTGCAAACTATATTTTGGGCATGGAAATTAAAAGAGATCGAGCAAAGAGGAAGCTCTAATTAAACCAGAGGAAGTATGTCGAGACAATATTGTATAGGTTTAATATGTAGGATAGTAAACCGGTGAAGGTTCCTATTCCTATAGGTGTAAAGTTATCTACTCAACAGTGTCCCAAGACACAAGAAGAGGAAGAGGATATGTCTTGTGTTCCATATGCAAGTGCAGTCGATAGCCTGATGTATGCGATGGTATGTACTAGACCAAACATTGCACATGCAGTGGGAGTATTGAGCAAGTTTATGTCAAAACTGGGGAAGGAGCATTGGATTGCAGTGAAGCGGGTTTTCAGGTATTTGCATGGCACTAGTGATTATGGTTTGTGCTATCAAGGAAGACCAGGATTTGACAAAGTTTTGGATATCTGTGGCTTTGTTTATGCAAACTAGGCTGGAGATATGGATCAGAGAAGATCTACAAGTGGGTATGTGTTTAACCTATTTGGAGGTGCAGTCAGTTGGATGAGTAAGAAACAATCTCTAGTGGCACTATCAACTACAAAGGCATAATACATGGTAGCCACTCATGCAAGCAAGGAAGCAATTTGGTTGTAGAGATTATGTTCAAGTATGGGGTTAGTACAGGGAGCTATAAGGATAGATTGTGACAGCCAAAGTGCAATTTTCTTGGCAAAGAACCCTGCTTACCATTCAAAGACAAAGCACATTGATCTTCAGTATCACTTTGTGAGAAATATGATAGAAGAAGAAGGTAGACACTTTGAAGAATACTGCAGATGCATTGACAAAATCTGTGAGCTCTGAGAAGTTCTCTTGGTGTATAGAAACAATGGGCTTTACAGGGCTGGATAAATGACTTAGCTCTCTTGTGGCCCCCTGTGGAAACAAAACAACGAGTGGGAGAATGTTGGGTTCTATTATATTCTTTCCACGACTAGCCCACATAGTGTACCGGGGGGTCAGAGCACCCCCTTCGTTGTGACGATTGTGTAGCGGGGGGTGTCACAGGGGGGCGTCAGCCCCCCCTGTCTGGGGTCTAGGATAGCACCCCGGGAATATTTTTTTTGGACCCTATAGTATGTTGGGCGGACCTACCTATGGTTTTATGCATGATTTTTTGCTCATGGTTTTGGACGCAATGTTTTTCAGTCCATGGTTTTGGACGCGATGGTTTTCAGTCCATGGTATTGGAAGCTTCGACATGTATAAATACGTATTTTAACGTTGAAAGGAACATAATGAAAAATCAAGATGGTAGTCCTGGTTTTGGGATCCAGGGGAAAATCTCTCTATATATGTGTTTTATGTGTTATGCTCTCGCATTGTTTATTTTCTGTGTTTTAGAATTCGTATGCAGGTAATTTCTTTATGGGGTTAAAACCTATAGCCCACCTGGAACTTGTGGGACACCCAATGCTGATCATGGTGTTGAGTATAATTAACATTGGCTTTGTCCAATATATCATGGACCTATTGTTGGATGTGTTGAATGCACTCAATGAAGTTGTTAGCCCTTTTAGATTCAGACTGAACGCGAGCTAAATCTACTTGAGTGGCTGCAAATGGTATGGCCACATCAATGGGGCATAATGGCTAAAATCCCAACCTTACCTGAAAGGGGATGTGGCTTGTTGAGTTGTGGAGAGATCTATTGTAGCTATGTTGGACATAGGGGAGAATTTCATCCCACGTGTGTGGATTCTTCGAGTTGTACATGCGCAGAATGTGTACAATCATCCTATTGACAAACTCTATTTTGCCATCAGTTTGGGGATGGAAATCAATGGACTTAGTATGTTTTATATCTATCATCAACTAGAGACTTGACCAAAATGCACTCAGGAATCTACTACCCTAATATGAGTGATCTGATAATCACCCTATGAGTGACCCCGTTAAAGAATTAATGAACAAAAGGTATTACAAACTCATGTGTTGGTGTGTGTTATGTGTTATTGAAACAACGGATCGATTAGATTTCCAATACACAGACATTTTACATGGAAATACAACAGAGAAATATAGTAAGCAATACAAAGACACAAGAATTTTTAATAAGGAGTTCACCCTATTCGCCAGGGCTACGTCTCCGGTCCAGCTCTCAGCCGTGGCCTTGTTTTATTATGTCTTTAAGTAGAGAATTACAAATGCAGGGACTCAATATGAGTTCTCCTGAAGCAGGTTTTGCTTGGAAGGGTGGTTCTTGGATTCCCCAAGCCACTTGGAGTACACAGACTCTTGTTCTTCCTACCAGCTTTGTGACTCTCAGTCTACAGTGGAAAGAGCCAACTGTGATGCTCAATCCATACAGAATCCTCTATGGGAAGGCTTGATTCTTCAAGCTCTTTGGTGCTCGATGCTGCCTGTGGTCAGCTTGGCCCTCTGTCTCATCTGCTTGGCTTTACTGCTCTTTGTTCTCAGTCCTCCTCTTAGAGTTCACTATTCATTGTCTCTCTTGGTCGCTTGGACTCTTCGATCTGAATCTCCCTTCTGATCTCTTGTTCACTGTCTCTGCTCATGGCTTTAGCCATTCGACCTCCATGTTTGTTCGTTTCCTCTCCTTCCTACGTGGATTTGAATGTTGCTTGTGTGCTTGGAATTCCCTATTCGGCGTCAGCATAACACTCAGGAAGTAGCCACTTGTCTCCATCGGAACTGCGCCAGCCCACTTATCGATTCGTTGCTTTCTCCACCGTGGCGGTCAACGGATTCCAAATCCTCTTAAATCGCGGCTTAATCCCCTGTCAATTCCGCTCTGTCTATCAGGCGCAATCTCAGCCGTCCGATCTGGGCTCCTCCAAATCCAACGTCATTCGCAGGTCGAGCGCGGTTGACTTACTCGACCAATAACGCACGATCGCGGTGGTTTTTCTCTCTCCTCCGCTGCCACGTGTCGATCGCTGATTGTGATTGCTCCGCTTTCTCCAAAAACTCTTACCGTTCAAGGGCGCCCCAATCAAACCGCCAGTTTCCAGGCCGTGGGTCCCACCATCGTACATTGGCACTTTTCTTCCTTTTTCCGCCTGCAGTCCTCTAGCTCACCGACGTGACCGAGTGCTTAAGCCCTACCATTTCAGCCCTATTTCGAAAACCAGCTCCTTTTCCCGATCCGGGGCTCCCAGGGGCTATTTTGACCTCCTGCGCAATCTCCATGGGCCTCGGTTAGCGCGCTTTGACTGAGGTCCTCGTCGTTCCACGCCGGCTACCATGGCCACTGGTTCAGGGAGTTTTTGACTACTGTTTGGATTCTTCAAGGATTTGTTCGACCTGTTTTAGTCACGGTTCTATGACAGTCGTTTATGGATCCGATTCGTATCACTGAGATAATGGACTGTGGGATCCTAAAGTGTACCCACACTTGCTCAAAGAAGAGCTTAGCAGTGACCTCAATTGTGATACTCTTCTTGCAGACCGCCATGATGGACATCTTAGAGAATATGTTGATGACCACAAAAACATAATCGTTTCCGTGCTTAGTAGAAGGAAGGCCTGACATGTAATCTGTGGAGACAGATTCCTAAAGCCGACTAGGAGCAGGTAGAGGAGTACACAAGCCTTGCTTCTTAATGGTTGGTTTGGAAATGGCATAGGCGGTGCAGGATCTAATGTACTTCCTAACATCCTGACAGAGTTTCAGCCAATAAAAATACTTCTGCAATACCGCCATTGTTTTCTCTACTCCAAAATGTCTAGCGACCCGACTGTAGCGCGCCTCCCAAATCATCTTGGCACATTCACTTGAAGGAAAAGATATGTGTCCTAGGTGGCATAACATTGCATCCTGGAGGTGAAATTTTGGAACTTGTTTCCCTTCCAGGAGTGTCTGGTATATGTTGTCTAATTTTGGATCGCTCTTGTAAAGATGTGACCACCCCAATGTCTCATGTCCACAGAACTTGAGCACAGTGATCAGCACAATGACCGGTGGTCGGCTGAGGCAATCATCGACATTATTGGTGTTTCCCTTGTTATACTTAATGTTCAAATGGAATTGTTGCAGATAGTTGGACTATTTCTGATGGCGATCATTTTTCCACTTCCCTTGTGTCTGTATGAACTGTAGAGGTCGGTGGTCTATGTGGATGATTGTTTCCTTCCACAGAATGTAATGCTTCCATTGATGATAGGCCTGCACAATGGAATACATTTCTTTGTCATAAGTGGGGTACTTTTGGACTGTGTCTGAAAGTTTCTCATTGTGGTAAGCCATTGGATGCCCATTTTGAGTAAAAACTGCACCAATAGCATAGTCAAAGGCATCTGTCTCAATCTCAAATGGTTGTAGCGGGTCTCGTAATGTGAGAACTGGTGCAGAACAGAGGTGATTCTTCAACTCAGAGAAATATTTTTGTTGGGTTTCCAACCAAAAAAACTTTTCTTTTGCTCCGACCTTGGTGATGTGACTTAAAGGCCAAGTGATATGAGAGAACCCCAACACAAACCTACGGTAGAAATTTGCAAGACCCAAAAAGTTGTGGAGCTTTGAGTGGTTGGGGATGGCCAATCTCAAATGACTTGTATTTTTTATGGGTCCACATGTACACCCTACTCATTAATAATGTATCCTAGATATTGAACCTAGGTCAGGCCAAAGGTGCATTTCTCCAAGTTAGCTAACAACTTGTTTTGTCGCAAGGTTTGAAGAACTTGTCAAATATGGTGGAGGTGTTGTTCCCAACTCTAGATGAAGATCGAGATGTCATATAAATACACCACCACGAATGCATTGGTGAAGGGTCGGAAGATGTCATCCATCACACTCATGAAGGTTGGAGGGGTGTTCGTCAATCTAAACGGCATGACCAACCATTCGAACAGGCCCTCCTTGGATTTGAAGGTAGTATTCCACACATTGGAGGGTTTGATAGGAACCTGGTGATAACCTAACTTCAAGTCAATCTTGCTCAAATATTTGGCCCCTTTGAGCTAGTCCAGAAGGTCATCAATCCACGAAATTGGCTACCTATTCTAGAAAATGATCTTGTTCAATGCCTGATAATCAATACAGAGCCTTCAGGTCCCATCCTTCTTTTGTACCAATATAATCGGGCTCCCACAAGGTAATGAGCTTGTCCTGATGTACCCTTTCTGCAATATTTCTTGAATCTTCCTCTTGATCTCATCGTTCTCTAGAATAAAGAGTCGATAGATCGGTCCATTGGGAAATGACACGCTCGAGGTCAGATCGATGGAGTGCTTGACCTGACAGTGAAGAGGTAATCCTGTGGGTGAGGCAAAAATATCCCTGTACTCCTCCACGACCTTGTCCATCTATTGTTGATGTGCAGAGGAGCCCTACTTGGAAGTTGTGGCTAAAACCTTCTTCTTTCCCTAGGGGCGAATCATAAGGAAAACAAATTTCCTAGTCTAGGAAATGATCTTACTTCATTGATTTGCAATGATCAAAGAGATGGCGGTAAGCGGGGCTACCTCCGGTATCCTGTACAACTTATTAGACAAAGTAATAATCACAGAGTGAGGTTTAGACACATATACAACATGTCACTTCCACAAGTATGGTTGTCCTAACAATACATCAAAAACTTCAAGAGGAGAAACATCATGCAGTACCTCATCTGTGAAGGGCTTGATGTTGTAGGGAAGGAAAAATTATTGGCTCACGTGAAGATCTCGTCCTTGGTGAAGCCACCCGATGGGGTATGGATGTGGATGTTCTGTAGTCTTTAGGCCCAGCCGCCTCATGAACTATGTTGAAATGAGGTTCTTTTGGCTCTTCATTTCGATAATGAATTGCAACGGAGAACCCTTCACCCACATATGTGAGTGGAAGAGGCATTCCCCCTCCTCTGGATCTTGAGGCTCAATCTTCTAGATCTTGGTGGTGGCCATGGTGGAACTAGGCTCCGCATTAATGATCTACTTCACTTTTTTTGTTCCCTTATCAGGTTCTAATTCAGAGTCAACACCTGCGTCTGATTCCAAAGCCTTCAACTCAACCACCGGTGACTACTTGGCCTGACACTCACTTGTATTGTGAGTGGAGCTCTTATGGAACTCACACCATTTTCTCATGTCCTTCTTTGTCTTCATGGTGTTTTTCTTTGCTTGTGGCTTTGGCGGACTATCATGTGTAGCCTCACCTTGGCCTGGTCCTTTTTCTATGGTTTGGGGGTGCCTTTTCCTGGCTTTGGATTTGCATATCCAAAGTCTCACTTCTTTTGTTTAAACTTCTTCTCAATCTTGACAGTGTACCAATGCGTTGTGCCAAACAAGGAAATTTCCATGAACTCCATCTCGTCCTAGATGTACTTGTGTAGAAAGTTGTGTTACTTGAGCACCAAATTCCACTCAGTATCCTTGATACCCAGCTTCGTGCGAACAGTATGGAAAATATTTGTGAAATATGGCACATCTTGGTCCCTTCCCTGCTATAGCGTGGTCCACTTTATGTATTTGTCTTCATAGCTCCAGAAAAGGTAATATTGTTCCTTTATGGAATCTCAGAAAGAATTCCAAGTGGGTGTGGCTAAAAACAATGAGGGTTCACTCTCATCCTTTTGTTCACAGTAGGTTACCCACCAGTCCTTGACGTGTGAGGCGGCTTTGAGAAGTGAAAAAGTAATATTTTCTCGATTGTAAAAGTCATGAATTAAAAAATATCTTTCCAATAGATTTAATCATTTAGCTATGGTGTCTGCATCTATCAAGCCTTCAAATATGGGAATATCGAAGTTAACTTGTACCTTAAAAGGGGTGGCTTCTCTAGAGTGGCTACTGGATGAAGATGCATCGCCTGTGGGTAGTCATCAAAGGATGTGGGCAAATTTATCCATCATCACGTCCCTCTATCGCTCGAGGGTTTCCTCGAGTAACATTTTGAAAGAATCTCCTACCCCTTCGTCTTTCTTTTCTTCCGCCATGGGAGGTTGTTGAGTTTTTTGAGGCTGATCTTGTAATGGTTCAACCAGATCAAGCCCTAACTCCTTATACCCTAACCTTGTTGGGGACATGCATAGAAAAATAGAGAAAGAGAAGATCACTCTTATACCACTGATCCAAAATTAAACAGGAATGCAAAAAATTACATATATAATCATAAACAAAGAGATGAAGTAGAAAAAAACTTCATTTCATTAATGTAAAAATTTTGAACTATACTTACAAACATAATGGAAATAAGATAGCTCAGGCGATGGTAGTTTATCTATGAGAAGAAATGTGGTGGCTACGTGCCTCTAAATTGTTTTACAATGAGGCTCAAGGGCCTATTTATTATTGGAAAACATGAGAAAACCCTAAACAACCAAAATCCTAACCCTACGAGATGTAACACCAAGAGTTTGTGGGCCCTGTTGGGTTTAGTTGGGCACCCAACTTCCCGGAGTCATAACTTGGTTATATTATCTCTGTTTTGCACATATGATACTGTGTTGGAAAGGTCTCATCAAGTACTATAGGTTTCGCCTCATGCCCCTACCTATAGCTATGATCCTGCCGTGAACCCCAAAATAATGTTGTTTAGGGGGTCAAAACTGCTCAGGAAGTTCAGGACCCAAAAAAATGCTAAAAATAACAAATGTTGAAATGAACAAGGAAACAAATGAAATTGACTGAGGGGTCTACGTGAAATAGGTGGGTGGCCACCAATATCCATGTAGATCATCAGACCTACAACAATATGCACTACAAGGGAAGCACTTAATTAAGCTTGGATCAACCCTTTTCCTTTGATGTCAAATGGGGAGAGAAGCTTGGTGTTCAGAGAAGATTACTTGGAGAGAAGCTTAGTGTGTTTTAAGAGAAGAATTGGTGTTGGTGTTTTCAGGTATATTTGTAGGTGGTATCCAAACACCAAAGTGGTTGTCGTCAAGTCTAAATGGGGAGATTGTTGACATTATGGATAATGTGTTGTCCTTGATGGAAACTAGATTAATAAATATGTACTTGATGTTGTGTTTTTCTTGATGGAAACATGATTGAAAATGATGTACTTGTTGTCAACTTTATAATGAAATGATTACTATGGAACTAATGTAGATTGGTATAGACGTTACAGATGATGTGGACAGAGAAATGGTAGATGGATGACGGTTTAGTGAAGTTTAATAAAGTATACACAGTTCCTGTGAAGAAGGGTCATGTACATATGCAGGTCCTATGGGTAAAAGTCATGTATAGAATATGAACCATGTTAATCTGGATACTAGGGGTCATTACCATGAACTAGCCCATAGTAATGGTTACAAAAATGGTTATTTGATCCTGTCAATGAATAATAACGACATTACCAAGGGATTTACCTAAGGTATTGGCTAAGGAAAAATATATATAAAGAGATGGAGATATTGGTGTTAAGTGTGCAAGTAATGAATTTTTTATGAATGATTTGATCTGGAACATGTGTGCACTAGGGAGAAATGAGAAGATTTAGATCTAAAAGATCCGAGGATATATTGGCCTGTATACTTGATTGATTTACTTGCTGCAAATGTTTAACTAGCTAA
This sequence comes from Pinus tabuliformis, assembly GCA_031772625.1. Lineage (NCBI taxonomy): Eukaryota > Viridiplantae > Streptophyta > Pinopsida > Pinales > Pinaceae > Pinus > Pinus tabuliformis. The sequence goes on from CM062814.1 coordinate 300,691,938, forward strand.
CAATGATGAATATGTGATTATAGTGATGCTATAGCCTAAATGAATTATTTAGAAGTCTAAAGTTTTGATAGTAAAGGTTACGGAGTTTGAAGTTATGCTTGTAGTAAAAGATTTAATATTTTTACATTGGTTTGCTTTTGAATTCTCGTGTACATACGTGAATCTATCCTTTTAGGGTCGCATATATATTTTGAGATGTGGTTTTTAGTATGTTGATATATGTATTCAGGTGTTATACATACTAGTCACATACATACGATGATATGTTTCATGGATGTTGTGTATATGTTCTAGGGTTTGCAGTGAAACTTGATGATTACAATTGATAACTTCTACTTTGTTTGTTGGTTTCTATTAATGATGTATCTCTCTTGATGATCTATATCTAAAAAAGGAATATTGATTGGTAATGATACTACAGTGAGGTGTTCAGTGATTAGATAAGTGATCTATGACTGGTTCAATAATTTATGTATGATTCAATGTTACAGTGATCCAGTAATTTAATGTTCAATATTATGAGATCTATATGTAGGTGTGATATAGAGGAAGCATGTATATACATAGGTATGCTTTAGAACAATGGTGTATGCATTTTGAAGTAAATATAATCAATGTTTTTAGTAACAACATTTTGTTAACAATGATAGTTAACAAGGTTTCTGTGATAGTTAATAGTGTATGACATGGTATATTGATGAGTGGTTGTGCATTGGTATGATCTGGTTATGGTGATTCAGTATTCTATGATTTAGTATGGTATCATCGTTTTTTTAGTGTTTGGATGATTTGATTCAGTATTTGGTTTCAATATGGTTAATTGTTGGCTTGATGGGCCTTGACCCACGTTCAACATTTGTCAGCCAAGAAAATCCCTACACTACTACCCAATTCGGCATCAGTCCGCAGAGCGCAGACCAAAGTCTCACCCGAAGTAGTATGGGGGGATGCAAGAACCAAGTTTCCGCACCCTAAGATGGTCGTGATGTCGACTCTATACCTTAAATCCTTCCTTCGTGTAGATCGATAAGACTTTAGGGCTTATCGATGTACTTTCTCTTCTGTCTCTTAGAACCCTCGCGAAGGTAGATGATTGTCCTTCATGCAACCCTAAATGATGATTTAGGCCTTTACGCGCCTTTACAAATATGTTACTACATAAGTTCCCAAATTATCTCAAGTGTTCACCAACTTTATCATACAATTAATATCATCTTCGCGTAAACATATATTCTTACTTACGTTCAAATAACAGATAGAAATAGATATATTCGTGCACCAAATTAGCATTAGAACATAAACCCAGAACTTAACATAACGTAATCACATGCAATCCACACAGGAAAAATACACAGTAATTTTAGAATACTTCTCTTTATTGATGATTCAGATTTTCAATACAGACTCTATCTGCCCTGCACACATAGCTGTAGGGGTCCGTGCACTCAGCTGCGGACTTCTACCCTAGGCCTTTGCGCACTCAGCTGTAGAGCCTCTTCCTACACTAAGAATCTCACTCTTAGCTCTTTACAAACTCATCAAGTACTTCTACTTCACTAACTTCTCTCTTTAGACTCCTCTAAGACCTCCTTTTTATACAATCCCATGGTCTACGGACCAAGGGTGGATCTCTAAAACCGACACAACCTATCTAGACTAAGGGTGGAAAAGAATGTTTGACTCTTGATATCTTCGCACTCCGTGACCAAAAAATGCAGAGACTTTAAATTTCTTTATACAAATTTGGGCCTTCTGCCCCAAAACTTGGGCTTTTAACCCCAAAATTGACCCCCAGGGGACCCATTCCCAACAAGCCCTCAAAACAAACATGGTGACTTACCCTCGAGTCACTCTGCTGGCGTGGAGATCTTGTCGCGAAGACCTCCCAGCTCGTCTTGGACAACTTCTACTTCGGTGGTGCACTGTGTTGCCGCCTGCTTCATCTCCTCGACCAACTACTCTATCGCTGGCCCTACACTGTCTCACTTAATCTTCTGCTGAGTCTCCTACAGACTAGCCAACTTGCCTTCAATAGTGGCCGTGATCAAGTAGGCCTTATCCAACCAAGGCTTTAAGAGAGCCTTCAGCACAAATTCCTTGTGCTGATCTGCATCTACCTATTATTTCAATGCCTTGGCCTCCTGCAACTTAGCTAAACTCTGTGTGATGGCGACAGTGCACACTGTGACTTTCACTTCATCATAGCACTACTGCAGCTCTCGCACTTTTGTTTCCAGCCACTGTACAGTAGGATCTTCTTGGAGGTAGGGGACTACCTCGAGTGACTGCTCGAAGAGCATGGTATAGTCCTTCATTGCACTCTCGACTACTGCTACCACGTCTTTCACAACGGTCTCGCGCTGCTCTCTGAGCTCTAGCAGATTCAAAGGCTAGGCCTTCAACTGCAACTCTGCAATTTTTAGGTTCAGCTCCAGTTGAACCTTTGGCAATTCAGTTCGTGCGTCATGCACTCTAGCTGTGAGCTTTCGATCCCTCACATCTATCAGCTCAGCCTCGGGAATGCCCAAATTTGGGATAGTCCTGCACACTTCAGCCAAAATTGTGGCAATGCGCTAATTCTTGTCTATAATGTCTTTTACAAGGTTAAGGGCAGAGTCTATCTATGTGGTTAGCTAGGCATTGTTGACCTTCTGTTCGTTGGTCACCTGCAACATAAGCTGTTCACGGGCCCACAGTTCCGCAATCATGCCATCCTGCAAAAGTTGAAGTGCCTCATTGGGAAGCGCGACCAGGTTGAGTCCAACTCTCTTGAGGGTATTGATAGTAGGTCTGTGAGATTTAGTCACTATTTCTCGAGGATCCCTTATGCACAACATCCCTATGGCTTCTGAGGTGCCAGGCACCAAGCTAGTTGACGCTGGATTGGTCTATCTCTATGATGAATGGAATTGTAGCTCACGCAGACCTATCTGTATAGCACCCAATGCCTGTTGTTGTTGTAGCTTGAACTGCTTTCCGCAGTGGCATCTTACACCATATCACCTATGTCATTTAAGTCTCCCTCTATTAGGGTGATCGAGTCCAAAGACATCTTGCTAGCCTTGGACTTCTTTTGTGGCCCTACTTTATTTGGATCTCTGGTGCACTTGGTGCGGAACGGAGTCGTCTCCAGGTCCGCTCCTCCTTGCTTCGTCTGATCATCTTCTTCCTTGGTCTCTGAGGAAGGCGACTTCTAACTTTGGCCAGAGCCGCACTCCTCTTCGCCTACCTATCCACCCAACTGCTGTGTGGCAGTACACTCTGCCTTAGCCTTGTCATCAACCTTCTTTTTCCTCTTCATGGCTAGCTATTCCATCTTCAACTTGGCTTCTTCCTTCTTCTGCTGCGCGACGGTCTTGCTAGATCTCGTTGTTGAGTACGTGGCATTGTGCCAATATTCCGGCCAATAGTTGAGGACTGCTATAATTGCATCATCTATGGCCAAGTATGGCAGGTCATGCCATTTTTGCTCAGGGTCCTTCCGCGCCCGTATTGAGACATGGTGGAAGTCAACCTTAAATTCCACGTACTCCTGCAACTTCTCAAAATTTGTAGGTGTCAACAACGGCTTGCGGTTGATGGCCATATGGATGCTCATCTCCATGAAGATCCAAAATATCTTGTTGTCCTTTATCCACTGAGGATCCTTCATTGCCCATACTGAAGAAAACTTCATTGCCTCTAGTAGGTCCGACGTGACCGGAGGAAACTGGCTATCTTAAGGTAGCTCCCACGCAACTAGCACTATGGATAGCAATAGCCATGCATAGTGGAAAGTCTCACTGTGATCTTGTGCCTCACAGAAATTCACAAGGAACTCACCGCAGAGGTAGGGCACTGAGTTAAATTGAACTCCCTTTACGCATTGGGCCACCAAAGCTATCACTAGTGCCGACACTTCATCTGCGCGACACTTCCCCATGACCTTCCCTGCCAATATTTGTGTCACCACTTTGACTGCGGGGTTAGAGATACTCGAAATGGCATAGCCATGGGGCTTCTTTACGAGCTTGAATTTTTGCTTCATCACCTCAACAAGTGTATGCTCGTCGGCCCTTTCGCCAAATGCCATGGCCGAATTTTCTCCTGTGTACGACAGTTGCATGATCCTATGGATCAACATGTCAGTGATGGGTATCGACTCCTCCAGCCATAGACACCCATCGTGCACTAATCACATCAGCTGCTTGATAACTACCATCATGATAGGTGTGCAGTTGTAATGCGGCACCCATAGCAGGTTTAACAGGCTTGCTTTGTCCACGCCTTTCAGCCACTTCCTCAGCTCCAAAGCGGTCACTCCAGTATTTTTGTGGAAGACATGGTGCATAAGTTGGTCTATTGCTAAAAGAGGGAAGCACTCTGTGTTGGCTAAGTCCTAGTCCTCCAATTCAAAAAGGGGGACACACCCCAAGCACGGTCCTTGAAAGACAATTTGGTTCGGTAGGAGGGGTGTGTGTAGGGTGACCTTACTCTCATCAGTATCTTTGGGCACCTTCATCTTGCCCCTGCACAGAGGAATGTATTCAGGCAACTTAGAGATGGGTCTGACCCCTTATTTTCACCCTCCTCTGTTTCCACTGTAATATCCTCATCATCCATGGGGATTTCTTTGCCCTCTTCTTCCAGCTCTAGGTCAATCATTTTGGCCTTTTCTTGTGCGGTGGGTTTTCTCGATTGTGGGTGCTTCCTAGGTGGTGCAAGCACCGACGACTGTATTTTCTTCCTGTCCTTCTTCGGTTTTGGATCCTTCTCGGTCCGCATAAGCCTTGGCCTGGGTGTCTAGGGGGATTTAGGCATTTCTGCCAGTACTTCTGCAGGCGCAACTTCTAGGGCAGCTCCCTATGCTGCCATAGCTACCTCTGGAACAACTCCCTTAGTTGTCATTGCTTCAGTGCTCATACCTTCGGCAGGCGTAACCATGATGCTATGCAACAACTCTTGTGTCTCCTTTGGCAACGTCTCAAATACTAAACTTTTTATCAAAACTTCAAATTTTTCATGGTTCATGTGTGCCTGAGAGCTCAACACCTCAACTCTAAAAATGCCAAGTGTTTTCCGCTGAGCAACCCTCCGTAATTTATAGGCATTTTCGAATTCAAATCCAACCATTCCACCCAAAACTAGTTCATTAATGCAATATTGGCGGTAGATTTTCAAAGATCTGGTCCAGAAATTCCGACTCAAATGCCACCACCCACTCCATTTGGCTATTTTTTCATCTTCAAATCATGAACAGTGACTTTAACGGTCACTTTCCGACTATCCTGCGTGGTTTTTCCTTTGGTATCGTAGCTTCCTGCGAGCTTCTGCAAGCTCTGTGACATTTCTTCGTTCTGCGTCGTTCCCTAATCGCGCAGCTCTCTGACCTGGGTAGTGTAGTTTATAGTCTTGTGCTTCCTTTCAGCTGCCTATAGTGCTAAGACTGTGCTTCCCTCATATAGTCACCTAGTTGGATCACCAGTGTATGGCTTCAAACGACTGCGATTCACCTTCCCTGGGAAGGGTTCTCCATTCAATTTGACTAGCTGAACTACTCCACCATCAGTAATCTCCTTGATGACATATGGCCCTAGCCAGTGCATCTTAAATTTCCTTGGAAATTTATCAAATTTACTGTCATATAACAAGACCAGATCATTTACCTTGAAGGTGCGCAATTTGATGTGCCGATTGTGCCATGCCTTTTCGCACTTCTTTTGAACTTGTTGATGGAATCCAGCTAGAAATCGGTCCTTGTCAATCTCTACTAGCTGCACGAGCCTCTTTTCCAAGGCTCCGTGATCTTCCATTCCTGTGAGTGCCACTATGCATAAACTAGGTATAATGTATTCCATTGTCATCATAGCTTCTATGCCATACATGAGTCTGAAAGGCATTTTCCCAGTCAGCTTCTTGTAAGTTTTTCTATATGCCCATAGCATCGCGGGTACGCGCACATCCCACTCATTTCTCTAAGCATTGCAGACCTTTGCTAGCGTGCTCTCTAGCATCTTATTGAATGCTTCCACCATCCCATTATCCTACGGATGATAAGGCGTACTTTTCAGATGATACACCTAAAATTATTCTGCTAACACGCTGATTGTTTCATTAAGAAAGTGCGTACCACGATCCCTCATCAAGATATTTGGACAGAAAAATCTTGTCAACACATTCAAAAAATAAAATTTGTTGTTGTCACACCTATACAATCCTTCACAGGCTATGCCTCTGCCCACCTGGTCAAGTACTCAGTCACGGTGATGATGTATCATGCACCCGTCTTATTTCCTTGAGGCTAAATTGGACCCACAAAGTTAATCACCCATTTCTCGAATGGTTGTAACTTCAACTACGGCATCAGAGGTAGTTCATCCCTTAGCAATGGCCTACCAGTCCTTTGACATGTGTCACATGCTCTATAATATGCTTTCGAATCCTTATCCATGGTTGGCCACCACAGCCCAACGCGTAGAATCTTCTACAATGTTGCTTTCCCTGCATAATGTCCTCCCGCAACTCCTTTGTGAGCCTCAGCGAGGATGCTGCTTCGTTCAAAGTCAGGTACATAACGTCGAAATATTTCATCTGACCCCATTTTGTACAAGTGCCCTGCAATGATAGAAACGTATGTCACGCGCACAACTAGTTCCTTCTTCTATTGACTTGTATAACCTTCCCGAGCCGCTCTTGTCATCAGGAAGTGGATAATATCTTCAAAGTGACTGTCTGCGACATGCATCACAAAGTGCTATGTGTCAAGCAGTCCTTCCTCCAAATTAGTAGGTTCCTTTGAAGTTTCAATGTGTGACAGATGATCAAGCCCCGCATTCAGTCGTCCTGGCTTCATAATAACTTCAAATTCATACTCGTGGAACAACAACAACCACCTACATATTTTTCCTCTCAACACAGGCTTGTTGACCAACTACTTCAATGCATAATGATCTATATACATCTTAAAGTGTCCGCCCAACAATTAGTGCCTGAACTTCTAGAGCACGTACACCATAGCTAATCTTTCATGCTCTATCGTGGAATAATTTTTTACTACTTTAGACAAATTCCTACTTGTGAATGCTATAGGATGATCCAGTTCTCCCTCACCAGCATGTGTCAGTATGACCCCTAGCGCAATACATGATGCATCCACGTGCACATGAAATTCCTTCTTCCAATCTGGGAAGACTAGGATCAACGCAGTGACCATTTTCTCTTTCAGCACATCCAAGCTCTTTTGACATTCATCATTCCAACATAACGTAGCATCCTTTTTCAACAATTTCTCCATAGGCACGGTGATCTGGGCATAACTCTTGATGAACTTCCTATAGTATTCGATATGCCTAGAGTTGCATGCAACTACTTCACATTCCTCGGCACCTCCAAGTTGATTATCACCGCGATCTTCGCGAGGTCTACCATTAATCCTTGTCTTCATACCACATGACCCAAAAAGATCCCAAAAGGGACACAAAACAGACACTTCTTCAGATTGAGCATGATCTGGTATCTCCTACATGTATCTAGCATCAAGCGTAGACTCGCCACATGGCGCTTGACCAATCCAAACACTGTCCAATTGTCAAAGTATACCTCCAGAAATTTATGAATGAAGTCTTTGAATGCCACAATGACTATGCGCAAAAAGATCATTGGCGCATTCTTCAGCCCAAAAGGCATTACGGTGTACTGAAAACATCCCCATTCAGTCACGAAGGTCATCTTGCTTCTATCCTCAGGCACGATTTTGATCTAATGGTACCCAGAGAACCCATCAGTGAAAGAGTATGCTTCTTGGCCACCTACATTATCCAGGACCTCGTCAGTGAATGGGGTCAGGAAAGGATCATGCACACAAGCATCATTCAATTTCTAGAGATCTACGCATATCCTTATTTCTTCCTTCTGTTTCTTTTCCTGAACCACTATTGGGCTTACCCAATCAGATTCTTCCACCAATTCAATAATACCTGCCACAAGCATCTTATCTAATTCACCATGGACCCTTTCCTTATACTTCATATTAAGGCGGTAAGGTCTTTGTTTCACAGGTTTTGCGTTTGGTTTCAAGGTGATCTTCATGACACCCAGGTCTCCAATTATTCCCTTTAGATCAGAAAACTTCGAGGGGAACAAGTAATGATATTCGCAGAGGAGCTCAACAACCTTATCTACTGTCGTATCATCCCAATAGTCCCCAATCTTCACAAATTTCGGCTCCACCTCTGTGCCAATGTTGACCTGTCTAGTTTTCAGCGATGCGATTATGTCTAGATCCTCTATATGTGGTCCTTCAACCTCGAGGTGACCCTCGATTTTTTGAATATTAATCTTTCTGGGATCCTCTCTTCTTCTTCAGCGGTCACGTTATATCATTCTAGTGTGTGGATCGACTGGGTATTCCAATCAGGTTGAATCAGGGTTAAAGAATCCTGCGGTATCCTAAAGATCGCTGCTTTAACCTCTTCTAGCGCCACGTCAATACAATCAAATCCATCCTCAAAGTTGAATGTCATTATAAACCCCTGGCAAAAGATGCCCCATTCTTCAGTGTAATGGCAGATTTCTGTTTCCAAATACCAATTAATTGGTATGACATCTAGGGTATGACAAAATAGATGCACCCATTCAAGTTGGGACTCCACTCCATAAGCCTTAGTCCATTTGGCCAAGTGACTGCATGGATCATCCCGTCCATCATACTTGTCTGTCATCCATACTTTCGGTTGTCCAAAATGTATTCTCATCATCCTCCTATATTTGCGCCATCACCAAAATTATCCTTGTGCATACCCCGCCATCTTGGAGGCATAGTGCGCAACGCCCAATCCAAGGCCTAGAAGTGATGTTTCTCCGACATTTCTCTTTCAAATGAATCCAAAAATATATTCACATTAGTTAACCCATCATAAGAAGGCAGATTCCTTACTTTTGATGACACGCAATGCAATGACTTGGTCATCATATTACAATGCAATGTAGATACTTCATGCATCGGGTTCTACTAGTGCTCTAATTCTTTGTCCGAATCTGATGTGCAGGAGCTCTCACAGTCCCATGCAATATATCTATCTTCTGTCGAATTTACCCAATCCTGGTCTCGCACCGATATCTTTTAAATTTGGTCCAAATCATCATCACTTTCATAATCGCAGACTAGTTTGGTCCTTCTGCAAGATCTAGTGGCACCACTACATGGAGTGATTTCTTTTCAAATATCATCATTCGCTTCTTTAGGTTGATTACCCCATTCATGGCAGTGACCCAATCAATCCTAAGGAGTGAAGGGTAGGGATTGTTATCATCCACAATCTCTATTACTTCAAAATCCATTAGTGCGCTCATGCCTTCGATGTCAATTATTACTCCCTGTAGCCTCCCCATTGGGATAATTTTCTATTGATTCTCCATCCTTAACTGGATCTAAGACCACTGGAGTGCAGGTCTCCCCATTATTTCCCATTGGCAAAACATTCACGTTGGACCCTAGATCCATGACAACTTAGTCCATTTCGTATTCCCCTATCTGTGCGGTTAGTCTCATCTCACGTCCAGTCCTTGCCTTATGCTTACCAAGCTTTCTGACTACGTGCGGTTTTCCAGTAGCACCGTCCTTGCCAGCACATCGATTGATCGGTTCCTATAGTCCTTTCACAACCTTATTATCGTGGATCAGTTTCATGCAGGTCTCTAAGAACATGGTAATCATGGATGGGTCCATTTCTTCAATTGGTTTATCCTAACTTCCTGAGGTAGAGGCCTCAGTGAAGCTTTTCTTCACTTACATAAAGGTTTCTTTTGTGCACTCCAGATCAAACCTAGTCTCCTTTTCAAGTGCTTTGTGAACCCACTCACCTTTTGCAGGTTGCTTCCCTTAATCCTTGCCAGTCGTCGTTCCACTCTGCAACATAATGTTTATCTTAGGGTCTTCCTCATGAGGCTCAACCCTCATCATTTGGAGGTTATACGTTGGCTGCGCCCCCTTTCCCGAATCTTAGCCAACAATATAGGGCAATCCTTGGTTGCATGGTCAAACTGAGTATAGTAGTGGCATGACAATCGCGTCGGATTTGAACAGTCTCTCACGTAGTGTCCTGGTCCTCCACAATTGTAACAAATAAGCTGCCCTCGGCCTCTACTAGGTCCCCCTCCACCTCGGCCTCGGCCGCACCCCTGATACTCACCTCACGTTCCCCTAACGCCTTGGTCCGGAGGCCGCATTTCTACCTGCACCCTGTATGCAGGTGTCTTGTCCATCATTAATTTGTAACTATGACAATTATGCTCGTCATGACCTATTGATTGACAGAAATTGTAGAAGAGCTGTTGTGGTGTCTGTACGAATTTCTGCAGCAAATGGCAATTGTCAGTCGCATGTTTCCTAGCTACTTGGAATATATCGCACCATAGCATGGGCCCTGCACTTGGCCCTGCTGCAGCCTCCGGCCTTAGAGGCATTGGTCCCCCTACTGCAACATAGTTCACAAAGACTGGACAATGATCCTTGTCATGCCCTTAACCTTTTCATTTCAGGCACCAAACTTCTTCACGTGCCTTCGACTAAGCTGTTTTATCTTTCTTCAGAATTTTCATTTCGAGGCAAGGTTTTGCAACTACATGTGAATCTGTTGAACCCCCATATTATCATCCCACATTGGTGTCTCATGGAGTCTCATTGCGATTTCCAGAGCTTTTGCCTTGGTCCCAATCTTCTGTTGTGATAATGCAACCCTTAGGTGGGGTAGCAGCGAGGCCACGAACCATTCACGGTGTCGCCCATCAGTTAGGTTCATGTTGGCTTCATGGATTGTACACTTCAATCTTTGATCCAAATCCCAGGGCGTCTTCCCAAGCTTCATCATGATCTCCTTGAATCCCACAATTGATTGCGCTTGAGACTTAGGTCTACTGAATTCTCTATTCAGCATAGTCTGGAAATCTTCCAACGCGGACGTTGGTTTATCAGTACTGTACTTAATGTACCACGTTAGTGCACGGTCCGGCACAGCACTAACCAGCGTGGCTTTCTTCATTTGGTCATCCGTGATACCTTGAGCTTCCTAGACAACCTTCGCGACGAACCAAAACTAGTCCGGATCTTCATTTCCAATGCCCTTGAATACAGGTATCTTCACGGAGTTTGCCATGTTGAACAGTGGTGGAGGTGGCGGTGGTGTGGGGGATGGGGTAAGTGGTGGAGGTGAGGATGGGGGCAGTGTCGATGGATGGGATGAGGATGGAGGTGGTGTAGGTATTTGGAGGAACCCTTGTCTTATCAACTGAATAACGCTCAGTGGAGAAGTCTACGCTGCTCCTTCGTCATCACTCAAAGGAGGCTCAATCAACAGGCTATACTTAGGACCTTTTCTTCCTCCATCCCTAAAATACCTTCTGCTTTGCGTAGCTTTAAACATCAAGGTAACTGCATGACCCACTTTTTGCACAAGAGCATCTTAATCCAAGTATTTAGTGATTTCAAATACTTACCTCGCGGTCCTTTGAAGAAGCGGCGCTCTGCTTTGCTGTAGCTGATAGAAGTATCAACTGCAAAATCTGTCACAAACCCTCCTATGATGCAGTTGAGCCAATGGTTGACAGCATGCACGATCTTACCTTCAGAGGCTTCCAATCTTCACACTAACTCCAGGGTCCAGACAATAAGATTGTCAAGCCTCCACCTCCCTTGCCTGTCTACCAACTTCCCGATCCACTCATATAATTCAACTAGGAAGGAACAGAAGAATATTTCGTGTCTTTTTGTGTATAGATATCTATCCAACCATTGTTCTTCATCAATCGTGGATTCTTGTTCTCTTGTGCCACGAATTCATGGATCTTTCTGTCCAACTTGTCTTTGATCTCTTTCTTAGTTGGATTCCGATGATATGACATCACACATATCGTTATGCAAATCCCGGTCCTGGCAACCGAACCATTTGTTGGCTTAATGGGCCCTGACCGAGGTTCAGCATTAGTCAGCTAAGAAAATCCCTACACTATTGGCCCTTTCAGCATTAGTCCGCGGATCGCGGACTGAAGTCTCACTTGAAGCAGTATGGGGGGATGCAGGAACCAAGTTTCTGCATCATGTGATGGTCATGATGTCGAATGTATAACTTAAATCCTTCCTTCGCTCAGATCAATAAGCCTTTAGGGCTTATCGATGTACTTTCGCTTCCATCTCTTAGAACCCTCGCGAAGGTAGACGATCATCCTTCGCACAACCCTAAATGATGATTCAGGCCTTTATCTGCCTTTGTAAATATGCTACTGTATAAGTTCCCAAATTATCTCAAGTGTTCACCAACTTTATCATACAATTAAGATCGTCTTCACGTAAACATATATTATTCCTTGCATTCAAATAACATATAAAAACATATATATTCGCTAATCAAATTAACATTATAACATAAACCCGGAACTTAACATAACATAATCACATGCAATCCATAGAGGAAAAATACACAGTAATTTCAGAATACTTCTCTTTATTGATGATTCAGATTTTCAATACAAACTCTGTCTACCCTGTGCATAGAGCTGCAGGGGTCCGTGCACTTAGTTATGGACTTCTACCCTAGGCCTCTGCGCACTCAGCTGCAGAGCCTCTTCTTACGCTAAGACTCTCACTCTTAGCTCTTTATAGAATCATCAAGCACTTCTACTTCACTAACTTCTCTCTTTGGACTCCTCTAAGGCCTCCTTTTTATACAGTCCCATGGTCCGCGGACCAAGGGCGGATCTCTAAAACCAACACAATCTATCTAGACTAAGGGCGGAAAACCATTTTTGACTCTTGATATCTTCCCGCTCTGTGACCACACAATGCGGACAATTTACATTTCTTTATAAAAGCTTCAGGCCTTCTGCCCCAAAACTTGGGTTTTTAACCCCAAAATTGATCCCCAAGGGACCCGTTCCCAACATTAATTGATATTGACCATAATGTTGTGTGTGGGCCGAGCATGAAAATATGATGAAAAGTGGTTTACAAGTTTTAATGTTTTGATTCAGGTGGATCTAGTATGAAATATTGTGAAATGTGGTCCATGAAGGGTGCTGAGGTTTGGAGCATTCAGGGAGGAAGTCGAAGCTTCCTTCCAGTGGTAGCTGGTAAATTCATTCAGGGCGCAGGACCTCCCTTTTGGTAGGAGCCAATAAACGAGATCACGTGGTTGTAGCTCCCTTCTAGTGGGTGCTAGAGAATGAGTGGAGGTTGCAGCCTCCTACATTTTGGTGCTTCTGTGTTGGTAAGAGTCTGTACCAGTACAATATGTAATGATCTTTTCTTAATAATAAAAGGAAAATATAGAGACGACAACAACATTGGTTTTCTCCCACATTGGGTTTCCACTTGAAATCTTGGTGTTCTATGTGTGTTTCTTATGTCATATGATTTAATTATTATTTACTGCATAATGAATGGTGGATGTTTTAATAATGAGATGGTTAATCTAATTCACTGATGGAATTTATGAAAAATTAAGTAATATGGATATATGTTGTTTGCATTCACTGGAGTCGCGTAGATACGTTGTTTTCATAAAGAAAAGTAGCATACAAAATTCATAATATGAAATGAAAGTTTAAAGTGAATTGAAAAAACCGATTCACTTCCTCCCCTCTCAAACTTTTTCCTAACATAATGAAGTGAGAGAAAGAGAAAGAGAGAGATATTTGTGAGGTTAAAAAAAGAGAGGAGGGATAGAATAACTTGCTGAAAATATCAAGGGAGTTGGTGCACACATCCCAAGGTGAAAGTACAAAATAAAATGGACATAACCATGCATATTTAAGTGTAGGATATATAAGTATTTATTGAATTCCATATAGCATGAAGAAGGCACAAAAATCAAGGGACATGGTTGACATGATTTACAAGGAACTTTATTGTGATTAAATTTGTATTGTTTCATATAGGAAAATTACGAGATCAAGAATGCAATTTTAGAAAGAATTTATTTCTATTGCCTATATCTATATAATGATACGTCTATGAAAAAATCAATTAGCACAATCTTTAAGGAGAAACTATGCATATATTTTGAGCAGGAGAAACAAGCACAATTTTCAAGGTTTTCTGTGGGTTCAATTTATGATATAAGTCATGTATTTAATGTTGGAAAATTGTTGTAATCTCTATTTATATTTTGGAAGGCACATAAATAATAAAAGATCTCTTCTTATTATTTTCCCCTTTGGAGGTTTTCCAAGGCTTTGCCCAAAATTTTTGTGTCTACTTCCATTGTATGTCATTGTTGTTTCTAAGTTCAACAATTAGTAAGATATTTGATGGTAATTCTTGTTGTAAATTGAGATTTTTCATTTATGTGTGATAAACAACTATAAATGAGCAGAAAATTATGATAAAATTAGGGAAACTTAAAATTAGTAATTGGGTCAATTAGAAAATTACAGACTTAAGAGCAACTAAGGACCACACTCTTCTGATTGACTTGCTAATACAACCCAATGGAAGGAAAATAATCCATATGAACAACATAAAACATATGGTTTCACCAATGATTTATTATAAAAATAATACAAAATTTTCATGATACACAAAATGAAGAAGGCCGGTATACACAAGGATGCTTCACATGATCCTTCAACACAATAAATCATTTCAACACATAGGGTCCTCTTCTTCCACATGCACCCTTTGATAATATTGATTCTCATTTCAAATAGGAGACAATGGATTCTCCTACACTAGAGAAAAAAGAGAAAGCAATGAACTATAAAAGCTATATTATATCCAATTACCCATAAAAATTGAACTGTGATATTTTATTTCGTATTAAGCATGAAGTTATTGGAGTATTTGATAGTTGATTTACAAATAATTACTTTTCTATCCTATTATACATCACTTCAACTTGTAAGTAACATATTTCCATTTAGAATATGTTCTACATGAAATACATTTAATTTGACATCATGTAGGGGCCAATGCCACTCAATTGATAAATTCTTCCACTAGTGACCAAATTGTGATCATATTCACCAATGTTATTAAATGATAAAAGTTCAAAAAGGTTCTTGGAATCCCAAAAACCCATTTAGATTAATGTGGAATTGATGCATATATAATTATAGGATTGGTGTCTTGTAAATATTGTTTGGTAAATGTGAAGAGTCGTATGTGAATAGGAAAAATCATCAAATTTGTAAAGCTAAATGTTATATCAATGTATTTATATATGTTTCACGTTCATAAAAACAAATAAATGTGTGGATTTACTCTATGCACTTCCTATTAATTTTAAAATGATATATAGTCAAATTTCCAAAAGCTAACTGTGATATGAAAAATTTCCCTCCATGTAGAAATTGTCGTTGTAAAAAATTATGTGATTTAAGTGTCCATTTTACAACACTATTTAAATAGATTATATGAATAGGACAATGATAATATTTCTAATATGAATATTGAAGCTGAAAAGATTTGATTGCTTAAACATTCATTGCTTTCACATTGATGAATGTCAAGTTTACAACTAGTCCACTAGATTTTATATAACGAAATGAGGAATATGTGAATATGTATTAAGGGTTCTAAAATAAGGTAGAAACTATAGGTAAAAGATCAAGTCCCACATGCATTAGTGATCCTAGTGTGTATGGAGTTGAGCATGTCAGCTTATATGTAATGGGGAAGAAGAAGAATTGGGGCTATCAATACATTGTGAGACTTATGTATCATGCAAAAACTAGTATAATTTTGTGTTCAATCCATACTTTTGCACTATCTTGGAGAAAACAATGGATTTAGTCCTTTTATGCTTCCTTAAAGGAAATAAGAAAAGGTTTATAAAAGAACAAGGGTGAGTGCATCCATGATGGTAATAGCTACTCATCTAGGTTAAATTTTACAAGATTATATTGAAATATATTCAATAGTTCTTTGATCTATTATCCTTTTTTTTGGCTGAACCGTCCTTGGTCGAAAGTATATGCTTCAAGTCCTAGGGGTTCCTCTATCTTAGTTTCAGGATTGTTGGGTCCAAGTAATTGTAATACAAACATGTTCAAAATATTATTAGCTCATGGAGATTTTCATTCCATCTCAAAACCTCGCATCTAATAGGTTATTCTTGTTGGAATTATGACAAATGTGTTGTCCTTGATGGAAACCTACTTAATAAATATGTGAACATGATGGTAGTAGGATGAGTATTCAGATGAGTATAGATGTGACAGAAATATTGGACAAAGGAATATCAGTTCAGAGATAGAGGAATGGTAAAGATGAAGTTTGAGGGAGTATACACAAGTTCTATGAAGCACAGTTGTGTGCATACGTAGATATGGTGAAGAAAAGTCACGTATAGTTTTCGCACCATGGTATTGGCCCATATTAATGAGAATGAAAATGGACATTTGATCCCATCAAAGAATACCATCGAGATAACTATGGAATTGGCCTAAGGTATTGGCTAAGGCCTAAGATATATAAGGAGATGGAAATCAACGTGCTAAGGGTGTATGATACGGGTTATTTATGAATTTCTTGAAATGAAATAAGTGTGCACTCAGAGTGTGATGATGGATAAGATCTTATAGATCTGAAATGAATACACATTAAATAATCTTCTTATTGGTTGATAGATCTATGATGATGATGTTATGATGTGTGTCTTTTATAGTGTATGCCAAGATTTGGGTTTGATTGATGTTCTATTGTGCAGTGAAGGTTTGACTGAATAATTACAGATATGTACGCTGATATGCTTCAGAAAAATCACGTACATATGGGGACCTGATTGGATATTTGCGTATACATTCTGCAGAATAGACATATTTGTATGCGGGAATCAAGTATAAAAGGCGTGTACATATGCGAAAGTTATTTATAGGAGTTGCATATACATGCTAGGGTTTTTATGTATATGATGTATGATCAGTCTTATTATGTTTGTTGTTGCCTTTTGATGAAGTCTTTCATGATGATCTATGTTTGACAATGCTGGTTGAGGTTGAACTAATTACGTTATGGGATGTTGACAAAATATGATGTTATGTTCTGTATGCAGTTAAAAAATATGTGATGAGTTTAGTATGTGTTTGAGTGATTATTTTAGTAGTGCAGTGATTCATATTCAATGTTCAGTATTTTGAGATCTATATGTAGGAATGCTTAAAGGGAAGCGTGTATATAAGTGGATATTCTTCAGAATAATACCATATATATTTTGACATGTTGTCGATTAGAGTTTGCAGTGGCAACAGTTGGTTTCAGTAATAATGTATGACTTGGTATATTGATAAGTGGTTGTGTATTAAAGTTTCTTATCTATTATGGTTTAGTTTGATCTAGTTGTACTGGTTGCATTGCTTGATTGAAATTTAGCGATTGATTTAGTTAATTCAATAATTAAGTGAATTAATTTAGCATATCGTTATGTATTTGGATCAGTAATATATGATAGTTTCAGCATGTGATTGAGTGATTGATTCAATGGTACAGGGATGTAGATTCAGTTCCCAGGATATTGAGATATGTATGTAGGTATTCATTAGGGAAAGTGCATACTTATGCAGGCATGACTCACAACAATAGCATATACATTCTAACATGTGATTGATCGATCTTTGTAGCAACAAGATCTTGTTTATATGATGAACAGTAAGTGGTCTGACATTCTGATGAAGAGTATACAATGATTTGAGATGATCTAGTTGCTTTGGTTGTTTGAGATTTGATAATTGGTTTATTCAATGATTTGATGATTAAGTTGGTTCAGTGATTTGATACAGTGATTGGTTTCAATTTGTTATTTGATATTGGGCTTAAATGATGGTAGTGGGTCCAGTCTGAAAATTTGATGAAAGGTGGCCTACAGGTTGTGATGTTTTGAGTTAGGTGGATCCAGTATGAAAATTATGAAACATGGTCCATGCAGGAAGTGCTGAGGGTTGGAGCCTTCAGTAAGGTGATGTATCTTTATTCTGTTATGGTGATCCACAATTCCCTGTTTTCCACCCATCTAAGAATTGTGGAAGCCAAGGTCTCGAAATCTTCTAGCTGGCTGTCCCAATGGGTATTAGAATGAACATGGAAGTTGGCAGTTGCTACCCGCATTATTCACAAACGGGGAAGAAGCTAAGTCATTAGCTGCTGGTGTTGCTGCAACTGAGCAGTCATAGTTTACATGGTCTCTTCTAGAGGTTTCTTCTTCCTACCCTCCATTGAATCCTTCCCTAAATATTCTCGGTCAGTGATATCAATCCATATGTTCACAGGCTGGCAGAATAAGCCAACACTGAAACCCCTGTAATGTCCCAAGGGGAATTTTTCCCTTAGTGTTGTGAAATTCAAAAGAGAAAACACTAATAATTCCCATAGTATTCTTTCAACTTCCAAACGATAACACAGTACACAATGATGCAGATAAGAGTAAACTTTTACAACACATCAATGTATCAACCTACCACTAGGCCTGCTATGTGAGTGGTTCTATTTGTCCAACAATAGCTAACTCACAAATATAAATTATTCACAACAGTAATCAACAATAATGATTCCACAACTACTAAGTCAACTTACAAACTGACCTGTTCTACTACTTAGCTTGATCTTGGTCTGCTGAAAATCCTGCTTCCTAATGATGCCCTAAATGGGTTGTCATCTGCCTTCCAAGCTTGTTTAGGCAGTATGTGTCCAACAGTTTGTGGGGTAGTGCGGGGTCATAGCTTTCCCAGCCCCCTCCGCAATATGAACAGGAATTGTTCCACACAAGCTTGTTGCCTAATTGACTAACTGAGGTGAAGCAATTGGCAAATCGAGCTTCCAGTCCAGGAGTAAGTGCTTGATGCTTCAAAGAATTGTTGTTTGACAGACCAATTCCTTGAATAACATCCAAACAGCCTAGGGAGGGAAACCAGCACTCAATTCGTGCCCTAAAAGACCTTCGCAATCGCTGCCATATGAAATTGTTTCCAGATTCCTATTGTTGACCTCAAAGTGGGCTTATCAAGTAAGATTTTGTGGCCTAGATGTGCCCACTACTACAGAATCCACTTGTGCCTCAGAACCCATGACGTTTGCTTCAAGGTAATTCAATAGGGTTTCCCAGTAGGTTTTTTCCACGAATCCGTCCATAGAAGATTATCCCTTGTGCATGTCAAATAAACCAGATGAGCAATTGTCCTTTGAAAGATTATGCCAGACGAGTAAGAAGAAAAAAAAGGTTGACTAGGATGGAATCTTTCACCGCCGAAATCAATTGGAGAGAAGGGAATTAGCTAGGGTGGGATCGCCAACACCGAAAACTAATCAAAAGGAAAGGTATCTTAAAACCCTCAAAGCCGCAGCTCAAAAGAAACAGAGATATTCCAAATCCAAATCAATTATGAGAAAATGATTTCATCTGTCATTTATTTATAGATTCCTCATGGGGCTCTCTCTTCCTTAATCCAAGGTAAGGGGTTACAAGTGTAGCCCCCAATTTTAGGAGGGTCATGATAGAGGAGTTTGACAACTAATGTCACAAACTCAAGGTACATAGAGGGATTGGTGCTCTTGATTAAATAGGAGTTCCATATCTTAATACATGACAAAATCCAATGGAAACATTGCAATCCCCCCAATCCTGAAATCTTGAAAAACTGATCAGTATGTTGGATTTTGAATGAAATCTAAAATTCTACTTTCTCCATATGAAATCCAATGAGGTCGGAACCACTCTCAAACATCCTGAGACATTTTATGGTAATGTTAAAAATTTAAGTAAAAGGATGAAATTGAAGATTACCATAAATCGCATATCAACACTACGGCCGTAGGCTTGATCATTAGGCTACCGCATTCAAAACTTATTTGTTTCTTTGAAAAAAATTGCATTCGGAATCGAAGTGCAATTTGGAAGCGTGAAGGGGGGGGGCACTCCCCCGCAACCCTGGTTTGAATAATCAATCAATGTTTGTATCATAATCATATGTTTAATATAAAAACAATTAATGGATATTCATCTAATTCACCTCAACAACCTTTAGAGGTTCATGCAAAATCTAAGCTTCACCGCACTCTTGAAAATGAATTTACTCTCACAAACTTAAAAGGTGCAATAGAGCTTAGCAACGTCTAGTGTTTGTATTTGTTACAAGTACACTGAATTTGACGCTAGCAAATACGCATGTAGAAAATACATATCCATAATTCAGATAAACAATCTAAATGATATATATCCTTAACTCACATAACAACAACAACAACAAAAATTGTCAGGCCATCTAAAGGTTGGAATATTACTGCTCAAACTAGCAAGGGTCCTAGGAGGGGATCCTATACAACAACTACTAGGTCAAGGGAAACAATGGAGCGATAGCCCATTGTCACCTCAGCTAAAGCTCCTTGCTCTTTACGAACTTTCACTAATAGGAGGAGTCCCGATATACGAGGAATCATGAGAAAATATAGTCAATGATAAGATGAGGAAGTGATTCCTAGTCCTATTCACAAGAGAGACTCAATTAGATAGGTTTCTTACCTTAGAAGAAAGGTGATAGGCTCTCTAGGAAGGGCTAAGAGGATCTTTAGAGATAAGGTTTTGAGAGTATGTCTTGTCAGGAAGACTACTAGACCTAGAGATCTTTATGGAGACTTGGTTTCTACATGATCTTTATGAAAATGGCGTTAATAGGTTGTGGGACCACACAAGACCAAGCAGAACCAAAATAAGGTCAAGGGTACGACGTTCGTCGTTGATCAACCAAGGAAGGGTTTGACCTAATTAGGGAGAAGAGTATCAATGGAAAAAAATTCTTTTGATTAAACATAATGATCTCAATGAGGCAACTAGCTATGGGAAACCTAGGGCAAGAGAATATCTTCGAGCTAGGGCTTGGTATATCTCAAGATCCCACCAAAGGAAGCTCCTAAAATTTGGAGTGCATCTAGAGGAAACCCTAGTTCAGTTATGGGCAAGAGATCGAAGTCTTTTGATGGCTAGAACATGAGATAAATGATGCCCTAGGTGACCTATGGAGGCTAGGCCTAGAAAGAGAAAGAGAGGTGAGAGAAATAAGCTTTGAAAGTGACCACCTATGGAAGGATTAATGCCTTGTCCTTTGGGAGAGATGGAGTCAAGGAGAATTTATTATTTGGAAAGAATTCACCCAATCAAGGAGGCCTTCAAGCAACTTCACATGGCATTAGGGCATGAGAGCAACTACTTCAAGGACTTTATACTTCGATTTGCAATAATTGATGACTTATCGAGATGTATTTAGCACAAATTATCTCTAGGAACATTCACCCATTCATACATGGCCCATGACATGATGCAATGCTATAAAAGATCAAAATTTCCACCAATTCATATAGGAAAGCAGTAAATTTCAGACTTGTATAGCGAAAATCCCAGCAACATTCATGTGACAAAGTAAATAACAAGAATAAGCATGAAAAAGAGCACTTACATGTACAAAAGAGTATATCCAATCATCAAATTATGCCAATAATGAAGCTCCAAGACAAGAGAGATAGATCCAAACATCAAAATTCATCCATATCATCCAAACTCGTCCTCCAAAAGGGATAGTGAAAATCTCACAAGAGCTAATAACCCAATCCAAGTGATGATGATCAAAATAAATATCTCACTTCAATTTATACAATCACTAAGGAATTCTATTTGCCTAATATAGCCTAATTGAACCCCAAATAATATAATAATATGCAATAATAACATCCCTTGGTGACAAACCCAACGAGATAGCTCAATAATAAAATAATAAGCCTCTCAAGAGGGTTGAATGATCAATAAAGTAAGTCATTGGGCCTTTAAGGAGGCCTAATGAAGTCCAGAGTGTGCCATGACGTGAGAATGGACCTCAAACACAGTGGACAAGGGGTTGGCCCCTTGTTATCCAAGCAAATCCCTGTGGTGCCCCCAAATGCATGTAGAAGGCACAAGGGCATCCTTGAGTCTCCACGTGGATTGAAAGTGACTGTAAACATCTATAAAGGCTCAGATGATGACATAATCCCTCATTTGGACCCCGGATCATCTGCCAAGTGTGTGGTGCATGTGTTCAGCCAATTGGGCATGGTGAACCAGGTGCATCATCCTCATCCAAAAGGTGGAACACGAGCAATCAATGAGTGATACTGCGGATCCATGAAGTACTCATTGTTATGGTGGAGGCCCATGGCTCTCAATGCTCAATATTGGAAACAAAGTATTTGACCTCTCTGTTATGGCCCTCTGTTATGTAGAAACTTTGTTTCCAATATGAGTCAAGCCTTTGTTCATTGTTAAGGAGATCATCTCTATAATTGTAGTGAATGTGTTTGTAACAGGCGAGAACACTATGGGGCTCATTAGAGGCAGCAAAGCTCAAGAGGAATTTGCATATGATAGGAATGTGTAAGGTTGCATAGAGATTGTAAAGGTCAGGAAGAATATAATTCTTCCTTGAACGTGACCAGAGTAGCACGGAGGAAGCGTGGAGACTACAGAGGGCCGAAAGGAATCCATAGAGAGGAGCGTGGCAGAAGGCTAGATCAATTTCTTTGTAGAAGCAGTGCAGCAGTGATCGAGAGTGCAACGAAGGGAGAGAGTGGAAGACCTATTTTTTTTAGGCGTCGACAGAAGTCCAACACTTGACAACGCTGGGAGACAGAACTTGAGTTATGTCGGGGAAAAGTTGTCACTTGACTACGCCAAGTCGTAGGTTCTATCTTGAAAGGACAACAGAAGCGCACAATTGGGCTAACAAGGACCGAGCTGACGTGTGAGGTCAACCAATCAGATGGGAACCGGGCTAGTATGGAGCATGAGTGGGACCGCAACGAAATGCTAACTCGTCCCAACGGTTAAGCCATTGCACATTATTTGAAAGAGTTTGGCTGACATAGAAGATCAGCCAACGTCTCAAACATCAAGATGATGCGGAGCACATTTATTGGAGGACGCAATTGACAAGTAGGCCTTGAGGAGTGCTAACTCTGCCCGGAGGTTAGTGCAACGCACTTTGAAAATGTGGGGTCGACTTTAGATGAAATTCAAGTGCGGTAATAGACAAAAGAAACTCCATTACCTAGAGTTTGTCTCCCAAACAAATTTCTTGCACACATCTTTGGACCAGTCGAGATGACATCAAGCGAGGCTGAAGAGTAAAGGGCAACGACGTGGAGCAAGCACATTGGTTGACAAGATCAATAGTGGCAGTAGCAGCAAATCAACATGTCTCACGCGATTGGAGCTTGCACATAACATAAAAGAGTTGGGGCCAAGGTCATAACCCTTGGTCGCTAAAGCATTAATAGGAGCTTAGAAAATAGAGGAAAGGCTACAAGCCAGGACTCGGGACTGCGCTATAGTAAGGTAAGAGCTTGCGTTGTAACACCTCTGCACCACAATCATGATTGTAAGACCATATTTACTATCTTGGCCACGGTGGTTTTGCTTAAGTCTTGGGAATATACGTGTGTGCACATTATAAAAAAGCTTGGATCCAGTGGTTTTATAGAAATGGATTTAACTATATCCTTGCCATTGCTCCCACTTGGAATTTAAATAAGGGAGGGATTTATTTCCCTTAAATTGGGATTGAAGGAAACGCTAGTTGGGACCAAGTTGGGCCTTGTGGGGATCTAAAGCCGACATAATGGCATAGCCAATATTAGCACGCATCATGATGGTTCTCTTCACAGGCGGTGGCCATTCTCTCCGAGGAAGCAGGCCACAGCTCAAACTACTTATATCATTTTTTGTATAATATAAATAGATCTCACTAATTTACAAACCAAAAAAGAAATGACAAGTGGGATTACAACGAAGGGGAAAATTAGGAATGCCTTGTAGTTTTTATTCCGGTCATGAATCATTGAAACAATGTCTCTCTCTCTTTTTGAAACATTGAAGGGTGTCACACTTAGGTTTCTGTTTTTAGGTTTTTGTTTCGTTTGGAATGCAAGTCAACTGAAGGGCCCCAAGGCTGAAGCAGTCATCTACAGGACTGCAACATGTATATTCACTATCATAAATATAATGGCTTTTTTGCTCTTGAAAAAAACAACGAAGATGAAAAGATGACTATTTTGTTCAATATGACCTTAGACATTAATAATTTGCTTAAAGCTTTTAAGTCTCACCATATATCATATACATATTTACAAGCATATGTGATAGTCAGCCACTACTTGAAAATAACCTCTCGAAAATTATCATTTATAATAATAAAACTCATTTCAACCATAAAAAGCAAATATGCATAGACTGACTCTGTTCACTCATTTGAGTGGACTTTATTCAATTCCTTACAAGAGAGCTAACAAGTCATTTCAGCCTCTATAAAATTAACCTATCAAGATTCAAAACATCTATATTTGCTTAAACTGGAAAAGCCATGTTTAATAAAGAACAAGAAATAAAGACTACAACTGCATTGTTTAAAGGAAGACACAAAGAGTTTGTATTACACATGATATCTATAGAAGTACAAAACAAGAATAATCTAAGCAAGGTCTGCTTTCTGGCAAATCCTTCAATCTTCTTCTCTTTCAGGGGGTAAAAACTACAATTACATTATATAAAAAGATACAAAGAGTTTGAATTCCAACTGAATTGTATAGAAGTACATAATAAGAAATATAACTAAGTACATAATCTAAGCAAAGTCTGTTTTTTGGCAAAATCTTCAATCTTCTTCTCTTTCAGGGGGCAGCCCGCAGGGTAGCAACATTTTCTGTGAGGACAATCATTAATATGTCAGTTTCATACAAAAGTTAAAATTTAAGTTTCTAACCTAAAAGATGTACAGATTGATGATAACCACAGAGAATAACTGGATAAAGCTTAGATTTACTCTATCTACATAAATTCAAACCCTCCAACCAAGCTATTCTTCAATTACTAGGATAAACACAAGGGTTATTTTTAAGATAACAAAAAGGCACCATATGGAGTGACATTAGTGTGTGAAGGGTGGATCAGATTAGATTTAGTCTGAGAAGGAATCCTCATATCATATCTTTCAGAAAACACTATCAGAAGGTACATCATTTTCACCTTCAATGGTGCATAGGAAGGAAATTTTCATTTTTTAAGTTTTATATCACTTCATTATCAGCGTGTTGCACAAGTTTTTGGAATTTGCATAAATTGGTTACATGGATATGAGTATCCAGTATGGCTAGAAAATTCACCCAAATTTGCAGGAAACAACACATTGGAAGTGGCCATACTATATATATATATATATATCTGTATGTGTGTGTGAAGTTCTCAAAAATTGAAATATTGATTAATTTCATAACTAGTTTAGCCTTTTAAGCCTTCTAGTGCTCAAACCCCCATGTCCATGTTCTGATACACGTAGGTTGAGCTTATGTGACATTAAATCAACTGTTTACTAACCATACATGACTACATATAATATTATTTAGTGCCATCGTATGTTTTATGAATTTGACCTACAGCTTCATTCCGCTTTATAAGTTTGTTAAAAACAAATTATTGCAAATAGTGCCAATAATACATACATATATATATATATATATATATATCTGTATGTGTGTGTGTATATGTATGTGTGTGTGAAGTTCTCAAAAATTGAAATATTGATTAATTTCATAACTAGTTTAGCCTTTTAAGCCTTCTAGTAGTTGTCATGTACTCAGTCCTTGTAAATTTGCTCCAACCCCCATGTCCATGTTCTGATACACGTAGGTTGAGCTAATGTGACATTAAATCAACTGTTTACTAACCATACATGACTATATATAATATTATTTAGTGCCATGGTATGTTTTATGAATTTGACCTACCGCTTCATTCCGCTTTATAAGTTTGTTAAAAACAAATTATTGCAAATAGTGCCAATGTATTATTGCTCTGAAGAGGGGTTAGTACTTTGGTTGCTTCTACCTTTTTTCAGATGATGGCAACAACTACTTATTTTCATGAGAATGAATTGGTTGTTTCAACTAACATCAAACTTTCAGAGTCTTTGTTATTGTGAGGTTGATGTTGCTTTATGATCCTAAATTGTTAGATCAATCAATAGGGAATAATGGGACCTAGCTATAAACATCTAAAACATGAATTAGATTTGTTCAATGTCTTAGTACTAGTGTAGAAAGTTCCATATTCACTGACACGAGCACATTGGTCGCCCATCTCTTGACTCTGAACAGATCTAAATAGCTAAGAGGGGCAGGGCAAGTCCCCTTAAATTCAAATTACCTTGAGAATTTTGAAAATGGCAAGATTGATAAATTAAAGTAATTTTTTTTTATTTTTGGCGCCATTTTTTGCACTGTTTCTTATGATTTCAGGATCTAAATGGTTAGCCATTTCTCAAAGCTCCTTTGCCTATCAAGAAGATCCATAACAGATAGAAAGCTTCTACAAGGTCCCAAAAAAAGAAAGCACGCAAATCAAACCCCCAAAATGCAATTGACAAGTTCCCAAGCTCCCAACAAAAAGGACGTATTTCCAACAAGCTCCAAAGCTCCCAGGAACAGGGATACATTGGGCATGGGCTAACTGATCGCCAACTCTCAAGAGTGGTACTCATACTACAATGATTATCAGGCAGATAATATCTTTGGAAAAACAAGACATTAGCCAAGAAACCATCATTTTTCTTAGATATATGTGCATTGTAACAATATGTTTAATTTTGGTCTCCATTCTTGACTGGTACAAACCAATAGCAACGGTCAGTCTTACGACTAATTCAAGTCTTAGGTTTGTGCCAAGAGGGCCTTGTAATCTACTGTTACATATGCCTAACGTGATGCATATTATTACTATAGAGAATTCCAGAATCAATTTGATATAAACATTTCTACCTTTCTTACGTTGTTAAGAATATAGACCAACTCATATTTTTTGCAACCTAGTCTTTGACACTTTTTCTTAAAATGATTACTTACCAGTTAACAGATATCAGAAATTCACTGTGATTTAAGTTTACAAATACAGCTCCCCATCTCCATATCCATATTCCAAATCTGAATCATCAATGCATATATCTATAGCCCATGAATCATGAAATTCATTTCTTTGATTTTACAATTGAGCGTCTTACTAGGAAAAATGAATGCAAATGCTGAGTGAAAAAGCAAGAATGTATATATTTCACACTTTACTATGAGTCTATAACATTAAAAAGGCTACGCCAATATGGCTGATAATATTGTCCCAGATTCCACATATTATCTTTCCTACTTATTAGGAGATTGGCTGACACTTTCTGCAATATGTCAACCACTTCCAAAGTCTGTGTACTCTAGACTTTAATTAGTTAAAGTACTGTAGACTTTAATTAGCTAGATATGGAGACTGGTTACGCCAAGGCACGCTGTGTAATTGCGTAATCTGGAACTTATTTCAAATCATCGTATATGCTCATTACCCCGTGACTTTCTGTGTATCTCCAACATGCCAACTTGGCTCCAATATGGCACCCAATCTAGGATTGTTCAAGTATTTTATTACCACCAGAGATGTCTCTCTCACTTGCCTAAGTTAATTGCAATGCTGTTGGAATTTTACCTTGACTGCTAGATCACTGTTCATCCTGTAGCAGAGTTTAGACACTGCAGCAAGTTAGAAAAAGTTACTAGGTTCGGTCTTCATAATGGTCTTTCTAGTTATATCGTTGTATATTTTATGTAAAAGAAAAAAGAAGAAAAAGAATTTTTATTATTATTATTTTATTATATAAGCATGTTCTTCATGCTTCTAGGATTTGTTGAGTCAAAGAGTCAAAGTCCTATTTGGACCAAGTGTAAAGAAAAAGGAAAAGGAATTTTAAAATATGTATTTTGGGTCAAAAACCAGATGCCAAGTCGGCCCAGCCCCAAAAGACATGTCCATTCACACCCCTCTGGACAGTAGAAATAGAGGATGATTTGAGCTCATTTGGACACACACAATTTGCTGGATTGGTTCTGAAATTTCACAGAAGGAGGGCCAAAGTCTGAAATGGAAGAAGAGTTTCTCTTGAAGTCTGATTTGAGGAAGATCTGCCTCATCATATCTATTGTTGAAGATTTGTTGCTGGTCTCTTGCTAATCGATTTGCTGTGCAGAAAGGAGGGTTTGACTTGACATCTAGAGGTTGAAGTCTTTCTGTGGTCATGGGTTTTGGATATCTCACTTTGATCTGATTCTATAAGAAGATAAATTTTTTTGGGTTTTCCCTTTGGAGGGGTTTTGCCCTGGCTTGAAGCCTATATGTTAAATTTGGCAACTAGGGCCAAACTCCAGCTTGGACAGCTCATATGATGGAGCTGATATTTTTATTGGATTCCTCTTTCCAAGAGGTGTAGGATTGATCTAAAGATCATCTCATTCTGACATGTACAAATGGAACTATAAATTTATTTTGTTTATGGACAAATTGTCAAGGTGTCGGCTAGCAAACTAATGTAAACTCATATGCCCAACAATCACGTCTATTCATCCTCAACGTTTGCATATAAATAGAGGGTGCCTTTGCCTCATTTGGACATCACTCATTTTCTCATACATCTCTCTCTCCTCATCTGATTGGGCACAGATTTCTGGGATCCTCTCTCTCCACACGTGCGAAGAAGAAGACAGATTTTCTGTTTCAGCGTTGACCGAATTTCAGGGAAGTTTGACCAGCGTTTGAGCAGCAGCGTTGACCTTGTTTGACTGCAATTTTGGTGGGATAATTTATGTTTGGGCAGGCAGCATTTCTGGGCACAGAAATCGAGGCAATCCATACTGTTTGACCAGCGTTGACTGCAGAAGGCTTTGACTGCAGCATTGACCTGCGTTGACCAAGTTTGACTGAGTTATTTCGGGACTGTTTTGGGCTGATTCAGATGACTGTTGGAGGCCGAGTTGACTGGATTTGACCGATCTGTTTTGGAGGTCAAATTCTGGCCTGTTGACTAGTGTTGACTTTCTGGTTAGATCTTTCTGTGGCTGCTGTTTGTTTGAACAGATTTCACTTTGATTGTACAAGTGAATATTACATATTGTACTCTTTTTCTTTGCTTAACTTCTGAAGAATAATAAGAAGAATTGATCAAAGGGTTTCCCCACATTGGGGTTTGTCTCTGGCTGACGCCATATCTTGTGTCCTCTTGTCTTCGCTTGTTCCACTGTTTTATCTATGTTCTATCTGCATTCACTGTGAAGTTAATGTGATTGTTAATCTGGAAATTCATATTGGGCTAATAAGAAAATTGAAGTAAATTGCTCTTAAGCATAGAACATACCATTGTTATCTAAAATTAACATTATATCTTGTGTTTCTTGTGTACTGTGATTTTCATGTTTTACATTTGATAATTGTTTGATGAAGAAGAACATAATTAAATTTAAAAGAAGCCAACAAATTTCACAAGCAGTTATCACCGAATGACCTCAGCCAAGGGGGGCTTCCATATAGTTGCTAGACTCACTTCTTGAGGTATGAAATGAAGGTAAATTTTAAATTGTATGTGATTTCAGATTTAAAATTTGATTTTTTCAAAACTTGTAGACTCTTGAAACTCATTTTGCCTCCCACACTTTAGACATAGATAAGGTTGTGAAGGTCAGAAAATGATTATAAAGGACGGTAATCCACCCTCATTGGGAATAACAGAGAGCTTCCACTTCTAATAGAGGACTGAAAGATCAAGTCTATCATTCATAATGTTAAATGCTAGGACAAGGTGCAATACCTTCTACAGTTTACAAAACAACCCTGACCATGATCAAGACATTTGACACAAATATTCTTTACTTGGGGAATGTCTACATAAATATAGATAGGATGCTAGAGAGGATAAGGGAAATTATGAAGACAAATGATTGTGACCCCTTGAAAATATTTTCAAATCAAGTGAAGGGCATAATACCAAAAAGTGGATCAAAATGATCCCATGACTACACCTTTTATCCTATGCACGACACCCCAAATATTATCATTCTAGAAACATGTCATTACCAAGAAGAACAACACCACACCAAACAAGGATTCTAAAGTCATACAAAGATATAAGATAGTGTTTAAGGAAAAATTATATGGATGTGGGAATCGCAATAGAAGTAGATGAGTAATTTGAAGCATTTGTACAATCTATTGGCATATTTTCAAATCCCATAGCCATGGATGATAAGGGGCCTTTTGATCAAGGCGGTTTCCATCATAATAACAACATTCATCTCTCATCTCTAGCCACCAATTTGTTATAGTAAGTTGTTATTTCTCATATGCTAAGAGAAATTGAGTAGATATGTTTCAATGTTTCATCCATTCGGTGAAAGCAAAACAAATTCGAACAACAGAGCCTAAGGATCTCACATACATTCATTTCAGTCTCCACCTTCTATCACACTCTAATCAAAAGTAGCATTAATGATCCAACTTGTGTACATTCATTCCAACCTCCACATATAGTTCGAATATAAAAAGGGTTTTAGAACGATATGTTATGTGAAGCTTGAGATATTTGACTTAAACATGTCATTGAGTGTCATGTCTCACCTCAACCTACTTGAGGATATTACACGACCAATCAAGTTTCTTGTTGAAACTTCCAACATTCATACCCTGCAGCGTCTATTCATGATGTACAGGTCTAATATGCAGATGATGAGGATATAGAACCTGTTAGAATTTCTCGAACCCAACACCCAGTAATCAGTTCCTAACAATTATTAACTCAAAAAATACACGGCTAACTTCCTAACCAAACATATTTAGCAGACGCAAAATTACTTGATTTGAATCACATACAAACAGATTTATGCCCAATCAACAATTCTTCACTAATAAATTAATCACAAAACCTGCTTGGACTCTCGTCCTGGGATAATGGCCCAACTTAGAAAATATAAATTACAAAACTAATCACCAACCACTCTACACTCTCTTGTATCCAGCACACGTTCACTGAAAAACCTCACACACTCACTGAGAAACCCCTCTCAATCTTGTGATGTTGTTGTGTCGTAGCTCCTCACTTTAGGGTCAATATATAACTTTCCTAAGCAAATATTGAGGACCAAAATTCGCTCGTCAAGTTAACTGAAGATAAGTGACTTTGCTTTAGTTAGCTATCCTATCTTTAGCTTTCTCTACTTTAACTCAAGTACAAGTCATAATTTTAGCTTGCTTTACATGCACATCTCATGCATGTCACATGTAACACACTTGCATGTGTGCAACTCACTTGCACACTCTGCATATCGCATGGAAGCTCCTAAAGAGGGAGGTACCTTCTGAGCTATAAAACTCAACACTCCCTCGCTAACTTCTGGAAGAACCTCCTCCACCTGGGTTTGTCTCCAACACCACCACGTTATTCGTTGTTGCAACTGCTTCAACAGAACTAGAAGACTTCCCTGCTACTTGTTGCAGACTCTCATCTGAAGACCTATTCCTTCCAACCATGCTCCTAGGATCCTAATCCTGGGCATCTAACAATGTCATATCATACCAATTGAGGCTCCTGACAATACCTGAAGAATCACTCTTCCTTGCCACCTGCTCCCTCTTAACAACTGACATTGTCTTTGTATCCAAGATCCCCTCAGATATACCCATAGGTTGTCCCAACAACCTATATGACTGCTCCAAAACCTATATGACTGCTCCCGTCTGATGCCAAGCACTACAGCTGCATCCAAGGTCGCTCCCTCTAAATATAGAAGCACCTATCCATCTCAAAACAAAACTCTATATCCAGCATCCTCCAAGGTTGTTACTGAGAACACTTGTACCAACAACCCTGAAACAAATAACACACGTCACCTCCAGAAATCCTCCTTCACTGCATGCATGGTACTAGTCCACTAAACATATTGCAGTCCAAGCCGATCTTTGAAATACTGCAAAACACTAACCTCATCCCCGTCATGTGAGTAGACGCTCTATTGTCCACTAGCCATAACCCACTGTCCTCATACACAACAGTACTATTGTCATAAACACAAGCAACTAGAGAAATTTCCTTCTCAAAATTCTCCATAAAGTCATCAATCTCAGTTGATGTTCATGCAGCCACCTGATCCTCCTCCTTGTATGGGCACTGGCTCGCATAGTAGCCAGTTTTGTGACACGCAAAGCATTTCACTTTGCTCATGTCCTTCACAGAAGCATATCCCCCACTTCCCTTTACTTTACTTTAGCCCTTTTGCAGCAAGAGCAAAATTCTCCTCATCACCCTTACCATCATGTTGGCCTGCAATTTTGGAACATCTCCTTATCTCTTCCTATACAAAATCATCCCACAATCTATCCCAACTAGGCAAATTTTCTCGTGTGATGATCCTATCAACAAAGACATCCCATTTCAGAGGAAAGCCACTCAAGGTTGATCTGACCAACTCTTCACTATCAATAGTTTCCCCAACTGTTGCCAAGTCACCGCTAATCTGAGCGATCTTGGTTGGGTGCGATGCAACTACGTCAGTTTCAAACATCTTGGCATTTCTTAGTTTCTCCTTCAACAACATCTTTCAATTTTGGTTTGTACTCTTGTATAACTTGGTTAAAGATGCCCACATCTCAAAGGCAACTTCTTCCCTGTCACATGATGTATAATATGGTCTTTAATGGAGTCTAGAATTATTCTCTTGCCCTTCACGTTCTTCTTGGTAAACTCAGTCAACTGAGTAGGATTTGTGGGAATTTGGATGGCCTTCTCCACGATTTCCCACAACTCTTCTTCCTCAAATAACAAAACAATATGCTCATTCCATGGGCTATAATTTCTTGCACCATCCAACCTATCCACTCAACATAAACCAATAGTCATCACTGTCAAACTGACCAACAATTAAGTTTTCACCCTCTGCACGTTGCTCTTTATGTTGTCGTAATCCACGCCCAACCATCAATCTGTCGCTTTGTTGGCTCAGGCTTCCTACGGGTTGGCCACAACCTCAATCCCACCCGCAATCCAAACCAATCAACATTGCTCTACCCCAGCCACTCTGCATTCCCAACTTCACTTGCACAATGTCGCTACACTGACCCCTCTCGATGTTGAGCCGATTTCCTCACGTCTTCGTAGCCTCGACACGTCGTTCACACTACTCTCCGCGTCCTCATGACATCACGACCCACGATCTTGACTACACGTCACACGTTGTTCCACCATAGCCACGGGCTTGTCCACATGTTAGGGTCCCACCCTAACCCCCTTATTTATGTAATAGGATCGAGTCATAGTTATAGTTAAGTAAAGAGTCAATAAAGCCCATATTAAAAATTGTAAGTGGTTAACCTGCATTTAATGACGAGACCACAGTTAGTTGCAAATGGGCCATGGTATTAAATAGATGGTATTAATAAGAACCATGGTATTGCCCCATGGTATTGCATGTATGAATCCTATATAAAGGATAGAGACTCCCTGCGAGGAGCATCGTGTCTTATTTTGTAATCAAGCTCAGCTCTATTGGAGGTTGCCCCCTCGAAGAGGCAAGTGAACTTTGCTTTCTGAATAATAAAATACTTGCTGTTATTGCTCTTGTTCTATGTTCTGGGTATATTTCTTCGCATATTTGGTATTCTAGTATCATCTTGCAGGTTAAGAGCATAACAAGTGGTATCAGAGCGCTTTCCAGGGCCGGTGGGATCTCCATTTTTTAGCAAATTTTTTTTTGGCTAGAGACGTGTTCCGACGTCTTTAAACCACGGGATCTGTCGTTGAGCGCATAAACCTGCGGATTTGGGGAGGCATGCACGCAGGAAATACAAGAGGTGGTCACGCTTGTTGGACTCCCTTGTAACCCCTATGGGTACCCCTTCGAGTAGTAGCGCATTAGACAGAACCACGCACGGACTGTCTTCCAAGTACCTTCTGGGTATATCGAAAGCCCCCTAGCTCCCTTGAAACCTCGCCATAGATAAACTGTCGGCCGTCTTGCTGCTACAGTACACCGAGAACAGCACTCGGAGAGATTACTCGCTCGTACGATAGGGTAGTCGTGTTGTACGGCTAAGGGTACGATTGATCCTCCTTGGTTAGTGCCCTGAAAAATTGGGCCGAGTACTACTGTCAGACCCTTATGTATATTGCGATCTGTAGCACCTGACACTCCTGGAGAACCTAGTTCCCTTCTCTATTGCGGGATCACGCATAATCTTTGCCAAACCAGAGCTCGCAAGTGGGGTTTTGCAACAGCAGCAGCAATCAGTTCTGTCGTTCAGATTTATCAGAACAGCCATTTCGATATATTAGATCCATCAGATCCGCAACAGCAATCAGTTTAGCCGTTCAGATCTATCAGATCAGCCATTCAGATCTCTCAGATCAGCCATTCAGATCCCTCGGATCCATCCAAATCTAAGTAGTTGTGTGGGTTCCTATACCTGGGCGCGATTTTCGCAGGACTTTTGGCAGCGTTGACATTTCAGGGATTCGACGACTGCAATATTCCTAAGCAAGGAGTAAAACTCCGTTAGGAGTAAAAAAAAAAAAGGAAAAAGAAAAAAAAGAGTCTAAGACCCCCCAGGGCACTTATTGGTGACTTAGCCCATAAGAATCAGGACGACGAGCTGAGCAAGGTGGTACCATTCAATTGTTAGTGCCAAAAAAAATTCAGGTGGTCCCAAATTTCAAGTAAATCGGCTCGGTGCATGGTACAAACTATAAATCAAGCTATGGCGAATGAAAGGACGGACAACCTTGAAGCATCCTTGAAAGACATCCAAGAGCAGCTGACGAAAATAACTACAGCACTCTCTATGGGCAAGGCGGAAGCCCGCGAGGAGGCATATATTGGCAATGGACACAGTGAGGGTGAGTCTAGCCACTCTCTTCACCTCTGGGGCACCCACCAACAATCCCGTCCGCGACCACCCAAGCTGGACATCCATAAATTTGATGGCTCTCACCCGGTAACATGGATAGCACAAATGCAGCAATATTTCAATCTGAATTACATCCTGGATAATGCCACTCAGCTTAGTGTGGGGATCATGTACTTGGACAATGAAAGATGGCAATGGTGGCAATGGCATCAACGTTGCTATGGAAGGCCCTTGACTTGGGACACATTCAAAAAAGCTTTTATGGATCGCTTTGACCATGACTATGTTTTTTTAGGTCGTCTCACTAAGCTCCGACAGACTGGAACAGTGGATGAATATATTACAGCCTTTGAAGCCTTAGCTTTCCGCACTTTAGGACTACAAGATGAGTTCTACACGGAATGTTTTATCATTGGTCTTAAAGAGGCCATACAAGCTCACGTCCGACTACACCACCCTCCCTCATGGCTGGAGGCTTGCAGGATAGCTCGTGAAGTAGAACGTGCGTTAGCGGCCCAGTCCAATCGCCCAAATTTCATCGCCAAGGGTCACCCCCCACAGGCTCACAGCACTACCCAAACACTCAAGGTTCAAAAGGTGTCACCTGCAGAAATGGCGGAAAGAAGAAAGCAAGGATTATGTTACTACTGTGATGAAAAATACTCCACCGAGCATAAATGCAAGGAGCCCAAATTTGTTCAAATTGATGCTATTGATCATAGCTCATCGGAGGAAGCCCCACCACTTGAGGAACCAGAGGAGGAAGAAGAAGACAACCAGAAGGACAATGTACTTGAAGAACCAGTTATTTCGCTGCATGCTTTGGCAGGGATTTCTTCGCCTCAAACTCTCAAAATCAGAGGTTTTATTAAGCATCGCCCAGTAGTAGTCTTGATTGGTAGTGGAAGTACACATAACTTTATCCATCAAAGAGTTGCAGAAGCAGTGCATGTGACACAAATACTCAACTTCTTCCATGCCAAAAGAACACTTGGACATCTTAACAAATAATTTATGCTCGCAGAGCAGTTGCAAGAGCATATCTACATGCTGAAGATGTGCGGCCCAAGTGCCACTGTAGATGAGGATGTCATTGAAGAAAACAAGGACAAATTTTCTGAGATATGGTTTGAGCAGGTGGTTCATAAGGCTCTAAAAAGTAGATGGGGCATTACAAAGACCGAATGGCATGACCAAGAACTCATAATGGCCTTCATGAGTTTTGAAAGTAGTCTTTGGAATGTCGACTTCTTTCATGCAAATTTGGTGGTAGCCTGAGCGAAGATCAAGCTTAGTGAAGAATTGAGCCCCATTTAGTTCATCTAGCAAATCATCAACAACCGGGATGGGAAATTTATCTTTGACTATCAACTTATTGAGGGCCCTGAAGTCTGGACACATACGCCATTCCCCATATTTCTTGAGCACCATGACCACCGGTGATGAATAAGGACTAATGCTGGGACGAATGACGCCTGCTTCCAAAAGTTCCTTGATTATTTTTTCTATTTCATTCTTTTGGACAAACAGATATCTATATGGTCGCACATTTGGTGGTTGGGCCCTTGGGACCAAAGTGATGCTATGATCATGTTCCCCTCTCGAGGGTGGAAGCTCATGAAGCTTGTCAAAGACTGGCAGATGGTTATTTAAGCTCTGTTGCATCCCAGGATGAATCGGAAGAGAATTGGGTTCGAAGGCCTGGATGGCATTAAATTGAGCTATAACTCCATGATGGCCCTTTTTTAACAATTTTTCCATCCGATGTGAGCTAATGATAGAGGGAGCTCCCGCTTGGAATCCGCAGAGGGTATGTGTGTGGTTGTTCTGCTTAAAGCTCATATATAACTCCTGGAAATCCATTGTGATTGGGCCAAGTGTGCGAGGCCATTCAACACCTAGGACAATGTCACACCCTCCCATGTGTATGGCATACATGTGGGTCTTTAACTGATAATCCACCATTTGAAGTTTGACATTTCACAGCGGCCTTCACATTTCATTGTTCCCCCATTAGCAATTTGGACTTGGAAGTTAGAAACTGCTCGTACAAAACAATGCACTGCTTCCGCGACTCTTTGATGGATAAAATTATGTGTACTTCCACTATCAATCAAGACTACCGCTGGGCGATGCTTAATAAAACCTCTGATTTTGAGAGTTTGAGGCGAAGAAATCCCTGCCAAAGCATGCAGCGAAATAACTGGTTCTTTAGGTACATTGTCCTTCTGGTTGTCCTCTTCTTCCTCCTCTGGTTCCTCAAGTGGTGGGGCTTCCTCCGATGAGCTGTGATCAGTAGCATCAATTTGAAAAAATTTGGGCTCCTTGCATTTATGCCCGGGGGAGTATTTTTCATCACAATAGTAACATAATCCCTGCTTTCTTCTTTCCGCCATTTCTGCAGGTGACACCTTTTGAACCTTGAGTGTTTGGGTAGTGCTGTGAGCCTATGGGGGGGCGACCCTTGGCGGTGAAATTTGAGCGATTATACTAGGCCGCTAACGCACGTTCTACTTCACGAGCTATCCTGAAAGCCTCCAGCCATGAGGGAGGGTGGTGCAGTCGGACATGAGCTTGTATGGCCTCTTTAAGACCACTGATAAAGCATTCCGTGTAGAACTCATCTTGTAGACCTAAAGTGCGGAAAGCTAAGGCTTCAAAGGCTGTAATATATTCATCCACTGTTCCAGTCTGTCGAAGCTTAGTGAGATGACCCAAAAAAGCAGAGTCATGGTCAAAGCGATCCATAAGAGCTTTTTTGAATGTGTCCCAAGTCAAGGGCCTTCCATAGCAACGTTGATGCCATTGCCACCATTGCCATCTTTCATTGTCCAAGTACATGATCCCCACACTAAGCTGAGTGGCATTATCCAGGATGTAATTCAGATTGAAATATTGCTCCATTTGTGCTATCCATGCTGCCGGGTGAGAGCCATCAAATTTATGCATGTCCATCTTGGGTGGTCGCGGATGGGATTGTTGGTGGGTGCCCCAGAGGTGAAGAGAGTGTAGAAATTTCTGTTTTCCCACCCCGGTTTTCAGTTTCTCCTTATTTCTCCCATATAGTTAAATGCCCTTTCCCATAACCATACATTTAACAAGCTGAAATTAAAATTAAAAAAACAAACAAACAAACAAAAATGCTGAAAACACAAATTCTGGAAATTTTACAGAATGCTGGAAATTGCAGAAATAAAAATCAGCAGTAATAAACAGTCATTAAAACACATTTAAACACTGAGATTTTTTGTCAATGTGACCCTGGAAAAACCCCCTACAACTCTTGGGGAAAACCAGTTTGAGAGCTCTTCTTTATTTCTGAAAATTGCCTTTTTACAGTGAGAATTATTCAGCAAAAAATCAGCAAGCAAATTTACAACTTATCTCCTTTCCCGTGCCTCACAGCAATCTGGAAATTACAGCAAACAGGACAGCAATAAATGCTGTACGGCCTCCGTTTTGTGTGCAGAAAAATCAGCAAACTGCTCCTCGATTTTTGTGCAAAAATCTGCCTTTCGCTATGTGCTGAATCAGCTGTACAAATCTGCTCAACTGCTGCCTTGGAATGTGTGCCAAGCTGCTGTCTCCTTCTCCTCCCTGCTCAGAAATCTCTCTTGCTCTCTTGCTCTCCTTCTCCCAATCTGCTCATGAAAGAATTGAATCGAATGTGATCTCTTCCTCCTTTTCCTCCCTTAATATAACTCCAAATGACTTTTGGGTGACCCAAGTGACTTTTGGGTGATCTCTAAATCCAATGGCTGAAATAGATTTAGATCAATGGCTGAGATTAAATGCTCATTTAAATCTCACTTTTTATTTTTTAATTCACCCCACTTTAATAAAGACCCACTTAGTCATTTATTTCCAAAGTCACTTTTCCTTTCTAATTTTTCATTGACTTTATAAAAGTCACTTTAAAATTAGACTTAGTAACTTTATCATTTAAAGTCACTTTTAAATTAGATTTAACTTTATAAAATTATAAAGTCACTTTAGGAGAAAAATTAAATTCTTTTGGACACTTTTCCCTAGGCCAAAGATCAAAGCCTAAGGGAACCACCTGTCCTCCGGTACCAAATTTCAACACTCCCTCTTACCGAGGAAGGTGTTCCTCACCACACCCATCTTGTCTCTGAAGTAGACATGCTTGCCCCGTGGTAAGGCTTTGATAAGGATATCTGCAACCTGCTCATCAGTGGAAATATACTCAAGCTTCACAACTCCCTTCTGAACATAGTCTCTGATGAAATGATATCTGATCCCGATATGCTTTGACCTGTCATGAAATACTGGATTCTCCGTGAGTTTAATGCAACTCTGATTATCACAGTAAATCACTGAAGGTCTCAACGGCTGACCAAATAAGCCAAACAACATCTTGCGAAGCTAGATAGCCTCACAACTAGCTAGACTGGCTGCCATATACTCTACTTCCGCTGAACTCAGTGCTACTGACCGCTGCTTCCGGCTGAACCATGACACTACTGCTGAACCCAACCCAAAACAGCACCCTGAAGTGCTCTTCCTATCAGAAGCACAACCTGCCCAATCAGAATCAGTGTATCCTGCCAATCTCACTCCATCTCCCTGCCTGTAGTCCAGACCATAATCCACTGTCCCCTGCAAGTACCGCAAGATGTGTTTTGCAGCCACCCAGTGAACCTTCCTAGGCTCACTCATAAACTGACTCATCGTGTTGACTGCAAAACAGATATCTGGTCTAGTGTTGACCAAATACATCAAGGAACCAATCAGCTGCCTGTACAATGTGGGATCCACCAACTCGGAATCCGCAGCATGAAGCTTCTTCCAGTTGGTGATCATCGGTGTCGACATGGGTCTACAATCCTCCATGTGGAATCTGCTAAGGATGTCCACAATATACTTCCCCTGCCCCAGGAAGAAATGCCCCTCCTCCTGCCACACCTTCAAGCCCAAAAAGTAATGCATCAAACCGATGTCCTTCATCTCAAACTCCGTCGCAAGATCTCTCTTGCAGTGCTCTATGAGTCTCTCTGCACCTGTAATGATCAAGTCATCCACATACAGCACCAAAATCAGAGGCTCCTCACCAATCACAATAAAGTAAAGGTTCGGATCTGCCTCACTCTTTGTGAAACCCATCCCCTGCAAATATGTATCTATCCTGGAGTACCAAGCTCTGGGAGCTTGCTTCAGGCCATAAAGGGCCTTCTTCAGTCTGCACACATGGGACTCCTTCCCATGCACCTCAAAGCCCTGTGGCTGCTCAATGTACACCTCCTCCTGTATGAAGCCATTGAGAAATGCGGTCTTCACACCCATCTGGTGGATCTTCCAACCCATCTCTGCTGCTATCGATATAATGGAGCGGATCGAAGTATATCGAGCCACGGGAGCGAAGGTCTCCTCATAATCAACTCCCTCTACCTGGGAGAACCCTCTAGCCACAAACCTCGCTTTGAATTTCTCAATGCTGCCATCTGCAGCATGCTTTACCTTGTAAAGCCATCTGGAAGTAACCACGGATTTGCCCTCAGGCCTCGACACCACCTCCCAAACATCATTCTTCATGATAGAAGAATACTCCTCCTGCATGGCCTCTCTCCAGACCTGCTGGCTAGCTGCCTCCTCATACATAGCTAGAAGGCTCAGAGTCAAGGATGCTGGTAACCATCGCCATATAGCTACAAAACCTCTCAGGTGGTCTACTTTCTCTGACCGGCCTCTTCGGCTCAGCAACAGATGTGGCATCTCTCAAGGTGTCCTGAAGCCACTTGGGCTTCCTCTTCCCTGAGCGCACTTCTCCCACCGGAGAATGAAACTCCTCCTCCTCATCATCATCAGTAGCCTGAACTCCTGACTGTCTGTCTGCTGTCCTCCTGCCTGCACCTGAACCTGTAGAAGCTGAGGTACCGTGTGAACTGTCCATCAATGGACTCCCTAGTGAACTGCTCTGCATGCTGCCCGGAGCACCACCCCTCTGGCTCGGCGAGCCACTGCTCACTGACGGACCTGACATCCTCATAGATGTACCTCCGGATCCTCCTGATCCCTGCCCACTGGATCCCTGCGACTGACTCAACTGCTGCTGAGGGTCTGGCTGATCCAGATACTCTAACTCCCGTGACCTCCTAAAGGCCCTGTCCTCCTCGAACTTCACATCCCGTCTGACAACAACTCTCCTCTGTGCAGGAATGTAAATCCGAAAGGCCTTTGAGGTCTCACTGTAGCCCATAAAGATACCCTTCTCTGCGGTGGGCTCTAGTTTGGTCCTCTTCTCCTTGGGTATATAGGAGTATGTGATGCACCCAAAGATACGAAGATGACCAATATCAGTCTTCTTCACAGAGAAAGCCTCCTCCGGAGTCATGTGCCCCAAGGCACGATGCGGACTCCTGTTCTGCAAGTAAACAGCTGTGTTGCAGGCCTCTGCCCACAAGAACTATGGCAACCCCTGATCATGTAACATGGCTTTGGCAGCCCCTATGATGGATCTGTTCTTCCTCTCTGCAACCCCGTTCTGTTGGGGGTTGTAAGGAACAGTGAACTCCCTCCTAATGCCTGCCTCCGCACAATAGTCAACAAACTCTACAAGGGTGTACTCTCCTCCATTGTCCAACCTCAAGGACTTGATCTTTCGACCTGTCTGAGTCTCCACAAGAGCTCTGAACTCCTGAAACCGCTTGAAGACCTCACTCTTGGTCTTCAAAAAATAAATCCAGGTCCTCCTGGAGTGATCATGAAAGAATAAAACATAGTACTCATATCCACTCAAGGAAACATGAGACATCCGACCGCTCACATCGGAATGAATCAAATCAAGTATCCCCGTCGCTCTGCTGTCACTGCTGGGAAAAGGGGATTTGGCAAATTGCCCATCGCACAACCTCTGCAAGTATCAAAGTGATCAGTACTGAAATCTGGCACACCTGTAGTGATCTCCCGCAATGTCCTCAAGGCTCCATGATACATATGTCCCATCCTGCGGTGCCAAATCTCACACAGCTCAGAACTGCTAGCTCTGCTGTCGGTACTACTGCTCAATGCCAAAAGGGGTTGGAATGCAAACTTGTACACCTTTGCATGGCGTACACCTATCACCCTAGCTAAATCAGCTGGAGTGCCCCTGGGATACATCAACACCTGTCCTCCCCTGAACAGTACCTCATATCCTCTGTCCTCCAACGCTGAGACGGATATAAGGTTCTTCCTCATCCCTGGCACATAAAGAACCTCTGACACCTTCAAGGGAGGTTTGGACTCCCTCTGAAATGTCACTGTCCCCACCCCGACTGCTCTAACAACTCTGTCATCACCGAGTACTACCTCAATATCAGTGTCACTCTCTGAAAGCTTTGAGAAGTACTCAAGGACTCCTATCATATGACGTGAAGCCCCACTGTCCACATACCAGATACCTGAAGATGCTCCGCTAATCGAGGGAAAAGCATGCTCCCTCTGAACCTGTGTGGCAGGTGATCCTGCACTAGAGGACTCACACGTAGTGAACGCAAACTCTCGGTCAAAACGACCAGCAAAGTCCTCAATCTCTGCTGAAGCTGCAACGTCCTGGTTCTTCCCCTTCTTCTTCTTCTTCTCCGGACACACAACTGCATAGTGTCCCATCTTTTGACAATTCCAACACTTCACCTTGGAATAGTCCTTCTGTGTGTTCCCCTATTTACCTTTACCTTTGCTTTTGCCCCCACCACTGCTTGTGAAATCCTGCTTCTTCCCTTTGCCTTTCTTGCCTCCTGCCACCAGTGCTACATCCTCATCCTGCTCAACTGGCTTGGCTGCCCCAAGCTGACCTTTCCTGATCTCTGTCTGAATGCAATCATCCCAAAACCTCTCCCATGTGGGAAGGGTCTCACGTGCACAAACCCCATCAGCAAAGTTCAACCATGAACGGGGGAGGCCATTCACTGGAATCCGCACCAACTCAGTGGGTGGAATGGCCTCTCCAATCACTGCCAACTCATCTCTCACATTAGTAATCTTTGTGAGATATCCAGCTGCACTATCATTACCCATCTTAATGTTCTTCAGCTTCTCCTTCAGGACCATCTTCCGGTTCTCATTGGTACTCTGGTAGAGATTGGACAACGCTGTCCACATCTCATGGGCATTACTCTTTCCTCTCACATGAGGAATGCAATGGTCTTTGATTCCGTCTAGAATTAGCCTCTTACCCTTGTTGTTCTTTTTATTATAAGCTGTCAATTGAGTAGCATCAGTAGGGACAACAACAGGGTTCTGTGTGGTATGCACCATGATATCCCAGACTTCTGCCTCCTCAAAGATACTCTGCATTCTCTCCTTCCAAACACTGTAATTTATATGCCCATCCAACCTATCCTCCACCCTCAATCCCAATGACATCCTGCTGTCCTAAAACTGAAAAATAGCACTGTTGTAGTAAAGGTAAAACTGCTGTTTATGAAAAAATCAGCTTGC
This sequence comes from Pinus tabuliformis, assembly GCA_031772625.1. Classification (NCBI taxonomy): domain Eukaryota; kingdom Viridiplantae; phylum Streptophyta; class Pinopsida; order Pinales; family Pinaceae; genus Pinus; species Pinus tabuliformis. Next base: position 300,735,110 of record CM062814.1, read on the forward strand.
TGGAATTTTCTGAGTGAAAAATCCGCAGCTGTAATTTTTCCTTTTGCTGTCCCAAACTGCCCTTCAGCACTCAAGCTCTGATACCATGTAGAAATTTCTGTTTTCCCACCCCGGTTTTCAGTTTCTCCTTATTTCTCCCATATAGTTAAATGCCCTTTCCCATAACCATACATTTAACAAGCTGAACAAAAAAAAAAAAAAAAATTGTTGAAAACACAAATTCTGGAAATTTTACAGAATGCTGGAAATTGCAGAAATAAAAATCAGCAGTAATAAACAGCCATTAAAACACATTTAAACACTGAGATTTTTGGTCAATGTGACCCTGGAAAAACCCCCTACAATTCTTGGGGAAAACCAGTTTGAGAGCTCTTCTTTATTTCTGAAAATTGCCTTTTTACAGTGAGAATTATTCAGCAAAAAATCAGCAAGCAAATTTACAACTTATCTCATTTCCCGTGCCTCACAGCAATCTGGAAATTACAGCAAACAGGACAGCAATAAATGTTGTACGGCCTCCGTTTTGTGTGCAGAAAAATCAGCAAACTGCTCCTCGATTTTTGTGCAAAAATCTGTCTTTCACTATGTGCTGAATCAGCTATACAAATCTGCTCAACTGCTGCCTTGGAATGCGTGCCAAGCTACTGTCTCCTTCTCCTCCCTGCTCAGAAATCTCTCTTGCTCTCTTGCTCTCCTTCTCCCAATCTGCTCATGAAAGAATTGAATCAAATGTGATCTTTTCCTCCTTTTCCTCCCTTAATATAACTCCAAATGACTTTTGGGTGACCCAAGTGACTTTTGGGTGATCTCTAAATCCAATGGCTGAAATAGATTTAGATCAATGGCTGAGATTAAATGCTCATTTAAATCTCACTTTTTATTTTTTAATTCACCCCACTTTAATAAAGACCCACTTAGTCATTTATTTCCAAAGTCACTTTTCCTTTCTAATTTTTCATTGACTTTATAAAAGTCACTTTAAAATTAGACTTAGTAACTTTATCATTTAAAGTCACTTTTAAATTAGATTTAACTTTATAAAATTATAAAGTCACTTTAGGAGAAAAATTAAATTCTTTTGGACACTTTTCCCTAGGCCAAAGATCAAAGCCTAAAGGAACCACCTGTCCTCCGGTACCAAATTTCAACAGAGAGTGGCTAGACTCACCCTCACTGTGTCCATTGCCAATATATGCCTCCTCGCGGGCGTCTGCCTTGCCCATAGAGAGTGCTGTAGTTATTTTTGTCAGTTGCTCTTGGATGTCTTTCAAGGATGCTTCAAGGTTGTCCATCCTTTCATTCGCCATAGCTTGATTTCTAGTTTGTACCATGCACCAAGCCGATTTACTTGAAATTTGGGACCGCCCGAATTTTTTTTGGCACTAACAATTGAATGGTACCACCTTGCTCAACTCGTCGTCCTGATTCTTATGGGCTAAGTCACTAATAAGCGCCCCAGGGTATCTCAGACTTTTTTTTACTCCCTACAAAGTTTTACTCCTTGCTTAGGAATACTGCAGTCGCCGAATCCCTGAAATGTCAATGCTACCAAAAGTCCTGCGAAAATCACGCCCAGGTATAGGAACCCACACAACTACTCAGATCTGGATGGTGGATCTGAGGGATCTGAGAGATCTGAATGGCTGATCTAATAGATTTGAACGGCTGAACTGATTGCTGCTGCGGATCTGATGGATCTAATATATCGAAATGGTTGTTCTGATAAATCTGAACGGTGGAACTGATTGTTGCTGCTGCTGCAAAACCCCACTTGCGAGCTCTGATCTGGCAGAGATTATGCGTGATCCCGCGATAGAGAAGGGAACTAGGGTCTCCAGGGGTGTCAAGTGCTACAGATCGCAATATACATAAGAGTCCGACAGTGGTACTCGGCCCAATTTTTCAGGGCACTAACCAAGGAGGATCAACCGTACCCTTAGCCGTACAACCCGACTACCCTATCGTACGGGCGAGTAATCTCTCCGAGTGTTGTTCTCGGTGTACTGTAGCAGCAAGACGACTAACAGTTTATCTATGGCGAGGTTTCAAGGGAGCCAGGGGGCTTTCGATATACCCAGAAGGTACTTGGAAGACAGTCCGTGCGCGGTTCTGTCTAATGCGCTACTACTCGAAGGGGCACCCACAAGGGTTACAAGGGAGTCCAACAAGCGTGACCACCTCTTGTATTTCCTGCGTGCATGCCTCCCCAAATCCGCAGGTTTATGCGCTCAACGACAAATCCCGTGATTTAAAGACACCAGAACACATCTCTAGCCAAAAAAAATTTGCTAAAAAATGGAGATCCCACCGGCCCTGGAAAGCGCTTTGATACCACTTGTTATGCTCTTAACCTGCGAGATGATACCAGAATACCAAATATGCGAAGAAATATACCAAGAACATAGAACAAGAGCAATAACAGCAAGTATTTTATTATTCAAAAAGAAAAGTTCACTTGCCTCTTCGAGGGGGCAACCTCCAATAGAGCTGAGCTCGATTACAAAATAAGACACGATGCCCCTCGCAGGGAGTCTCTATCCTTTATGTAGGATTCATACATGCAATACCATGGTTCTTATTAATACCATCTATCTAATACCATGGCCCATTTGCAATTAACTGTGGTCCCGTCATTAAATGCAGGTTAACCACTTACAATTATTAATATGGGCTTTATTGACTCTTTACTTAACTATAACTGACTCGATCCTATTACATAAATAAGGGGGTTAGGGTGGGACCCTAACATGCCCAATAACACAACACCATGTAATACCAATAACACAACACCATGTGATATTGCTCACCACCACCACGGCCCAACCAACGGTCCAGCACACCACCACAGGCTTACCACCCTCTGCTCGATCTCCACAATGTTGGCTTCACCCTCCACAACTCCACAATTTTCACATAGTCTTCACGGACTCGCCCTGTCTCAGCGTCGACCAAATCTATCAACTGTCTGCCACTTTCCTCCATTATCAGTTAGTTATCACCCAACGTCCTTTGCGACCTACTGCCTCCAGCTCCACGTCATTTGCTTTGTGTCTTCTTCAGCCATTGCCCGCTCACTATCATGCAAATCCCTCTCGCTAACTTATCACGCCAACCACGCAGTCTCTTTTTCCAGTCGCCGATTGCTTACTGTGATCCAATTGTTGTCAGTCGACCCTGCTATCCAATCCTCAGCTCTGCCTGTTCTCACCCTGTCGAGTGCTGCAATTTGCGATTGGGACAACCAGTCGAAAGCCCTGGCGATGGGTGTTGCAAGTGGCTAGCTAGCCAAGCTTGTCAACCACCACCACAATCAACCAAACTTTTTTCAAACCCCTTTTTTACTTTTTTCTTTAAAAAACAATATTGGTTCCCTTTTTTTCTTTTCCACTTTTTATTTGAATTATATTTTTTTTCTCTTCTCGACTAAAAAAAATTGCCCGTAAAAAAAAAATTCCTCTCAACCCTTAAACAATCTTAAAAAAGGTTTCGTTCATATGATCCGCACCAACTTCCCTTCGACAATATGACACGATCCCAGCACATGTAATTCTGAGATCGGTTCAGAGTCGGGGCTCTCATACCATGTTAGAATTTCCAGAACCCAACACCTGGTAATCGATTCCCAACAATTATTGACTAAGCGAATACACAGCTAAGTTCCTAACCAAAAATATTTAGCGAAAGCAAAATTACTCTATTTGAATCACACAAAAACATATTTATGCCCAATCAACAATTCTTCATTAATAAATTAATCACATTACTTACTTGGGTTGTTGTCCTGTGATAAAGGCCCAAATGAGAAAATACAAATTACAAAACTGATCACCAGTCTCTCTGTACTCCCTTGAACCCAGCACATGCTCACTGAGAAGCCTCTCCCAATCATGTGTCGTTGTTGTGTCCTAACTCCTCACTTTAGGCTCAATTTATAACTTTCCTATGCTAAGATTGATAGCCAAAAGTAGCTCATCAAGTTAACTAAAGATAAGTGACGGTACTTTAGTTTACTATCCTATCTTTAGCTTTCTCTACTTTAACTCAAGCACAAGTCATAAATTTAGCTTACTTACATGCACACCTCATGCATGTTACATGTAACACATTTGCGTGCATGCAACTCACTTACACAATCTGCATGTCACATGCAATTTCCTAAAGAGGCAAAGCAAGGTCCTTCGAGTCAAGACACAAGACTAGAAGTACCTTTCGAGCTACAAAACTCAACAGAACCATCACCACCAATCAAGCCTCTAGCTTAAACTTTCAACACTCATATCACCCAATGTCTATTCATGATGTAGAACTGCAATATGCAAATGATAAGGATGTAGACCCATTTCAAGATATGTAGGTACTAATTACCATATTAATAGAGTGATCATTGATGAAACACTTTTTTTTGTATTATCCTTTTTGTATGAGACATCTTGATTTCAATCTTCAAACTTATAAGTTATCAACTGTGGTTATCAGATTATTACTTATAATTTATAGTTGTAATGTTGTGATTCGTGAATGGTTTCGAATTAAATTTTCTTTTAAATTAACAAAATTATTTTGTTTTTCCCCAAGGTTTCATATAGAACTTGGTAACTTGGCATTCATTCCTATCAAGAAACATGGGGTATCCTTTGAGAACAAGCCAAAATTCTTAAACATATTTTACGAGACTTCAAGCTCCAACATTCAATGGGCTACTAAGACCAACTGCTATAACCAGGGCTAACACAAGTTACCCAATTGGCTAGAGAATCTTGGATGGATATGAGTCCAAACAGTACAAATCTTCAAATTTCCAAGAAAAGCACTCACAACTATCCAGGTCTCTATTGCTAACCTTTGGCAACAAGTTGTGCAAAGAATAGAGAAGGTGGTCATTCGCTAGGTGGCCCAACAAATTTATTTCCTTGGTAGCCCATTCCCGAAAATGTACAAAGGAGTTCACATCCACAAATTTATATTATTCTTCATGTTAGGTCCCTTCAGCTACCACCTTTGTTAGTTGTCAAAATTTCATCTTTTTTTGTATCAAGATTTGATGCTAAGGAAAAATTCCATTCCAATCCAAGGAGTAGAGGAGGTTTGGACTTTTGTGTCAAGATTTGATGGTAAGAAAGGCTTCCACAAGATTCCCTGAAACATTTGTTGCAGTGCAAGGGATATAAGAAGTCTGAGACTTTGGGAAAGACGGGCATTTATACAAGAAGATGCTCTCTATGTTAAAAAGTAGTGTTGGATTGGATTCCTTGATTTGTGCCTTAATTCAAAGAATTGATTTGGAGATCTTCTTAGTCATGTACAAGTTCCAATGATGAGGACGAGTTCAAGAAGCAGTTTGACTAGTGCGAGTTTGTGGAGGATGAGTTATTTGTCCTCTAGTGTGAGTTAAATTGGGAACTGAATGAACAAGTGGAAATAGCCTCCTAAATTTTAGGAGGATCCAGTCAACTAAGTGTGTTGACTTTTGTTAACTAGAAAAGCTCCAGTTCAACTCCTAATTTAGAAAACTCACTAACAATAGGCTAATCGAAAAGCTTATAAGGAGATCGAAGGCACACAATTAATCAATCAATTCTTGAGCACGAGTTTGTAAGCAAGAGAGGCTTGTGGAGGAACGAGCCAAGTGTTCCTTGTTCAAATTATTGAGGGAAATTTCTCTTTGGAGTGCGCATAGAAATAGGGGAAATCCCTATTTAATAGGAGCTCAGCCAGCGCTACGAATTAGGAGATTATTTCCTAAGGTTTTGTAATGGAAAATCAAAGCCTCTAGTGCATATAGGAGGAGGAAGCAGGCCAACTATCAAGCAGTGTTTCAGGCCTAGGACAGGCAGGAAAATTATTGTATTTTCAGATTGGAACCAGCTTGTATGTGTACCAGATTTGTTGCTTAATTTACCTTAATAAAATTCTGAAGCAAGTGAGGGTTTTCCCTGCTGGGTTCCCTAGAAAATTTGTGTTTTATTGTGTGAATTTTGTGAGATTATTTCTGTTCTATTCCGCTGCCATTTGGTAGAGAAATTTTGTCTGTGTGAAAAGAAAAATTGTTTTCAGATTGTTCATAACAACAGATCAGAATTTCGTGGAAATCTACATGGTATCAAAGTTGTGAACAGAGATCAATCAGCACATAGTCTTCAAAGATGACAACTCACACAAGATTGGGATTGTGAGAGCAGGATAGATTGGATGGCTCTTCAAATTTTGGTTTTTGGAAGGTCTGCATATTGTTCTTGTTGGACAAATTTGGGCTGAAAGAATTTGCTGAGAAAGGTGTTGCAGAACCTTCAAATCCAAACGAGTTGAGGCTCTTCCAAAGGTAGATGGCCAAGGCCAAGAGAATGATCTTGGATGGACTTCGGGATCATATAGTTCCTCATGTTGCAGGTAAAGATACAGCTAAGGATATGTGGGATGCCTTAGTCAAGCTCTACCAGAACTCTTCAGAGAACCGGAAGATGGTCCTCCAAGAGAAGTTGAGGACAATCAAGCTGCATCAGGGTGAGAGTGTCACTGCCTATCTCACCAAAGTTCAGGAAGTCCGTGATGAGCTAGCAGTTGTTGAAGAGCAACACTTTTTCTTCAGAGTATTACTAGACAAGATAAGTTGTCGGATTGGGAACGCCCATGGAGTGACTTCATCTAGGAGGAGCTAAGGCTCAAGCTAGTTGAGACATCTAGCAGCAGTGGCAAGGGTTCCAAGGTTGAGGAGGAGGAGAATCTTGCTCTGGCAGGCAAAGGCAAAGGCAAGAAAGTCAAGGTGAAGAGAAAATTCAGTCAAAAGGGTAACAAGAAGAAGACACATTTGAGTAAAGATCAAATGCTTCCATTGCCATACTTTTGGACACTATGCTTCCAAATGTCCTAACCGAAAGAAGGGGTTGAATAAGGAGCATGTAGATGCATTAGTTGAGGTAGATGAGTTTGCCTCATAGTTTGAGAAGCACTTCTCATTGACAGTTTGCATGGCAAGCTCAGTAGGGAGCAATAAATGGTATATCGATTCAGGAGCCTCTTTCCATGTGACAAGAAATCGAGAGTATTTCAGCCAGCTGGATGAGAAAGATATGCAAGTGAATATCGAGCTTGAAGATAATGGAAAGTATGCTGCTACGAAGGGAGTTGGTACTGTCAGCTTTGAGAGGGGTTCAGGTAATACCCTTCATCTCAAAGATGTTCTCTATGTTCCAAGGTTGAAGAAGAACTTGGTTTCAGTAGCTATCCTTGAAGGCTTAGCTCCAGCACTTGACTTCTGGATGTAAGAAGCAGATAGGTGTGAGGGTGAAAAACCTCTACAAGTTGCATGTAGAGACTAATGCAGCCTTGAGCAGCAAGGCAGGATGTGTAGATATAGGTAAAATTTGGCACAGGCACATGGGACACTTGCATCATGGGGTAGTGAAGATTCTTCAGCAGATTGCCACGGGATTACCAGCAAGAGGCCTTGACAAGAGTGGAGCGTTCAAGGGATGCTCCGATGCACACTTGGCAAGTATGCCAAGTCTTCCTTCGAGAGTCAGTATAGCAAAGCCAAGGGTATTTGGGAGCTGGTGTATTCAAATGTGTGTCGGCCCTTCTCTTCTCCATCACTGATGAGGCACAGGTATTATGTTACTTTCAACAATGATTTTTCTCATAAAACTTGGATTTATTTTATGAAAAAAAAAGGTGAGGTCTTAGATAGGGTCATGGAGTTTAAGGCCTTGATAGAGAAGCAAACCAAGAAGAAAATCAAGGCAGTGAGAAGTGACAATGGTGGAGAATATATCTCTAATGCCTTCAAAGGAGTTTTGTGCAAAGGAAGGCATTAAAAGAGAGTTAATAACACCTCGTAACATAATGGGGTGGCTAAGAGGAGCATTGTTGGAGCAGCTAGAGCTATGTTGCATGATCAGGATCGGCCTAGGTTCTTGTGGGCAAAAGCATGCAACACTGCAGTATTTCTGCAAAACAGGAGTCCACACAGGGTACTTGGACAAGTCACACCAAAGGAGGTCTTCACAGGCAAGAAGCTTGATGTTTCACACTTTTTGATCTTTGACACAAAAGGCTACTGTCAAGTGTCCAAGGATAACAAGAAAAACTTGAATGCCACAGCAGAGAAGGGTATCTTTGTGGGGTACAATGAGACATCTCATGCATGCAAGTTGTATCTTCCAGGACTCAAGAAGACAGTTCTCAGGCGAGATGTGAGATTCCAGGAGGACCAAGCTCTGAGAGTTTCCTTAGAGTGTGAGCAAATTGCAGTACCTGAGGAGGAGCTACTCTCTCCCAAACAGGAGTCACAACCAGCACATCAAATTCAACCACAGTCACAGTCCAGCAGCAAGAGGGTAGCGCAGCAAGATTTGCAGCAAGATGAGGAGGACAAGCCAGGCCGAGAGCAGATAGAACAGCCAAAGCCACCCAACACAAGGAGGAAGAAGGCCAAAGGGGCCGAGAGGTTGATCCAGGAGGCTCAGTAGCAGGTCAAGGCTCCTAGCACCATGTTTAGGCAAAGTAAATAGCCACAGAGGTAGACAGGTTATATGGAACTGATGACAAAGTTGGTGGACATTAAGCCTTCTTCTTATGAGGAAGCAACTTCTCAGCAGGTTTGGCAGGATGCCATGGTGGAGGAGTATTCCTTTATCATGAAGAATGATGTCTGGGAGGTTGTTCCACGACCTAAGGGGAAATCAGTAGTTGGATCCAGATGGTGTACAAGTTGCAACATGGAGAAAATGGGAGTGTGGAGAAGTTCAAGACCAGGTTTGTGGCCAAGGGCTTCTAACAAATTGAGAGCATAGAATATGAGGAGGCTTTTGCCCCAATAGCATAATATTCATCCATCAAGACTATTTTGGCACTTGCAACACAGATGGGGTGGAAGATCCACCAGATGGACGTGAAGACAACCTTTCTCAATAGGGTTGTCGAGGAGGAGATCTATATAGAGTAGCGAGAGGGGTTCAGGCGATTCAGCAGAGACACACATGTGTGCAGGCTAAAGAGAGCTCTTTATGGGCTCAAGCAAGCTTCGAGAGCATGGTACATTCAGATTGATAGCTACCTTCGATGATTAAGCTTCACCGTCTTAGAGATTGTGTGTAAAAGGGGATAGTCAAGCTACCGTACATTCCAATAGGGGAGCAGACAACAAACATTTTGACTAAGTCATTGGCAAAAAGTAGTTTTGTTCATCACAGAGATAAGTTGGGAGTTGTACATAATCCCTTCCTCGCTAAGAGGGAGTGTTAAAAAATAGCGTAGGAATGGATTCCTTGATTTGTGCCTTAATTCAAGGAATAGATTTGGAGATCTTCTTAGTCATATACAAGTTCCAGTGATGAGGACAAGTTCAAGAAGCAGTATGACTAGTGCAGGTTTGTGGAGGATGAGTTATCTATCCTCTAGTGTGAGTTAAATTGGGAACTGAGTGAGCAAGCGGAGTTAGCCTCCTAAATTTTAGGATGATTCAGTAACTAAGTGTGTTGACTTTTGTTAACTAGAAAAGCTCCGGTTCAACTCCTAATTTAGAAAACTCACTAACAATAGCCTAATCGAAAAGCTTATAAGGAGATCGAAGGCACAATTAATCAATCAATTCTTGAGCATGAGTTTGTGAGCAAAAGAGCTTGTGGAGGAACAAGCCAAGTGTTCCTTGTGCGAATTATTGAGGAGGGCAATTTCTCTTTGGAGTGCGCATAGCAATAGGGAAATCCCTAATTAATAGGAGCTCAGCCAACGCTAGGAATTAGGAGATTATTTCTTAAGGTTTTGTGCTGGAAAATCAGAGCCTCTAGTGCGTATAGGAGGAGGAAGCAGGTCAGCTATCAGGCAGAGGTTTCAGGCCTAGGACAGGCAGGAAAATTATTGTATTTTCAGATTGGAACCAGCTTGTATGTGTATGAAATATGTTACTTAATTTTCCTTAATGAAATTCTGAAGCAAGCGAGGGTTTTCCTTGTTGGGTTCCCTAGAAAATTTGTGTTTTATTGTGTGAATTTTGTGAAATTATTTTTGTTCTATTCCGCTGCTATTTGGTAGAGAAATTTTGTGTCTGTGTGAAAAGAAAATTTGTTTTCAGATTGTTCATAACAGCAGATCAGAATTTCGTGGAAAATCTACACTCTATGTCAAATGAATCATTAGAGATATTGAAGGCCAAGAGGCTTGGAGAGTCAGTCCTGCATAACTATGTGCTAGGAGGAGTGGCTTGCAGAAAAGAATGCTCTCAAGATATCAGCTTTTAGGACTTGATCTACATGACAACAACCATGAAAATTAGAGGCTTTCTTTTGACTTAAAGTATTCAGAAATCCTTCACGTTGGTTGAACGGTATTTAAGATGGCAGGGAATCTTTGAATCCATGCTCTTGTTAAATTGTGTTAGCATGGGAAATGGAATTGCTCCAAGCTTGTTGATGCTCACAAACACTTGAAGCACACCTTATTCGTTGATATCAAACACAACAAAAGCCGTAACGGACATGCAAGTCCAAGTAAGTTTGTGGTAACTAGGTTCAATTTAACAAAAGAGCAATAGAAGATCTTTCCCGTAAATGACATCCTACATTTCATCAGTTCAGTGGTTTTCATTAAATTAAGAATGTTAAATGGCTTATTAAGAATTAACTAAATCATTACATAAGAAAAAACACACATAAATGACAGCCTACATTTCTATCCACACCTATGCGTCTTTCCAATGACATTTGCTTGATGAAAATTTCATCAGTTCAGTAGTTTTTATTTAAATTAAGAATGCTAAATGGCTTATTAAGAATTTAACTAAATCATTACATAAGAAAAACACACGTAAACTTGAAGTTGGCAGTTATACAAAGGAAGAGCGATTGACTCACCTGCATGAAGTTGTAGCGTTCTCTCCCAATGGACTCATTCTCTGCAACAGCAAAATAGGCCAAGAGGGGGTAGTGGCCCACATATGATGCATAACTGTCCCGCTGGATGTTCACTGCCCACTCACTTCACATAAAAATCAAAACTCTTATCACTTTTCGGTTTTGAACACATAACACGCTAATTTAGACGGGTTTGAACAGGTAACACAAAACTTTATTAAATTGTTGGGGTTTAAACACATAATACGAAACCCCAATTAAATACAGGGATTTGAACATGTGGTACAAAACCCTAATTTAATACACGGCACTGAACAAGCAACAGAAAATCGTAATTATCAGCGTAACAACAGAACCGAAATAGGTACCAGGGTTTGAACGAGCAACACGGCCAAAAAATGAAAAATAAAATAAAACGTGGTTTACATGTCGAATCGATTGTATTGAAGAAGGGAATTGAAATGGCACCACAACTTAAACACTTACAATCTGTTGAGATCGGCATGTCCAGTGCCAACGTATTTTGCTTGCAGATGCTCGAGTTGTGAGTTGATGTTAAACCTATCGCTCGCCTGCCAATCCAATTTTTTTGAAAGAAAACGAAAGTTTTCAGTAATGGGAAGAAAAAAAGAAACCGGAATAATCATCATTTATATGATATGGAAGAACTTGAATTGTCTGGGAAGGAGAAAGAATTGTGACCTGCATTGTGATGGGCAGTAAATACTTGAGATTTCAAAAATGTAATCCTTTGTTTTCGCAGATTCTGAAATCCAAACAATGCTCAGAATCGTTTAAATGGAAGTCTCTGGCTGTTTAGACGTAAACCCTCTATCCGACAAACAAAACTGTTTAAAATTGTGAATGACCATGTACTTGCACAGAAAATAAACACATCGGGTAAATAGATAATGTCGGTTAATTACGCAGCGGTCTTTCAAATTAAATTTCGCTTTCAAGTTACATCTGGGTTTAAGTATTTCCAATAACGCCTTGTATTTGTACCTGTATGTCCATTGAAAAGTTTATTGTGGTTTGTTTGATGTGATGTCTAAAATCCGGGAAAAAAAAAAAAAAGGCAATTTTTATTAAAAAATTGTAATATGTATTGAAATCCTTTTTAAGTGAAATAATTATGTTTTTTTAGGTTAAATAATAATGTATTATAAAGTGGAGTAATGAAAGATATTTATATAAGGTGGTAGGTTTTTTTAATCAAATAAAAAGAAAATTAGTAGAGAATTGGCAATTGCTTTGATAGTGAGGAGTTATGTTCTTAAAGGTTTTAGGTTCAAACTTTATGAGTTAGTCAACAAACAAAAATTCAAAGAAAATTACTAAATTGTTAAAGAAAATTACTAAATTGTTAAAGATTGTATAATAGATTTAGAAGTTGAACTTGGTATGTATTTATGTACAAATCTTGGTAATAGAGGAAGAAGAAGAATGAGTGGACTTTGTGTGAGATCTTTAGGACTTTGAGGGTGGAACCATGATATTCTCGTATTTATATGAAATTATTGCAACCTCGAAGGAAAAGAATAAGGTTAGAGCTAAGAAGTGGAGTATTAAAATGCATTGTGGCAAAAAATTCTATAGATTTCCTTAAGATGTCTTCTAGACCAGTGATTCATAGTGGAACTTATAAGGAACTAGGTCAGAACTTTAGTGGAAACTTATGTTTCACGAGACTTGTTCACCTTGACCCCCAATCATTCCATAGTCTAGAGAAAGGGTATGTTGATTTGACAAAGATCCCCTTCCAATAAAAAATAGACCAATGAGTGATCAAATCTCCATAACATTGACCTGAACATCATAAAGGAATCATGGAGGGTTCCACCTACTCATCTTCATTCCAAATAATCACTTTCAATTACCTAGTTACAATAAAGCTTAATAAGAATAACGAATGAATTATCTGTAACGTACCCAACTCCCTAAATCATCTTTAAAGAGATGGGGTTCTAATTTTTCACTTTCTTTTACTCCCCCTATAACTCCTTTTTGAGACCATCATCATCATCTGCTTGTTAAGAGCTTTACAATGTAAACTTCATTAAAAATCGAGCTCTATATGCGAAATTATGGCCCCTTTAAGTTTTTCTCTCCTAATCACCATGTTAGCATCCATATATTTCCACGTGGCAATACTTGTCCATGTGTTAACATTGTTTAGAGTCACATCCTCGGAAGGGAAATACATCAACCCTCCACTCTTATTTGGATTCAAGATTTCCAAGAATCCCTCATTTCAGCACTTATCGAATCTTTGGTCTTTTGAATTCATTTAGTTCTTTTAGAAGTATTGTACCCACTTGGATCTAGAATTTACAAAAGTCCCAGTTTAAGAAAATTTTGAACCTCTAGATCCCCACTAATTCAGTCCTTTCGCCCATCTATGTCACCCACCACTTAGTTGCCACCTAGCCTCCACCTCGACTCCACAGGGTTGCTACAATCCTTATCGGCAATCACCACATCAGAGTGGTTCTACATGGTCAACTGCCACTCACTAGATATCTATCTCAACAGACTTTTTGAATCCTAGCTAGATGTGGAAAAATCCATGAGTGTTCATTTAACAAGCTCTGGCTTTTTGGAAATCTAAATTCCATGTCACTTGCCACGATAGGTGAGATGTCATCTCACTTACATTACCAAGCCACGTCGTGCCATCATGTCAACATGCCACATCACTTAGAACTTGCCTTCATGCCACATCATCTTTCCACGTTGGCACCTACCTGCCAGTGGGGTCCAACAATATCCATGTGGGCTATACATGGCATGTTGCATTGACATACGAATCTAAATTTTTCGTTACTTTCTCTCTCAATCTCTCTCTAAGTTAGCAAATCACTAATAACTTCATCACGTCCATCTTGGTTTAGATCAACCTCGTTGATGGATTGTCAACTAACAGAGACCTAATTTTCCATTAGTTGACATATTTGTCAACCAATCACTAGGTTATCAAAAGGTTTAAGGAATCCTTTGTGAGACTTGAGGTTGGTCCAATAGGGAGGGCCCACGCCTATGCCCTCAGTCACAACTCTTGTTGGCCATGTGACCAAGGCTGGGGTTATAGACCCCCAATCCTTAAATCTTCGAAACAACCCAAATCCAAGGAACAATTCTCAAGTTTCAAGTCTTTAGCTAAGCTTCTAAGTCAATTGCAAAGGACTAAAACTTACTTTCACAAGGCATAAAAGTTTACCAAACACTTTTGAAGGCTGAAAGACCATCAACAGCCTAAGAAGGCACTTCAATGCATTGCTAACATCAACTACTTCTTTGAAAAAAGACAAGGAGATGACCCATGGCCAACTCCATTACACAACCCAAGTGAGTGAGGTCCTTAAGATTGTAATAGCACACTGTCAACTCTAATATCTTACCAATGAGGACTAGAACTCTAGCTTACCTCTAAAGAGACCAAATCTCCTTCATAGGAAAACATTCAAGTCATGTACCACTAACAAGGGTATAACGGCAGTTGTTCCACTCTTTAGGTGACCTATTGAGGGCCAATCACATAATATAACACTTAAAGAACCTTGAAGCTCAACCCAACATATAAATTCCACTTCACAACATTTCTTATTTACCACAGTCAAAATAATTCAAGGAAATACTTCTATGTGCAAAGGTCATACACAAAGAAAATCACAGCTAAGAAACATGCATAATCACACATTGATCCTTCTCATCATTGCAACATGTACAATAACCAACATAGCAATATTTATGAGACATTCGACATTAATTTTCATTTCATTAACAAATAATATAAATGCACTTATTTTTTCACTTAAGTTTGTTGGAAACTGAAGGAGGAACAATCACTCTCCACCCAACCATAAGCTTACTTATATTGTAGGTTTTTCTTGCAATTGGCCACCCCAAAGCTAGATTTGATTCTTTGAGAGGAAGACTCTCTCCGGTAATGTTAAGGATTTATTGGGGTAGAGAACTTGAAAGATACTCTCCTTTGTATATAGAAATTCTATATTTTTCCTTATAGCCATTTAGCCAAGGCTTGTAATCTTTCACAATGTTGTCACCTTGGGCCTACACAACACAAATTAAGCCATTCACTAAGCCAATAGTCCCTTGATACTTCATTATCTTGGTGTTTATCATGCATAGATCTAACAAAACTTTCTCAACAAATTCCTTCGAGCCCTATAGCTTTGACTAAAAGCTACAACACCGACTTCCCAAACAATCAGGAAACCTCAGCTCCACATGGTTGTTACATCTTAAAATGATTTTCCCTCACTTTCTACTCTGAGTCATACTCTTAGAATCCACATGCAATTTTTTAGTTCATTCCAAAGATCATTTGGGTTTCACACACTCTTCTCTACAATTCCTTTTGCTCACTCCACACACCCAATTGTTCTCTCATTATTGCCACCATGCATGCGAGTACGGCCCAGTTGGAGAAATCGGGTCCTTCCAGGATTGTGTGGTCAATGTTAGGAAAAATATTGAGGGTGGGTGACTCAGTATTCCCTCAGTATTTTTAATCCACTTTAAATTTTCATTTCATGTTATGAATTTTGTACATTATTGTTCTTTATGCAACCAGCGTGTGTACGCGACTTTAGTTAAGGAAAACAACATATATACAATTTACTTATTTTTCATAACTTTCATTAGTGAGTTAACTTAACCATTTCATTATTAATTCATTAACCATCCAGTATGCAGTAAAGAACAGATAAATCACATCACATAAGCAACATACATAAAACACTATGATTTCAGGTGGAAACCCAATGTGGGAGAAAACCATCGTTGTCATCATCTTTGTCTTCTTTCTTATTATATAAAGAAAACCTTCATTACATCATGTACTAGTGCAGACTCTTACTACCATGTAGGTAGCCACCTGCAGGAGGCTACAACCTCCACTCGTTCTCCAACACCCACTGGAAGGGAGCTACAACCCCCTAATCTCGTTTACCGGCCCCTACCGGAAGGGAGCACCTAAACCCTGAACAAATTTACCATCTACCACTAGAAGGAATCTCTGATTCCCTTGGTGAAGGCTCCAACCCTCAACATCCACTCGTGGACCATGTTTCATAATATTTCATACTAGATCCACCTGACTCAAAAACATCAAAACTTGCAGGCCACCTTTTATCATATTTTCACATTGGACCCACACCCAACATTATGCTAAATACTAATTAACCAATCTGAAACCAAATACTCAATCAAACCATCCAATCACTAAATAAACCAAGATACCATACTGAATCACCATAACTAGATCATATCACTACACAATCGCTAATCAATATACCAAGGCATAAATCAATCTATTGAGTACTCAGTCATGGATAAATATAATTAGTCACTCTCTCATCAACGCAGTCAATGCAAACCCTAATCAGATTTACTTCAAAATGTATACGTTATTGTTATGAAGAAATCTCGCATATATACGCTTCCTTTATATAGCACCTGCATACAGATCTCATATTATCGAACATTGAATCATTTAGCTAACTAAATCACTGTAACATTGAATCAAGTACTAAATCATTCACAGAGCATTGAACCATACCCAGTCATACTTTTGCAGCATTAAATCTAATTAATATTTCAATCCACAACTAAATCAACCCAATCAATACTGTTAGACAAAGATCAGCATGATCAAGACATCATTGACGGACAACAACAAATAAAATAGACATCATCAACAGTCAATATCATGTTGAAATATGTAATTAGGTTCGGTCTTCATAATGGCATATGTAATCGTGGTTTTATGTATTTAATGAAAAGAGAAAAATAAATTTATTATTTGTGTTCTTGAAGCATGGGTTTCATGCTCAACGGAAATTTATTTTTAGGTTACACACCCATTGAGTGCTTCTAGGTTTGTCATAAAGTCAATTGAGTCATTGTCATGTATTGAAGACCCATTTGGGCATGTTACATATTGTAAAGAAAAATTTATTGAGTCAAAATAGAGTTAAAAGACCCTCCAAGACCTCGTCATGGCACAAAGATCAAGTCGGCCTACATGAAGGGACAAGTCGGCCTCAAGATAGCAATTCGTACCCCTCACAAGCCTATAAATAAGAAGGAATTCGACCTCATTTGCACACTCACTCAAGCAAGTTCGATCTCCTTAAGATAGAAGTTGGAAAAGGATGAAGAAGAAGAAGAAAATCAAGATTGAAGTTTTTGGCTCTCTCTCTCTCTCTCGTTATGGTTTCTATAGTTTCTGGGCTAGACGAAATTATGAAGCTGCATCGAAGCTATGAAGCTACAAGATCGAAGCTTTGAAGCTGCAAGATCGAAGCTACAAAGTCAAAACTGTAAAGTTGCAAGAATGAAGCTATGAAGCTGCCTCTAGATCGAAGATGTGAAGCTACTAGGTTGAAATTACTGAAGCTGCATCAAGGTCGAAGTTGTGAAGTTGTTAGGTCAAAGTTGTTGAAGTTGTTAGGTCGAAGTTGCAGAAATTGTTGCTGGGGTCGAACTTGCTGGAGAAGTTCCTGGAAGGTCGAAGTTTGTTGTTGGAATTGTGTAAGGAAAGCTCATCAAGAAGGAAGGATGACATGGTCTTGGAGGGTCTTGGTCAAGGGTCATAGGTCTTGGAATTCGTCAATTGAAGTTTTATAAGAAGAGAAGGATCATGGTGGATTTTCCTCTCAGTTGGAGAGGTTTTGGCCCTGACTGATCACCTATATCTTGTGTCTTATTGTCTGATTATTCTTTATGATTTGGTAGTTTTTTTATGATAGAGAACACTAATAACAATAAAGTAAAGAAGAATTTAATTAAGTAACGTAAAAAATACATCACAAGTAGTTATCAAAGTAAGAGAAATTACCTACCCTTATTGCCCCCTAGATTTCTCAACACATCAAACAACAACTCAAACCCTAGTACATATACGTGACTTCCACAAGACAAATCAGTGTATGTACGTGATTACCATGCACAACACTCGCGTATATATTTCAACACATTGAATAAATTATCACAAAATTTATACATGAAAATACTGAATCACATCTGCGTATGTATGTGACTAACCATAAGCGAACCAACGTACAGATCTTAAATTACTGAATCATACCTTCATTGCAAACACAACTCTCATTCCACATACCTTACTATCAAATCGTAGATCACTTCAGTCTCATTCAAATAGATCTTGCATCATTAGATACTTAAACATAGACAAGTCAGTCAAGTATAACCATTAGTATTCAATGCACTTTCATATCTCTCAGAGCTTAGTCTCCTCCATGCTCCCTGGTTCACACATGTTTCAGATTATATCACACATGAATAAATCATCTAATTGCACACTCGACACCTTGATCTCCATCTCCTTATATATCTTTTTCCTTAGCCAATACCTCGGGTAAATCCCTTGGTTATATCGTTAATATTCTTTGTCAGGATCAAATAAACGTTTTTGCCCTAAGTACTATGGGCAAATACCATGGTAATGACCCCTAGTATCCAGATTTCCATGGTTCGGATTATGTACATGATTTTCTCACAGAACTTGCATATTTATGTGACCTTTCTTCACAAGAACTGCGTATACTTTCTCAAACTTCACTTTTGTCATCTATCTGTAATTGAACTGCCATTTCTTTGTCCACATCATCTATAACATGTATACTTGTTATTTGCTTTAGTTCCATAATCATATTATCACATTGTTGACATCAAGTGCATCTTTCTCGAGTAGGCTGCCATCAAGGACAACACATTAGCCATGATCCAGGTGGATCTTCAGACACAGTGGCATGGGAAAAGCTCAAATTTCAGAGTGGTAGAAAGGCAATTATCTTGATATCAGATCGAAGTGCTCGTCGCCTGATTCCAACGGTGTGAACGATGCTCCAATCTGAGTCTGAATGAAGGAGATAGAAGTAGTAAAAGTTTTGGGTAGACTTGCAGGAAACAGAGGAAAATGAAAGTCCAAGGATGCTCCTGGAAATAGTCTCATTGCATAGATCTTTTCATTCTGAATCTACTGCAACTTGAATGGGCTAAAATGGACTTCGTATGATGAAGTTATCGCGAAAAGAGTTTGCCTTTGTTCCTTTGAAAAAGGAGGCATTTCCTCTAAAAATAGGCTTAAAGGCTTCTAAAGGAAAATCGCAATCAGAGGAGTCTAAAGGGCGGACTTAAGGTTGGGCGGACGGAACCCCCAATCAGCGATCTCCGACTAATCGCAATCGGGGGCAGGCTATGTGCGATGTTAGGCCCGTATACTACTAGTGTAACCCCTTATTGTTATTAGTACAACCCCCTTATTATATTGATGTACCCATGTAGTGCCCCTATTGTTATTATTGTGCCCTTACATTATTATTGTTATGTCAGCTCTGATTATATTATGACCCCTTAGACTCCTATATATAGAAAGGAGGTCTTTTCATTTGTATCATCCAAGAATTGTTCATTTATGTAATGTAAAGGAGGTTGTCCCCTCGAGGAGGCTGAACTCTAAGGCGTTGATCTATCTTTTCTATCTTTTTGTGAACTGGTTTCATAACATTTGGTGTCAGAGCTTTGGATTCTAGGGTTTCGCTACTCCAAATAGGTCATCGTGGCATTTTCGCTATAACTTTTTTCTGCGACATTTCAGAAGCTAAAAAAAAACCCATTTGAGACAAAATCGCACTGAACCTCGAGTCCAAATTTCAGAGCTTTTTGCACTATAGTTGTGGAGATATGATCTGAGGAAGTTGGTCTTTTTGCAGACTCCTGAATTACATTCCAAACAGGTGACCTGGGGAAAATCGTCATAACTTTCTCTTTGAGCATCGGATTGAAATTTTGTAAGAAGGTATAGAAAGAGGATGGACTGTAGTTTCTTATATATATATATATATATATATATATATATATATATATATAGAGAGAGAGAGAGAGAGAGAGAGAGAGAGAGAGAGCCAAAGGTCAAAACAATGACACGTGGCACTTCATACAATTTCACTCTTCTAGAAAGGTCTATAATCAGGTCATCTTGGGAGATTGTGCATAACTCTTCTTTGGAGAATCCAATTTGGATCAGACTGGTGGCACTGGAAAGAGGACACAGAGGGCTACTACAGGTCGCAATTTCAGAACTAGAAGAACCGAAATTATAGAGTTATAGTCATTTCAAGATCAAGCTCCTAAAATCAAGAAAAGACGATATGAGGAAGTTTGATGGAAAGGATCCGGTAAATTGGATACTTCAGATGGAGCAATATTTTGATCTACATGGTGTACCACTATTACAAAAGGTATGTATTGCATCTTCATATTTAGAACCGGGTCAATTTTTATGGTATAAAGGGCTTTGTTCTCATAAACCACTTGTTACATGGTCAATTCTCACGAAGGAAACGATAGCACATTATGAGGATACAAAGAGAAACACCTTCTTTAGAACAACACCACAACAATTGGAAAGAGTAAAAGGGTTTTTTGACATAGTGGAAATTAAAATTATGGCAACAAGGAAGTCTACGCCTCACAACTATAAAGATGGAAGTGTTGTTTCTCCTAGCCTTCCACAACCTACAAGGGTTACACCACAACAATTGGAAGAAAAAAGAGAAAAAGGGCTTTGTTACAATTGTGATAGAAAATGCACTAAAGGTCATAAGTGTGCTGAGAAGAAATTATTTTACATAGAGTATGAAGAGGAGGAAGAAGAGGATCAAGAAACATCAAAAGAAAAGGATATACGCTAGGACCCAACCCCAGAGAAAGAAGAAATGAATCAGACCATATCTTCTAAAGCATTGGCAAGAATTACCACTCCTCAAACTCTCAAGATAGAAGGACATATCAAGAAGAAAAGGTGCAAGAAGTGAAAGATCACATCGATAAAGAAGAAATGAATCCAACCATATCTTGTAATTCATTGGTCAGAATTACCACTCCTCAAACTATCAAGATAGAAGGACATATCAAGAAGAAAAATGTTCAAGAAGTGAAAGATCACATCGAGTGTCAAGAAATGAATCCGACCATATATTGTAAAGGATTGGAAGAAATTACCACTCCTCAAACTCTAAAGATAGAAGGACATATCAAGAAGAAAAAGGTTCAAGCAGTGAAATACATCGAGCATCAACAACAAGTTCGCCAACTTTTAAAGGATAATGCCACTTTGGTGCAAAATCGAATGAAACAACAGGTAGATCAACATCGTAGTGAAAAATGTTTTGATGTAGATGATTGGGTATTTTTACTGCTACATGCAAGCAAGCTATTTATGAGAATGAAATGTTGGAAATACTACATGCACTTAAAAAATGGCGACCTTACCAAATGGGAATAAACTTCAAGGTAAAAATGGATCATGATAGTCTTAAATACTTTTTAGAACAACTATTATCTTTAGAAAAACAGAAAAAATGTGTCACAAATATGTTGGGTTATGACTTTGACATCGTCTATAGAAAATGGAAGCAAAATTTTTATGCAGATGCACTCTCAAGAAAGGATGAGGATGTGGAAGCATTGTTTTGTGCTATTTCTATTATCCAACCAAATTGGATAAACGAAGCAAGGGATGAATGGAAGAAGGACGAAGAAGTATGGCCACTTATTCAAAAGTTGCAAAAGATCCCAATTCAAACAATATTGCTAGAAATTGAAGAGGAAGGGAAAATCATATTGGAACCTGGAGCAGTCACAAAAACAAGAACCCAACAGCTACGAAATCGATCAATTTCAGAGTATCTCATCAAGTGGAAGAACTTACCCGCTGAAGATTCCACATGGGAGGACAAGAATTTTATACAGAAGCATCAAGAACTACTCAAGCGTTGAGGACAACACTTTTTGAAGGAGAGGGGCATGTTAGGCCCCTATACTACTAGTGTAACCCCTTATTGTTATTAGTACAACCCCCTTATTATATTGATGTACCCATGTAGTGCCCCTATTGTTATTATTGTGCCCTTACATTATTATTGTTATGTCGGCTCTGATTATATTATGACCCCTTAAACTCCTATATATAGAAAGGGGGTCTTTTCATTTGTATCATCCAAGAATTGTTCATTTATGTAATGTAAAGGAGGTTGCCCCCTCGAAGAGGCTGAATTCTAAGGCGTTGATCTATCTTTTCTATCTTTTTGTGAACTGGTTTCATAACATGCGATATCAGGACTTAAGGCATGGAACATGTGATATCGGTGTCAGCGATCGGCATTGGCGATCAGAGGAGCAGAAGGCATAGACTCCGCTGATGCGATACGCAAGGTGCAATATCGGCGTATCGACGGTTGGCATAACCAAAGGGAAGACCCCCGGGGCTGTTGCGATAGCGACATGCGATAAAGCGATGGGCCGATGTGCGATTGCGCTTGGACCATTGGATCGGGTGCGCAGATCAACGGTCAGGATCTGATCAGGGTGATCGGCGAATCCCCGATATAAAGGGTCATTGACAGCGTGATATGCGACTTGTGATAAAGGGCCGGACCCGATGGTTTATAGACTTGATTTCATGAAAATTGAAGTCCGGCTTTTAAGCTTTGCGGTCGGAATTTTCAATGTTTCTGTGTATTGTATGTTTAAGCGAAAAAGGTTATTTTCAGGGTTTTGTTGCGCCCACCGATCCTTCCATTCAAACGGATGCTATTATAAACAAACAAACCTTCGGTTGCAGTGGCCTGGTAACAAAGAAATGCTTTAAAGTCCATGCACGAAGAAAAGTGCGGGGGGAGAGGAATTGGCATCCAGTTCGAGGAAGGAGCAAGCAAGAGGGGCGAAAGTCCATTTTGTCCAGATTTTGACAAATTTTATATGGTTTCAGCCCTTCTCGACACCACGAACGCCATGGCGCTATCCATTTCTCCATCTGAGTTCTCCATTTCTCAGCCATTTTCCATAATGGAGGTAGAAGACTCATTTGTTGTAACCAATGATTGTATTCTTCTTTTTCATGCCTTTGAATGAAGGAAGGCCTCCCCATTGATTGAGCAGGGCTCGGAGACGTAGTTCAAGTTGGATGAACTCCGTTATCAATTCTTGTTGTCTTCTTTCATGCTTTATGTGTTTCTTCTTCTTCTCTCATGTGCACATTAGATTTCTATGGTTAAGCTGTAATTTCTACATGTGATTCTTTAATACATCTATAAGAAAAAGATTCCTGGATCAAGTGGTATCAGAGCAGGTCTTTTTAGATGTGAATTGCATGTTTGTATGTTAACAAGAAACAAGCTCCGAAGAGGCAAAGGGGAACTAGAGCCTTTCGATCCCGAAGTGGGGCGTGCACATCGAAGGAGAAACATGGCAGATGATGAGGCTCATTATGAAGAGGAAGTAAACTTTGCAAGACTTTATACACAATGGCAGATCGTGTTGAGAAGTTGTTCTCAAGACTTGAAAAACTTGAAAGTGCAGAGAAAGAAACTCCAGAAGGGTGAGGTTCAGTGCACGGAGATGATGGAGGAGATCCACCTCCTTCTCCTTCCACGAGTGAAAGTTCTTCTTCCTCCCATCACCATCATCATAGGAATTCAAGGGATGCACACAAGAAACCTTTCTTTAAATTAGATGTCAAATTTGATCTTCCCATGTTTAATGGTGAAAGTAATGCAGAAAAGCTTAATAATTGGATTAGGCAGATTGAGATCTACTGCAGGATTCAACAGATCGTGGAGGATGAGGCAAAGATTCAGCTGGCCTCTCTACGGTTGAGCAGCACCGCTCTCATCTGGTGGGAGAGCAGATTGCAAAGCAGTAAGAATGTGGGTAACCTTCTTTCCTCATGGCCTGATTTCATTTCTGCGTTAAAGGAACAATTTTATCCCTTGGGTTACAAGCAGAAAGCATTAATGAATTGGCAGTATTTAAGGCAAGGCAAAGGTCAGGATGTTCAAAGTTTTACAGAGGAGTTTAGAAAGCAAGCACTTAATTTAGGCATTGCACTTGACTCACCTGAAGTAGTAACCAAGTATATTGGATCATTACATAGCTACATTAGACATTCCTTATTATTGTTTGAACCTACTACCATTGACTCGGCCAGTGTAAAGGCCATCCATTTGGAAAACAGGGGAACACATGGACAAGATGACCACTCAAAGAGAACCACGACAGCTAAGAGAAGGGGAGCAAAGCCCTCTTGCACACATTGTGAGAAAGAGGGGCATGACGAAGAGAATTGCTGGAAGCTGCACCCTGAGCTGAGACCTGAGAGGAATGACAGAAAGGGGAAGCAGAAGGTCGTCGCCACCGTGCAACAAAGCCCAGATTCCGAGTCAGAGGAAGACGAGAAGGTCACAACTACAGGATTTGCATGGGGTAGGCCCATTGACTTGGGGTCTGACTCTGGCGACGAGACGAAGTTTGTAGCCTTTGGGATCGCGGCAGGAGGACCCATAGAGTTGGGGTCTGATTCTGGCAATGAATCAAGGATTTCAACCGACATAATGAAAAGGGCACTCCCCACAACAGGATGCCAAGAACTTGAGGAGATCAACCACCACACCCAAGTAGAGAATGCTGAGCTAAGGAGGCTTCTACAAGAGGCAAGGGAAGAAAACCAAAAATTACTACGCCAGTTGCAAGCCAAGGACGCGGCCTTGGAAAAGCTACAACATAGCCATCTGGAGGTAAAAAGCGATTCTCCGATTTCATATGATTTTCATGATGATGAATTTGCTGCCTTTGAAAAACATACTACAGGGATTGGATCCAAACTAATGAAGGAAATGGGATATCAAGGAAAGGGCCTTGGCATCAAAGGCCAAGGCATCATAAACCCCATAAAAGTCAAGGAATTGTCACGCCATGCAGGACTCGGATACACCAGAAAGGAGCTAGGGGAAAGCTCCAATATAGCTAGTAACCAACCAACGATAGACGACGAAATTCCTTCCTCACAGTCCAGTGATAACGAAGGCTCCATGAACACTTATCGAAGGAACACCAGGGGAAAGCGCCCCAAGGCAGCCCTGAAAGTCTGGAGGAGAAAGAATCATTGTAGTCATTGCAACCAAGAGGGGCACCAACAAACCTCGTGTCCGATACTCCACGCTCTAGAAACATCGCTAGAGGAGCCGAAAGGTGAACATGTTCAACAGATAAATCCACCCCATTCACGGTGGTCTGCTTTATTAAGTTGGTTTTTCTTGGGGTAGTAGCTTGTTATGGCCACCATTGTAAATCATACATTGCAAGTAAATGTAAAAATGATGGTGTGTTTCCCATCACTTCAAAGATGCAACGATGATATTTTGGCCTTTCCTTATTAGTATTTGAGGCATTAATTACTTTTTATGTAATCCTTAGCCAATGAGTGTGTGTTATGAACTCTTGGCAAGGAGGGGTTGTTGAGTCATGTGTGGTGTGCATGATTGAAAGAATGTACCGGTTTCACGTGCAAGTGATTGAAAGTGTGGATTGAGACAACGTGCTAATGCTTTTGGGGTCCAAAAGCTCTTTAGTGGGGAGGATTGATCCAGGTGGATCTTCAGACACAATGGCATGGGAAAAGCTCAAATTTCAAAGTGGCAGAAAGGCAATTATCTTGATATCAGATCAAAGTGATTGTCGCTTGATTCCAACAATGCGAACGATGCTCCAATCCAAGTCTGAATGAAGGAGATAGAAGCAGTCAAAGTTCTGGGTAGACTTGCAGGAAACAGAGGAAAATGAAAGTCCAAGGATGCTCCTAGAAATAGTCCCATTGCGTAGATCTTTTCATTCTGAATCTACTGCAACTTGAATGGGCTAAAATGGACTTCGGATGATGAAGTTATCGCAAAAAGAGTTTGCCTTTGTTCCTTTGAAAAAGGAGGCATTTCCTCTAAAAATAGGCTTAAAGGCTTCTAAAGGAAAATCGCAATCGGAGGAGTCCAAAGGGCGGACTTAAGGCCGGGCGGACGGAACCCCCGATCAGCGATCTCCGACTAATCGCAATCGGGGGCAGGCTATGTGCGATATCGGGACTTAAGGCAGGTGACATGCAATATTGGCGTCGACGATCGGCATCGGCGATCGGAGGAGCAGAAGGCATAGACTCCGCCGATGCGATACGCGAGGTGCGATATCGGCGATTGACGGATCAGCATATCGGCGGTCAGCATAACCAAAGGGAAGACCCCCGGGGCCGTTGCGATAGCGACATGCGATAAAGTGATGGGTCGATGTGCGATTGTGCCTGGATCGTTGGATAAGGTGCGCAGATCAACGGTTAGGATCTGATCGGGGTGATCGGCGATCGGGCGATCGACGGATCCCCGATATAAAGGGCCATTGACAGCGCGATATGCGACTTGTGATAAAGGGCTGGACCCGATGGTTTATAGACCCGATTTCATGAAATTAAAGTCCGGCTTTTAAGCTTTGCGGTCGGAATTTTCAATGTTTCCGTGTATTGTCTGTTTAAGCGAAAAAAAAGAGAGAGGTTATTTTCAGGGTTTTGTTGCGCCCGCTGATCCTTCCATTCAAACCACTGCTATTATAAACAGGCAGACCTCCGATTGCAACAACCTAGTAACAAAGAAATGCTATAAAGCTGATGCATGAAGAAAAGTGCGGGGGGAGAGGAATTGGCACGCAGTTCAAGGCAGGAGCAAGCAGGAGGGGCGAAAGTCCATTTTGTCCATATTTTGACAAATTTTATATGGTTTCAGCCCTTCTCGACGCCACGAACGCCATGGCGCTATCCATTTCTCCATCTGAGTTCTCCATTTCTCAACCATTTTCCAGAATGGAGGTATAAGACTCCTTTGTTGTAATTGATGATTGTATTCTTCTTTTTCATGCCATTTAATGAATGAAGGCCTCCCCATTGATCGAGCAGGGCCCGGAGACGTAGTCCAAGTTGGATGAACTTCGTTATCAAGTCTTGTTGTCTTCTTTCATGCTTTATGTGTTTCTTCTTCTTCTCTCATGTGCACATTAGATTTCTATGGTTAAGCTGCAATTTCTACATGTGATTCTTTAATACATCTATAAGCAAAAGATTCCTGGATCAAGCCATAATTCCAACAGTCAATTCAAAAAGCTCCAAATTGTATGTTTCATATACCTCTACGTAGCCTTGTACCACTCACCATTCTCTTCTCATAATTATTGGCAGTTGATGGTTCAACTACCAAATTTATAAATTCTTGGAAAAAGGGGGAAAATAGGATAATAAATTCAGGTTACAACAATTTCCTAAGCCCCCCTTCATAGGATAATAAATTCAGGTCACAACAGTTTCCTAAGCCCCCCCCTCACAGTTTCCCTCTGGCATTGGGATCCATATTGGTCGTTCTCTTCTCCAATTTTGGTAATACATTAAGTAAAAATGCATATTACATCAATTAAAGTTTGTGAATATGTTCATGTTAGCCACTCCAACATTACAAGTCTTATTTACAATCACAACACTTTGGGGTTTAAAAGG
This sequence comes from Pinus tabuliformis, assembly GCA_031772625.1. Taxonomy (NCBI): domain Eukaryota; kingdom Viridiplantae; phylum Streptophyta; class Pinopsida; order Pinales; family Pinaceae; genus Pinus; species Pinus tabuliformis. The sequence continues at coordinate 300,762,368 of CM062814.1, forward strand.
TGGTGTTCCATTATGCAATGAAATTATGAGAAGAAAAAAGGAGGAAGCATTGGAGATTAGCAATGGATTCTAACAATGATAACCCCATGATTCTCCCTTACTTTAAGCATTAAATTTGTTGTATGGCAATCAACTATAAACCAATCCTACAAATATTTTTTATGGGTCTATCTTGAGATCATAGAAGATGTAGAATGTGTTGCAAAGTTTATGGGTGCTAAGGGGGACATTTTTCATCAAGAAAGTGATAATCCCGTCCCCACACCCCATTAATTGGTGAACATGATGTGTATAATGATCTCTAATCACTAATGATATGCCTTGGTGAGTCAACCCCTTTAAGACCTCCTTAACTTGGGTTCTCTGGGGCAAGAGGAGCTCCTCGTATTTTCTATGAGTATGTTGGGGTCTTTTAGAATACTTCTCCTATTATAAACTCAGGGAAACTAGAAATTAATAAGGAAACCACTAAGGACATGGAGGTTTCATGAAGGAGGGTCATCTCTCGAGATGATAAAATCTAGGAAGTGGGAGACAAAAAATGGGAAGGATAGTAAATCTAGAGTAGAAGAGGGTGAAGGTTGAAACAAATGGAGAAATTATAAATGAAATGGCCTTTTTATATGCATATATAGCCTTGATATGATAATTTTTGCAAAGAAAATGGGAATATAAATCCCCAAAAAATAAATGGACAAGCACTAGAAGCCAAAGTTAAGATATAGGTACCAAAATTCCACATGACGGAATGAGGGTACCTTACTTTGTTTTCATGAAAATAACCAAATATGGAGCATTATTTGACTCTAGGAGAATTCACCTTTAAATCTTAATTTCTAAAAGCATGTATTTGGCCACTAAGGGTCGAATTAAATATGGCCATGATGTGGGTTAGAGTGCCCAATCTTCCCTTTGAATTATGGAATGAAGAATTTTTAAAGGCACAGGCAATGTGTTAGGGGTGTATGTAGCCTTAAGGGTTAGCTAAATTTGTTGGTGTTATTGTTTCCAAGATATTGTCAGTAATCAAGTGTGTTATGAAAGTACATAATTCAAATCCCATGGGGTTGGTCACACTAAGTATATGTCACTTGCTTTACACTAATTACCATCCTCGAAATAGTGGAAATTGCCTAAAGGTTTCACAAGGATTTATTTCCGAGGGGGGGAGAATTAGGGAAGTATGCCACAATGCATGATAATGAAAAATGCATGGAAAGTGTAGAGTCTCATGATTGTTTTGTTTTTGACACCCTTTCCATCCATTTTTCCTCTTTTCATCATTGCTATCAACTCAAATAAACAATAAACTATATATTTTGACATGGTAAGGTACTCAGATGTATTATTTTTCATATTTATTAATGTGCCTTATTATTAAGTTAAAAAGATTGCAATAGCTACATAATTAATGTGATTCTGCAGTTGTTTCATGATTTCGTGGTTATCTCCATGGTTTGTCGGATTCTAGTACGCGAGGCAACCAAAGAAGCACATGGGCAAATGGGGACCGATCTCCTCATGGATCTCCTCCTATTCATCATAGCCAAATCATCGAGGAAATCGCCCAGTGGCGCAGTCAAAGAAGCAGGTCAATACGTGGAAGAACGGAGCAGCGAGAGTTCAGATAGATCACAACTCTCCTATTTTCTTTCCAAATAGCAAATCGTCAAGAAACGTTATTTTTTTGTTATAGATTAGAATTTAGATTAGGATTGTTTTAAGTTTTATAAGGCATAAAATTCTCAGTCTGTTGAGCACAAATCCTATATATATATATATATATATATATATATATATATATATATATAGATATATAGATATAACTCTCTAAATAGACAGCAAGGATGCATATGAAATCTTTAATTGACAGTGTGAAGTTTTCTAACTTTATTCTTTTTAATTGAAGAAGTGTTTTTGCCAATACCATGCGCAGTTAGCTGTTGAAATAAAGTTCTAAACCCGTTGTTTTGTGGAGGGCCCCTGCAAACAGTCAAGGTTCAATCTTTTATTTTTAGCTCAGTTCATTTTGTTTCCGTTATTTCCAGAATTGTTGATCTGATTTAGAATATTAGTTTGCGGTGCTAATATCTTCCTCAGATTATAAACAAAATGATTTCATTGTGTTTAAGGATTCATCAATTTTTACAAGAGAAATGAAGAGTTTTTATGTTAATTTTATGAGCAATTTAACATAAACGAGAAACTGAACAATAACATAAACATAAACATAACATCATCAAAAACACATTACAACAAGCACATGATAAAGGAGTTCACCCCTCCTGGGCTACGTCTCCTTGGTCCAGCTTCCAATGGCTTGGGCCTCTCTATTATGCTCAAAAGTGTAAAACTTTATGTTTACAATGCTCAAATTCTTTTGAAACTTGCTCCAATCAGTCCCGAATACCCAAAAATGGCTATCTAGCCTCTTTTTGCATCCAATTTGGTGAAAATTTGCCTTAGTTATGACTTATGTCAGTCTTTCCACAATTTCCTCCTCCAAATCTGGCTAATTGCTAGTTAAATTCATTATCTAGAGCTAATTCTCACAGTTCTTCTGAAATTGGCGGTCCCGCCAACTTCCCCGCCTATCTCACGGTTAAGGCCGAGTGGTCACACGGTGGTTAGGTCCGGCGGTTAAGGCGACGGTTCCGGCAGACTCCATCGCAAATCGTAATCGGCGAAGTCCATCGACGTACAGACCTTTACATCAAGCGCTCTATGGACCCACGGGGATTATTAAATACAATGTAAAAAATATCGGGTCCGAAACCCATCATTTCACAATCAGCGGAGTTTTGCGGGATTACAGACTGTGAATCGGGTGGGCGAGTGTGATTGCAATTCGACGGACCTGACGGAACTCTTAACTGGAGTTGATAACTTATCGCATTCGGGATATCACAATTGGCGGTTACAATCAGACCCGCTTTGTAAACACCAATCCATTTTGCAATTGCAATATGTGATATATCGCATCGCAACTAAGCTCTGTCGGGGGCAGATTCTTAACCATTTGTCCACCTCCGATATGTGAAATCGCAATCGCAAATCGGCAATGTTGGGGGCCGATTCCTTAATCTGCTTCTTCCTTTTGCTTTGATATGCGATATGAGGGACCCAATGGCCACCTGCTACTTGGCGTTTCCCCATTCGCTGAGACCTTTGCCACACTATCTCCTCTTGCCACCTGGACAAGTCAAACTTGAACTTTGACTTGCTCTAACTTTTGCATATGAGCTCAGATTTGAGTGTCGTTCACACCGTTGGATTCAAAATGACGAGCCCTTCGATCTGAAGCTAAGTTTAACAAATTTCTGACAATTTGATTTTTGAGCATAATTTTAAGCACCTGATCACTCCTCCCCACTGGAAGTCTTTTGGACCCCAAAAGATCACTTTCAATTGACCAGTAGGTGAGGGTACAGTTCCCTCACCTTTCCAATCTCGATCCATTGATCACTGAATTGGAACTTGTGATCTCCACAATACTTGGCTTTAACCTTTTCAAGTTGTTCTTACATTGTTTGATGTACCATTTGGAGTTGTTCAATGAACTGTTTGGCCTTGTCCATGTTACTATCAGTAGCAACATCCTTCTTACCAAGATGATACAACACATTATGATGCAAATGGGAAACAAATTCCTCCACTTGATTCGTTTGACTCAAGCTTGAATATACATCTTGAAAGTATGTATTTTTCTGAACATAACTTTCATGTAAAACAAAATGATGCTTGAGGAAAATAGTTATACAAACTATAGGCCTAGAAAGTACATCAACAAACTTGTCGCTTATACCTTTCTTATACCTTTTGACCGAGTGGAATAGTAGAAGAAAACCCATCCAATGGAAGTGCCTTTGTCGCTGCAACTTAAACACTTTATCATTGAAAATTTCTGAATGAAAAGAAATGGGCTTACCACATTGCAAATAGACTGCACCCATGGCATAGTCACATACAACAACCTAAAACTTAAATGATTGTCTCAAGTCTGGAAAAGCAAGTACTGGAGTTGTACTGATCTTTTGTTTTAAAGCATCAAATGCCTCTCGTTGTTTGCCTCCCCACTGGAAGACCTTTTGCACAACTTCCAATGAATGCAAATGAACTACAATAGAAGAAAAAATAACAATTTTTCTCCTCCAACATTGGGCTTCTCCCAATAAACCTCTTATCCAAATGACTATCTTGAGCCTACCTGTGTAAATTGCGAGCAAAGCAAAGGCATCTGCGGCTTCACGGGATGTATGATTATTTCACCTATGTCTGCTGGAATGGAGTCAATATGACCACAGATTGTTACGGATTCAATCTTGGAGAGGTCTAACTTCAGCTCACCTTCTCCTCGTCCCATGTAGACTGCCAAAAAGCCTTTGGGAACTTGAACACGGTTGAAAGAACCAATTCCATGACTCAAGTACATCAAACAAGTCTTATCCAACATATACTTTGACATATTGAGAAACAAATGTTCTTGACATACGACATCAAGTATTTTTTTCTCATACATGACATGTTCATAATGAAATTTTCTGAAAATGAAAATGTCATCCAAGTAGACTATCCTGTCTAGAAACGGCTTCAACACATCTTTCTTCATATGCGTAAAAGTAGTAGGAGCATGGAAAAGCATAACAAGCCATTCAAACAAACATTGCCTAGTTTTAAATTTCGTCTTCCCTATATCTCCTTCAACAACTCTACTTTGATGAAAACCACTTCTTGAATCCCATTGAAGGAAATGCTTACTATTCTTATCGGGTGCCAAAACAAGAGGTGCACCACACGCTAAAGGAGTAGGCCAAATGATCCTTTTATTCAATAATCCCTGGATTCGCGTCTTAATTTTTGTGCTTTCCATCACTGACATCCTGTACATGCCAATGTTAGGAAGAAGACACTTTTTCTGCAACTAAAACTCAGGTTGGATTCCCCTCTTAGGAAGTAATCCCTTTGATTCCTGAAACATTTCATCAGATTGGTTAACAACATCAACTAAATCAGTTTTCAAATTCGAATTACAACCATCAAACGCTTCGTAATCAATATCATTCTCGGGTTTGATCATAAGAAGCATAAAATTCTTGCTCGAATTCATGAGTCGTTTCATCTGCCTTGCATTAACAAACAAAAGATTTGTTTTCTTACTGTGAGCTCTCACAATATATTCTACTCCACCTTTGAATATGTGATATTTGTTTTCATGTCGATGGAAAATAACTTTTCTGTCATAAAGGTATGGGCTACCCAAAATGATGCCACATATATCTAACGGCACAACGTCAAGCTCCACTTCATCTATGAATTTTCCAGTGATTGCGAATTTCAGTTTACACTTTCTCGTAACCTGCAATTACTCATTGTCACATATCCATCCAAGTGGATACGGTTTATGATGTGGAACAATGTCCATATTTAAACTCTTGACAATGTTTTCAGCGATAAGATTGCCTTGAGGGCCGCTATTAAACAACATATCAATCTTATTATGTTTCAATATCACCCTTATGTGAAATAGTCCTATTCTCCTATTTTCATTTAGAGTTTCATTTTGTGAGCCCGAAGAACTAGTGTTGGGAATGGATTCCTTTCCTTGAAACTCCATGGCTGTGATTTTTGTTTCATCACCCGATTCGGATCCCAAATCCTCTTCTTGAGTGATTGCAATTGTCTTTTCTTTTCCTTTGTTGTTGAATTTATTTGGTTTCATTGCGGGATGAAGCTTCCAATAGTGAGTTTCATCTTGACCCTCTTTGGAACAATGTTTACATATTGTTTTCTCTCCTTCCTTTTTAATGGATGCATTTTTCTTTCCCCTAAAACCCTTTCCTTTCTCTTTACCCTCAAACTACTTTTTCCTACCTTATTCTGGGGTGTTTTTCCCTCTTCCCTCAAGATGAGTGGCTTGCACCCACACATCATATAGATTACTCGGATTAAACATTAAGATAGTATGCCTATGGTAACTGTGTAAAACCACTATATACTTCAGCAAAGTGTCCTGTGACTGCAAATCTACACCTAACATCAAAGACTTTTTAGACTTTTTTTTTTGTCTGAATTCTTGGGTGTAATCTTGCACATTTTGACTTTTTAGCTGTCCAAAGTTATTCCAATTCATGATGGCTTTCTGCATATAAGCTAGAGGGTAGAATTGTCTTTTAATTGCAGTAATGAAATCATTCCAAGAAATTGAGATCTTACCGTGTTTTTTAATCTTCTCTTGGGTCTTTGATTCCCACCATACTAATGTTGAACCCTCCATTCTCAAGGAAGCTAACTGAATATTTATGTCATCCTCCTGAAGGTTTTGAATCCTGCAATAAGCCTCCAACTGACGAATCCAATCATCAAGCTTCTCTGCATTCACTTCACCATTATACATGGGAAACTCAAATTTAACATCAAATTTTTAAAAAGGTGATTTACCAGTTCCTTTTGAAGAATGATGATGAGTATGAGTAAGGGTTGTATCACTAGAAGAGTGTGAAGATGCTTGTGAAGAAGAAGATGAAGAAGATGGTGGAGAGGGTGGAGGTTTGTCTCCATTTCCACTACCTCCTCCTGAAGAGCCTTCTCCCTTGGGAGGTTTGGAACTTTCTCCTTGCAACCTGGTATTCCTCTCTTCATAGAGGACCTTCAACATCTCTGTCATATCAAAGAAAGCCTTTCTGAATGTATTCTCATCTTCATGTCATGTTTGTAGGTTCTCCTTCATGAGACATGATCTCTGGAGTCTCAACTACAACTTGAGGTTGAGCTGGTGTTGGAGATTTTGACAACCTTGCTCTTCTTCCCCTTGACCCAGCTTCAAGGCTTCCAACCAGCTTTTCTTCACCTCTTTTGAGTTTTAACCTTGTAAGCATGATATAAACTTGCAAACAATTAAATCCTTCTTTCACAAATAAAACCTATGCTTTGATACCAAATTGATCTAATTTAGAATATTAGTTTGCAGTGCTAGGATCTTCCTCATATTATAAACAAAATGCTTTCATTGTGCTTAAGGATTCATCAATTTTTGCAAGAGAATTAAAGAGTTTTTATGTTAATTTTATGAGCAATTTAACATAAACCAGAAAGTGAACAACAACATAAACATATACAGAGCATCATCAAAATAACATTACAACAAGCACAAGATAAAGGAGTTCACCCCTCCTAGGCTACGTCTCCTCGGTCCAGCTTCCAATGGCTTGGGCCTCTCTATTATGCTCAAAAGTGTAAAAAATTGTGCTTACAATGCTCAAATGCTTCTGAAACTTGCTCCAATTAGTCCAGAATACCCAAAAATGGCTATCTAGCCTTTATTTGCATCCAATTTGGTGAAGAACTGCCTTAGTTATGACTTCTATCAGTCTTTCCACAATTTCCTCCTCCAAATCTGGCTAACTGCCAGTTAAATTCATTATCTGGAGCTAATTCTGGCAGTTCCATCGAAATTTGAGGTCCGCCAACTTCCCCACCTATCTCGCGATTAAGGTCGAGTGGTCACATGGTAGTTAGGTCCGTCGGTTAAGGCGACGATTCCAGCAGACTCCATCGCAAATTGCAATCGACAAAGTCCATTAGCATACAGACCCTTACATCAGGTGCTCTGCAGACCCGCCAAGATTATTAAATACAATGTATAAAATATCGGGTCTGAAACCCATCGCATTTCACAATCAGCAGAGTTTTGTGGGCTTACGAACTGTGAATTTGGCGGGCGAGTGCGATTGTGATTTGGTGGACCTGACGAAACTATTAACTGGAGTTGATAACTTACCGCATCCAGGATATCACAATCGGCAGTTACAGCCGGGGCTCTTTGTAAACACTAGCCCCTTTTACAATTGCGATATGCGATATATCGCATCGCAACTAAGCTCTGCCAGGGGCCGATTCTTAACCATTTGTCCACCTTCGATTTGCGATATGTCGATTCCTTAAGCCGCTTTTTCCTTTTGCTCTGATATGTGATATGCAGGACCCATTGACCACCTTCCACTTGGCGTTTCCCCATTCATTGAGACCTTTGCCACGTCATCTCCTCCTGCCACCTGGACAAGTCAAACTTGAACTTTGACTTGCTCTAACTTCTGCATATGAGCTCGGATTTGAGTGTCGTTCATACCGTTGGATTCAAATTGATGAGCTCTTAGATCTCAAGCTAAGTTTAACAAAATTCTGACACTTTGATTTTTGAGCACCTGATTAATTGCATTATCGCAACTTCAATTTCTTTGTAGTTATTTGCTTACAGTCTTTCGTTTGTTGTCTACCAATTTCAATCGTTTATATGCTTTCTAAAATAGAAACCTGTATATAATCTTCTTCTTTTCATAGAAAATATTTTTGATTAGATTGCATTCCTTCTATTTTTGTTTTATTATTTCAAGTAGAATTGTTAACTACAGTATGGAGGTCTCAACATAAGATGCTTTATAAATTCATTATAGAATAGAAGTGATTTTCTTTTAGAACATAAAAAAATTGTCTTTCTAGAACATAAGTAGTTTATTCATAGATTTTATAATAACTTTCTTTTTAGTTTTTTTTCAAAAACACAATTTATCTTAAAGAAATTTTTGTAGAATTTACAAAATAATTTTGCTTTTCCATTACCTTGCATAGTAGTTCTTTTGAAACTAATGACAATCAGTTAAATGGGATCATGATAACTTCGTTTACTTTTCTTTTCATAATTGATCATAGAAATTTAATTGTAAATCTTCAATTTCATTAGGAACATAAGAATAAAGAAAATACTTAAAACAAACACAATCATCATTCTAATAAACTCAAGAAGGCTTCTAACATATATAGTGCACTTGCACTTCACAATTTTACCAACTCCGGTCGATAATTTATGTAAGAAATTTAAGAACATTAAATTGACTAAACATTTTGGTGTTGTTGCCAGGGAAGTGTAAATAGAAGTCTTGATTTCTTCTTCTCTCTCTCTCTCTCTCTCTCTCTATATATATATATATATATATATAACAAACAAACAATAAATAAAAAACATGATATGCATAGGGAAAGAGACTCTAGGGGTAGATTTGTAGGTAGAGGAAAGAACTTAATTCCAACAACATCACTTACCCCACCACGACCTCATAGTGCCACACCACCCACACAAACTCAAATTCCATCCATAGCAGGAAAACATAAACTTCATGAGGTATTAAGATCCAAAATTCAACCTAGAGATTCACCAACTTCATCAACAAAAGCCATAATAGAAGAATATCATGTATCCCCAACAACAAGTATAATTTTCCTATCTTCAACTGAAGAACAACTTCTAGCTCAAGAGTTGGAAGTTCCTACTGAAAAAGAGGAAGAAGAAACCTACTTCAAAGCATTGATAGAAGAACTAGAGGAACTAGAGGAAGTTGAAAACCCAATCTTAGAACCAGAACCAGAACCCTATATTAGTTCTAAAGAATCTACAATGACTGGAGAAGGGGAAGGAGAGGTACATAATTTGAATGGTGAACAACCTAGGATTGGAGGGGGAAGAGGAGATGGAAGACCAGGTGAATGAGGAGGTGGTAGAGGTGGAGGAAGAGGAGAGGATATAAATCCATAACCCTTTGGATTTTCAATCCTCGATGAAGATACAACAGTAACAATAAAAAATATCTCACCCTCTATCCTTCCAAACTTCATGGATTAAGGAGTGAAGATTCTGAGACATTTCTCTTTGAATTTGAAGTCTTGTGTAGATCATATGATTATCTACATGATGCTCAAAAGTTGAAATTATTCCCTACAACCCTTAAAGATGCAACATTAAAATGGTTTATGGGTTTAGGAATAAACTCCATAAGAACATGGGAACAAATGAAAACTACATTCTTAGAGAAATATAAGGATTATTGTATGCCCCATAACATTAAAGATGAAGTCTTTAAAATGATACAAAAAGAAGATGAAAATCTTGAAGATTTTGTCGAAAGATTTGCTTACAATGTAAAAAGGGAAAAAATGAATAATCTAGATGAGGAAACTTTGAAAGCTCTCTTATTGAAATCAATTAGAGATGAGTGGATTGATATTCTCAATCTAATGGGTAAGGGAGACATTTCTCAGTTGTCACTAGGATAAATTTGTGAGTTGTGCATACACATTTCAAGAGGCAAAGCAAGAACTGGGAAAAATCCAAGAGATCCTCTTCTATCAAGGATTAATAAATATGCAGTTGGGACAGTAAGTAGAGCAGAATTAGGAAATTTGCTTGATAATTTTAAAACAGATATTTTAGGGAGCCTTAGTGAACAAATTGACACCCTTAAAATACAAAACAAGCAAAAAGCTGAAAATGTTGCATTGTCCATTTTTTGCCCTAAGTGCAGAAAGAAACATGCCTTGAGAGAATGTCCTCTTGATTTAAAAAGTGTAGAAACTTGTGTTATTTGTGCGGAAAATCATGATACAAAAGAATGTCCCTCAATACCAGGTCTTAAAGTTGTTTATCAAGAAGAAGGAGTACCAAATCAGGTAGATCCTCTTTGTTTTATTGCTAAAATACCTTGGCAGAATCCACAGCCAAATACAGCTCAAGGTTTTAATACTCAACCATTTGCACAATCTTCGCAAAGTAATTGGACTGCTCCAGTGCCTTGGAAATATTGGCCACAACCTTGGTCACAAGGATGGAAAAATCCTTATGGAAAATTCCCTCAATATCCTCAATTTCCACAACTTCAACAATCATATCCTACTTTTCCTCCACAATATTATCCTCGGCCTGTTCAACAAACTCAACCTCACAATGTGAATCCACAACTTTCATTACCATTTCCTCAAAGACCAAACCAATTTCTTGCCCAACCACTTCCAAATCCAAATAATAATAAAAATTCACAACCTGTTTACAATATGGAAGGACAAAATTTTCAAACCTACATGATAACTCCACTAGATCTAAATAATGTTCAACTTAGATCTGGTAGAATATTAGAAAAGAAGCCCCCCTTAGTTGTTATTCAAGAAAGTGAAAAAGAAAAGATCTATGGAGAAGAAAAAGTCTCTTAATGAAAAAGAAAAAAAGAAAAAACAAGTTACTCCAACACATTCAAATAAATCAACTCCTATTATGGAACAACCTTCAGTATCTGTTTCAAAACCACCTTTCCCTGAAAGATTAAAAATTCATGAGGGGTAGAAAAACAAATTTTATTACCTCATTATGACATGTTAGATGAACTGAAGAATGTTGGCATAAAGATTTCTTTGCTTCAAGCCATTAAGGAAATACCAATTTTCACAAAAACAATTAGGGAATTGAGCATAAAAAGACCTGGAAGAAAAAGAAAGAAATCAAAAGAATCCAACTTGTTGGGAAAATTGTAGATATCATGATGGGAAAAACAACAATTTAGAAATATCTTGATCTAGGAAGTCCCATTGTGAAAACACACATCAATGGTGTGGAGATCCCAATGTTGGAAATACTGAGAGGGGGGTGAATCAATATTTCTTTTTCTCACTATTGTTTTACTAGTTAAATCATATATGTTCAGAACACAAAATGAACAGCAGGAATAAATGCTTTTATTAATATAACTGTGCAGTAAAATAAATACAATAAATAGAATGTCACAATTGGTTGCCAAGCTCCAACTTGGACTTTGGTGAGGCTCCAACCTCCTGAGCACCAACTCTATTTTGCCAAGACACCAATCTTGGATTTAGGAGCACCAACTCCCAAGGACTTCAATCCTTTTCAATTCTGAGGCTCCAACCTCTTTGGTATACACTGGTGTGCTGCTGCGCTCTTTTCAGCTTCCACTGCTTCTGCTGCCCCCTTTTCTTCTGCTGCTTCCACTATCTCATGCTCAAGTTATGCCATCCACCAACAACCACCAATTCTCTGTTTTCTGCTGCTTTTTATATGCTCCATGCCTCTGTCCCTTCATATCTTCTTTCTTGCTGGCTCTTTGACTTCCTTTCGTCACAGGCTCTTCGGCTTTCTTACTCCGCAGACTCTTCGGCTTCCTCAGAGCTTGCTTGCCCTGTCAGTTACCTCCATATGCTTGCCCTGTCAGTTACCTCCATATTTTAGAATCAGAGCCACCAGCCGAGCGTTTCAATCAACCATCGGAAGCCACCAGCCGAGCGTTTTAATCAACCATCACCGAGCGCTTTAATCAACCATCACCGAGCGCTTGCAATCAACCATCACCAAGCGCTTGCAATCAACCATCACCGAGCGCTCGCAATCAACCATCGGAAGCCACCTTTTATTCGGCGCTTTCTATCAATAATCAACCATCGGAAGCCACCACCCGAGCCATTAATCAACCATCACACAGGCTTTAATATATATCTTAACCCCGCGGCCATATATCATATAATACACGGAAAACATTATAAACCCCCGCTCTAATTCAAATGCCGGACTTCAATTATTATGCACCCGCCTTTACAATTATCGGCGGGTCCGGATTTCGGCAATCGCAATGGGCCGATGGCCGATGGGCCGATCCTCTTATGGACGCGATATTGTATTGAACCATATTTTATGTGCCCGTCGAGTCCGCTCCCTTATCGCAATCGGCAGTCACCAATGGCCGATACACCATTGCTCTGATGAACCGGATGCGATATGATATTAAGCATGCTTTATATATATATGTCGGGTCCACTCCTTTCATCGCTATCGGCGATTAGATATGGGCGATTACCGCGGATGCGATGTTAATATATATTCTAGAAAGACCATGGCTAGCTACAGCCGATGCTTTCATAAGTTGTAGATTTGGTGACATGTTCATTTATGATGGGAGCACAACAAAGAAATTCACATTGTATCCATCAACAAAAACAACAATAGAGGTTTAAAATGAAGAATATGACCAATCTTTGCTACTTCACAAATAGACGAAGAAGATCAAATTTTAAATTTAATGGAAAATAATGAATCTTCATCATATTTTGAATCTAGTCAGAATTTTCAAGAGCAATGCAATATTGAATATTTATCATCTCATCAACTATCCTTGCACTCTATGGAAAAATTTGGCAATTCTACAATTGAAATATTCCAAGGAAAAACTTTGAATATCAATAATAATTTGGAATAATTAAAAAAAAAAGAATTAATCAAGATGTTACAAGAGCATTCATATGCTTATGCATGAGAATATACTGACATGAAGGGAATTGATCCTAATACTTGTAAACATCATATCTACATTGAAGAAAATGCTAAACCAATTCGACAACCTCAAAGAATAATGAATCCAAATTTAAGGGAGATTGTTAAGGAAGAACTATAAAAACTGTTGAATGTCAATTTTATCTATCCAATATCAGACAGTCAGTGGGTTTCACCCTTAGTAATTGTTCCTAAAAATAATGGAAAATGGAGAGTGTGTATTGACTATAGGGAATTGAATAAAGCCACTTTAAAAGATCACTTTCCACTCCCTTTCATAGATCAAGTTTTAGATACATTGGCAGGAAAGAAATATTTTTCATTTTTAGATGGTTTTAGTGGGTATAATCAAATCCAAGTAGCCCCAGAAGACCAAGACAAAACTACCTTTACCTGCCCATGGGGAACTTATGCTTACCGGGTACTTCCTTTTGGATTATGTAATGCTCCTGCAACATTCCAAAGAGTAGTATTAGGCATTTTTCTGATCTAATTCATGATTGTGTGGAAGTGTATATGGACGATTTTACAGTTTATGGAATTTTTTTTGAAGAAGCTCTTAAAATTTTGGAAAAAGTTCTCACTAGATGTAAAAAGGCAAATCTCTCATTAAGCCATGAAAATGGTTTTATGATGTTTACTAAGGGAATTGTTTTAGGACACCATATTTCAGGAAATGGAATTAGATTGGACACATCTAAAGTAGAAGTTATTTCTAAATTATCAATTCCAACCTGTCAACGAGATGTTAGGAGTTTTCTTGGTTTCACTAGTTATAATAGAAGATTCATAGAAAACTTTACAAAAATTGCATATCCACTTTTCAAACTACTCACAAAATATTGTGAATTCAATTGGAATTCTGATTTCCAAAAGGCCTTGGAGTCATTAAAACATAAAATCTTTGAAGCACCCATTCTTAGAGGACCAAATTGGAAATTACCTTTTCACATTTCGACTGATGCTTCAGATACAACTTTAGGAGCTGTACTAGGAAAAAAAAACTTAACTTCGTATGCCATTTATTACACCAATACAAAATTGACTCCCACAGAGCTAAAATATACTGTTACAGAGAAGGATTTTTTAGTTGTTGTTCATGCCATCAATAAATTTAGACATTATATCACTGGGTATGAAACTTTTGTACATACTGATAATTCTGCAATTAGATACTTAATGAATAAATCATTCACTAATGGCAGAATCACTAGATGGTTGTTGTTTTTGCAAGAGTTTAACATTACTATTTTGGATTGACCAGGCAAACAAAATACAGTTGTTGACTTTTTATCAAGGATTCAAAATGATAACAATGACATGCCTGTAGAAGATAATTTTCCTGATGAATATCTTTTTGCAATATCTACTAAATCTCCATGGTTTGCAGATATTGCTAACTATTTTGCTACAAGAAAATTACCATCATACTTGTCTCCTTGAGAAAAAGGGAAGATAATTCAAATTAGTGCATCTTATTCATGGATAAATGAAGAATTGTATAAAACAGGTCCAGATCTGATCATCTGAAGGTGTGTTAAAGAAGATGAAGTACCAAAGATATTGAAAGCTTGTCATGATGAGCCATGTGGAGGACACTTCACTGACAAAAGAACTTCTTACAAAGTCCTTCTCTTAGGATACTATTGGCCTTCCCTTTTTAAGGATGCCAGGGAGTATGTTAAGAGATGTGATAGTTGTCAAAGGATGGGGAAACATGTTCCTTCTGATGAGATGCCTCTATAACCTCAGGTACTTGTTGAGCCTTTTGAAAAATGGGTTATGGATTTTGTTGGTCCAATCAATCCACCTTCGAGACAAAAAAGGTACATTCTTGTTTGCACTGATTATGTTACAAAATGGGTAGAGGCTAAAACACTTCTTTCTGCTACTGAAAATGTTGTAGTTTCATTTCTTTTGAGGATATATTTACTTGTTTTGGTGTCCCAAGAGAAATTGTAACAGATCAAGGTACTCAATTCACATCGAAGTTGGTACAAAATATAATGCAGGAATACAAAATCAAACATCAGAAGTCTACTCCATATCATCCTTAAGAAAATGGACAGGTGGAGTCCACCAATAAAGTCATTGAAGCAATTCTCACCAAAAATATGCATTTGCATAGAAGAGATTGGGCAGAAAAGCTTCCAGAAGCTTTATGGGCATACCGTACCACATGGAGAAATACTACAGGACATATTCCTTATGAGCTTGTCTATGGAAAACAAGTCATATTTCCTATTGAGTTTCAAGTCAAAACTTTCAAGACAATAACCACATTAGGTCTTGATCTTTCAGAGGCATAGAAAAAAGAATGGAGCAACTGAATGAACATGATGAGATAAGACAAGATGCAATCCAAAGAACCAATCTAGTTCAACAACGTAGATCCAAATGGCATGAAAAATATATCAAAAGGAGAAAATTTCATTTGAAGAGATTGGGCATTACTGTTTGATTCAAAGTTCAAAGATTTCCAAGGGAAATTTCAAACTTATTGGCTTGGGCCTTATGAGATTGAAACAATCTTTGACAATGGTGCAGTTAGGATCAGAACTATTGATGAAGAAATGACCACTTTTCTTGTGAATGGTCAACGACTGGGAATCTATCATAAGCCATTAGCCAAGATTAAATTTTCTTCACATCTGTTCTAAACCCATTTTCTTTATATCCCACTCTTTTCTTTTCAAGAATAAAATAACTACAAAATTATTGAGTTTTTGCAGCTCTAACAGATTTGTGCAGCCAATTTGATGGAATAATTGAAAGAGTGATTGGCTCCCTCCACTGTAAATCACCTGAAGACAATACCAAGGACAATAACCAAACGTTAGAAAGCAATAATTCAAAGGTATGTAACTCTTTAATTTGGTAATAGGGATCACAAAAATAAATGTATGAATTATATAGACATCGTACTACCAAAATTCAAAATCATTATTACTAAGAGTTGATAGTATCATGTCAAATCGGATCTAATCCACCATTCACTCCTCGTCATTATACTTACACTCCAGCCCACATCCCGATTTTATTGATTTGATCACCCAAATCATGCTCATTCATGCTCTCAATGATTAGATTTTGCCGCACTTCTTTAAACTCTTACCACTTACATTCCCATCATTCACACTCTCGTCCTCATCGCTCTGAAACCCTTTGAAACCATCATACCCTGTCAAACAAAACAATCTTGAAACAAAGTTGCTCAGCCATGGGGGTTATAGTCAAAATGGAACCAGTAGGGAAATTTTTTTTAGAAGGATATCCACAGACAAGAGAATTATTGCAGACAACGCAGTGGTTGGAGTTTGTAGAGAAATTCGATGGTTTCCACAAAGAAGTAACCAAATCCTCGACATAGCTCCTCGACATAGCTTTTGATGGGGTGGAAGTTGAGATAGGAGACATAAAATTTACAGTCATAGAGTCCTTTGTTTCCAAAGCCACTCGATTGCTTCGAATTGAAGAAAAATGGTTTTAAAACAAAGGTATTGAGAGGGAGGACTGGAAGATTTTCCTGAAGAACCCTAGCATGGACACCACCATTTTCAAGAAGGTCATTCCAAGCACAACATTGAAAAGTAAGTGGAGAAATTTACTTCTAATAATTCAAAAATTTATTACTTGTGAAGGGAGGTTTGGATGCATGTTTTTCTATCATATTTGTCTGCTGATGAATTTTATTGTGGATAATGAAATAAATCTTCCATATTTCTTACTTAATAGTCTAAGAAAGATGTCAAGGAATGTTCAAAATAAAATTCAGTTTATAGAGAATACCATGTATCACCATGGTCTTGTTAAAATCCTCATTGAATTTCATCTTAAAAATGTGGGTGATAATTGGGAAAGATTTTTAATAAGGAATCATTTGAAGGAAGATACCCAAAAATAGCCTAGCAGGAGCAAAGCCAAGAGAGGGAGAAAAAGAAAAATTGAAGAACCAGTGGAACAAGAACAACAACAGCCACAGGAGCCGTTAGAGGATGACATTCCTCTTGCAGAAATTTTAGAGAATATAAACAAGAAAGATGTTAGAAGAAAGAAAGTCAACAAAAAGACAGAGAGCACACCCAAAACAGAAAAGCCTAAGATAGAAAGGAAGAAAGCAAAAATTCAAATGCCTCCTGTGACAAGCTTAAGAAGAAGTACCAGACTCAATCCAACAACAAAAGAACTGCCTTCAAAAAGTATGGAGCATATCGACTTAGAAGCAGAGGAAGATTCAAGGGTTTCTCCGCCAACTTTCATCACACCTCCTTAGAGCCCAGGCCGAAGAACACTTGAAATTGATCTTGTACAACAGGAGATTTATGATTATATTGAGTCCTTGGAGAAAAGAGATGCGGCAAGAGCATTAGTTTTAAATCAAGAAGAAGTCCAGTTTAGTAAACCACAAGAACTTCCAGTAATAAATGTTTTAAAACAAGAATTTTTCGAGCTGGAGACACTAAATAGGTATGTTTAGAAGGAGAATCAAACCCTAAAAGCATAGAGTGAAATCCAAATAGCTAAGAGTGACAATCTCATTTTACACTTAAGTCTGTGGTATAAGAAAAATAAGAAGTTGAAGCAGAAAAACAAAGCTCTACAAAGACGAGTCATAAACCTAAAGTACAAGATTCTCATGAAAAAGCCAAGGATGGCAGTGGTCGGAAAGAAAGGGAAAAAGATAAAGTTGGATGTACTTGCAAAGGTCTCAAAAGAAATGTAGTAATTAAAAAGGAGACATTAGTTTTGTGTTTTGCTTGAGGACATGCAAATACCTCAGCATGGGCGAATGTAGATTCTCATGACTGTTTTGTTTTTGACACCCTTTCCATCCATTTTCCCTCTTTTCATCATTGCTATTAACTCAAATAAACAGTACACTATAGATTTTGACATGTTAAGGTACTCAAATGTCTTATTTTTCATATTTATTAATGTGCCTTATTATTAAGTTAAAAAGATTGCAATAGCTACATATTTAATGTGATTATGCAGTTGTTTCATGATTCCGCAACTATCTCCATGGTTTGTCGGATTCCAGTATACCATCCAAGCAAAGAAGCACATGGGCAGATGAGGATTGATCTCCTCCTATTCTCCGAGCCAAATCATCAAGGAAATTTGGATGTCCCTTCTCAAACACATTAGTAACAGGGTGCTGCTACACAATTTTGCACATTTTTTACTAAGGAAGAGGGCCCCACATTCCGACTTGGGGACTTAGGGGCCAAATCGACTTTATTTAGTTGTTAATGGAATGTGGGGGCCACCCACATAGGAGTTCGATTAGCCATTCGATACGCTTGGAGGGAAAATCGAATGGGTGGTTGGAGGGGCCCACATGAAGCTAAGGGGGCCCAAGGAGTTATAAAGAGAGATCAACTCTCATTTTGTATTCATTTTGAATATTTGACTAGCAAACTCACTCTTGTACGCTCTGCTGCTTAGCGAGTCTACTGGCTATTTAGCCACGAGTCTTCCGTAGGGAAGATTCAAGCTCTACTTCAGGGTACCATCCGTGTTCGCCCTAGGGAGGTTGTTCCACAAAGATTGCAGGAGTTTCCAACAATGATTCACAGCTCATCCAGCCACGCAGAGGAAGGGATTGCATGTTTTTTGGGCAGCCAAAAATACGTAGAGGTTGATTTAGTCACCCAAGAGACCAAAAATCCAAAGTCAAAATCAGAGAAATTCGCTTCTGGGTTTACTGGGTTTTGTCCAAGGAGTCTATGGCTAAAAAAGCAGAATTTTATGGGCAATTTTTGGGTACTTTCCAGCAGTCCGAAAGTCAACATATACAGTTGGAGAGTAGCTCCCAAGAGGCTGAAAATCTAAAGTCAAAATCAGAGAAATTCCCTTCTGGGTTTTGTCCAAGGAGTCTAAGTCTAAAAGGGAAGAATTTTCTGGGCAGTTTTTGGGCACTTTCCAGAAGGCCGAAAGTGAGTAGATGTAGCCAAGGAGAAACTCCCAAGAGGCCAAAAATCCAAAGTCAAAATCAGAGAAATTCCCTTTTGGGTTTTTATGGGTTTGTCCAAGGAGTCTAAGGCAAAAAGGGCAGAATTTTTTGAGTAGTTTTTGGGCACTTTCTAGCAGGCCGAAGTCAACACATCAACAGTTTACTGGGACAACGCAGAACATAGTAGAGCAGCAGCTGAACATCCATCTTTCCAGCTATTCTACCACCTAGGTTTGGTCCAGCTTGTCCTTGAGACAAGCCCAGGTGCACTACTCCATTTACATATTGTACTCATGCTCTCATATTTCATAATATATGGCTCAACAGTTCTAGTATTACAATGTTTCATTGGTGTTTGCTAAATGTTTTTTATTTTGCACTGTTGCAGTGTTTGTTTAATTGGTTTATCACTTAAATTTATGTTTAGGAACATTACAAAATTGCCCAGTGGCGTAGTCAAAGAAGTAGGTCAATACATGGATGAACGAAGCAATGAGAGTTTAGATAGATCACAACTATCTGATTTTCTTTCCAAATAGCAAATCGTCGAGAAACGTTATTTCTCCATTATAGATTAGAATTCAGATTAGGATTGTTTTAAGTTTTATAAGGCATAAAATTATCAATCTGTTGAGCATGAATCCTATATATATATATATATATATATATATATATATATATATATATATATATATATGTATATATATATATATATATATATATATATATATATATATATATATATATATATATATATATATATATATATATATATATATATATATATATATATATATATATATATATATATATGTATCTCTCTCTCTCTCTCTATAAACAGAAAGCAAGGACACACATGTAATCTTTAATTAACAGTTTGAAGTTTTATAACTCTGTTCCTTTTAATTAAAGAAGTATTCTCGTTAATCTCATGCACAATTAGTTGTTGAATTAACGTTCTAAACCTATTGTTTTGTGGAGGGCCCCTACAGACAGTCGAGGTTCAATCTTTTATTTTTAGCTCAGTTCATTTCGTTTTTATTTTCCAGAATTGCATTATCGCAGCGTCAATTTCTTTGTAGTTATTTGTTTACAGTATTTCGTTTGTTGTCTCCCAATTTCAATCGTTTATATGCTTTCTAAAATACAAAACTTGTATATAATCTTATTCTTTTCATAGCAAATACTTTTGATTAGATCACATTCCTTTTGTTTTTGTTTTATTATTTCAACTAGAATTGTTAATAGCAGTATGGAGATCTCAACATAAGTTGCTTTATAAATTCATTCTAGAATAGAAGTGATTTTCTTTTAGAACATAAACAATTGTCTTTCTAGAACATAAGTAGTTTATTCATAGATTTTAGAATAACTTTCTTTTTATTTTCTTTTCAAAAACAAAAGTTATCTTAAAGAAGTTTTCATGGAATTTACAAAATAGTTTTCCTTTTCCACTACCTTCCATTGTAGTTCTTTTTGAAACTAATGACAGTCAGTTAAATATGATCATGATAGATTGTTTTACTTTTCTTTTTAGAATTGATCATAGAAATTTAACTGTAAATCTTCAATTTCATTAGGAACATAAGAATAAAGAAAATCCTTAAAACAAACACAATCATCATTATAATAAACTCAAAAAGGCTTCTAGCATATATAGTGCATTTGCACTTCACAAGTTTACCAACTCCGGTCGATAATTTATGTAAGCAATTTAAGAACATCAAATTAACTAAACAAAAAGCTTATCAGTAGCGGGGGTGGGGGGAATATGTAGAGATAGACCTTGTAAATGTCCTTGATGACACTAAGATTTTGTTGAGTGAAATGGAGTACAAACAACTCTTGAATTACGTTGTCACTCCTTTTAAGTGAAGTGTTTGTATAGGTTATGGTCATTATAATAATTATATTCAAAGAGTAGATAAATGACATGATATATTACATGAGCTAGATGTAAAGTTTTTCTAGGTATGGTAGCCAAACTTGAAGAAGCTTTGAGGTTCACCCAAAATATAGTCAAATACCTAGCCCTTGTAGCAAGGAAGAATATTTTTTCCCGCGATCTATGTTTGACTCACTTGTTGAACAAGGAATAAGCAAAAACTAGTAAATATTGCGAGGGGATATATACAACTAAAAAATATAGGAAATCTATGTTAGTAGATGAAATCAATAGTATACACTATTAGTTAGATATGGTACTTGGGCACAAACAAAGAGGGGAGGAGGCATTGGGCACTCAACATCCTTATATGTTGTCTTTTAAGGTGGGTTACCATGACATAGTAGTACTTGTCAATGAAGGGATAAAACATACAAAGAATTTTGAAATAATGAACGAGTAGGATCCATCCCAATGGAGTTTGCACATGAATGTTTGGCCCCAAAAGGCACAAGAATGGTGCAACAAGAAGAACAAAATAACACTAACACATGTATGAAAGGGAAGGCCATGTCAACCCCTTATATTGCCATTTTTTAGAGTACTTCAACTTCAACAAAGTAGGAGTTCTTTCTATTGATCAATAGTGAATGATGTTTGCTAATGTCAATGACATAGTGGATTCTAATATAAGAATACCACACAAAAGTGTTGTTGGAAGTCTCATATCCAATTGGCAACATAACAAGCAAGGGTTGAGGTTAATGGAAAAACACAAATATCCATAAAAAAAGGTCCTTGGAATAGGGTTGGCCTTGCTAAAACAAATGTAATTATTTCCTATCAATAAATATGAGGAGTTTAGGGGTACCTTAGAAACAAAATTCCTTGAAGAGAATGGCCCATAAGTGTAACTTAATTGTTCCCTATGTATAAGGGACCATGTCAGACAATGTAGATGTAGTTGGTCCATTCTAGGCACGATTGAGAGGGCAAAAAATTGTTATGACTAGTGATAGAAGTTATTCAAGAGGGTTGTCAATTAGGTGGAAGCTAATACTCATTAGGGGTGAGGTTTTTCCTTGTCAAAGGAATACGTATACCATTATAGTAATATATTGAAGATAAACAATAATTGCAAACAAAGAAAGTCTAACATGTTTTTTAATTCCCGAGAAAAAATTGCAATTTTTATTCATATAAAAAATGAAAATCATATTCTTTATGTGCATTTGGAACGATTAGAATTTTTTTGCTATAGGAATATCCCTCATGATAACCTAATGAGACATTTTTTTAAAAATCATAACAGAAAAGTTGATTTAAATCCAACACTCTTTTTAAAGTAAAAGTTCATTTCATTATAGAAAAAATGAGGCATACAAGTAGGATTTTGATTCAAACTTATGAAAGAATGAAACAGAATATAGATATAAACATAGACACAAAGATGCAACAAAAATAAATCTTCATTTCATTAGTATCAAAGAACTGAAAGATGCTTACGTACATAAGCAAATAGACTAACTCAGGTGATGGTAGCTTATCTTTGAGAAGAGATGTGGCAGGCACATACCTCTAAACTGTGTTACAATGAGGATTGAAGGCCTATTTATTATTGAGAAACAATGGAAAACCTTAAATATCCAAAAACTAAACCCTAGGAGATGAAGCGCCTAAACTATAGGCCACGTTGGGGTAAATTGCTACATAAACTTCTTGGGGTCGTAACTTTGGCATACGATATTCGTTTGACACACACGATACCTCATTAGAAAGATCTATCTCAGGACTAAAATTTTCGACTACAAATGTTATTAGACATTTTCCTGTTTTCCAAAAAGACATCGTTTAGGGCTTGTTGTAGTGAAAACACAACACCCACATTTTTATTCTATCATAATATACATGGGGACCATTTTGGCATTGCATGTAGACTTTGAGTGTGATTACTTCATTGCAAGTCTAATTTGTTTTTTATTTACACTTATTTTATTTTTATAGTTTGCCTAGGTTTGATTAAGTATGTTTGTTAATAAACTTTGTAAAAAAGATTTTGTTTTAAACATCTTAATTAATTAGATTAATGAATAAAATAACCCCCAAGACCAAGATGTGTGCATAGGCTTTAAGCCTTAATCATTAAACAATGTGGCATATTGATTAAATATATATCAGAGATTTTGGGCATTGAGACTTTCATATCAGAATAATCCTTTTGGAAATCTTTGATACCCAAACTCTGACCCATCATATTAATGTGGCTCTTTTCAATAAATGTATATTATAAAGTGGCTAGGCCATAAAACATATGATAATCAATTATCGGAGTAAAGGACCCACGTTCCATGTCATTGTCTCCACTCCCGCATATCGGAGGTAATGCATATCGGGGATTTCCTTTTTAGACACATTTAAAAAACTCCGATAACATCATTCACCGATACTCCAATATGGTTCCTCGTCGATATTCCGATATGCCGACACATCTTGCCTCTCTGACTTCCGATAATCATCTCCATCTGATCTCCGATATTCCGATGGCCATGATCGTTGATATTCTGATATCCTCATATCTTCGATCTTCGATATTCCCAATCCTTCGACTCTCTGATAAACCCCTCCTATCCATATCAGAACTCTCATATTGGAACTTCCTATCGGTTGTCACTATTTTCAACCCTCGATATCAAATGTTTGATACAAGACCTCTGATATAATGGACCCAATAAAACTATTAAAGGGAGTTGAATGTGATATCGAATCCACTCCATATCGGAGTCGCACAATATCGCAAATATTTTGTTTTGTCTCATTTTAAAAGTTCCGATGAGATTACCTCTGATACCACTCATCTCTTGACACGCAGAAGTAAAATCTGCTTAATTAATTTAAAAAGGTCTCCTGGCAGAAGTATAGTTTAATGCATTTTTATACTTTAATCTATGTTTTCGCCATTTTAATAAAAAAACCAACTATTTACCATTAATTATGTTTTATGTTTGACTTTAGATACATGGCTGATTGCAAAAACATATCAATCACCAATGCAATTCCTCCCGGTGGCAAAAAGGATTTCGTAATTGGTAAAGAGGTTGTTGAATCAGTTGAATAACGACTACATTTCCCGTGAATTATTCTTATCTATTAGAAACCAAATTGGGCAATTCGTTCTACTGTGTTCATCTAAGTCTGGACAAAGTTCCAATTAAAGTCATCTTTGTTGTAATTAACTTCGTTGTTGAAAGATTTGGGGAAATTGTCATTATTTCTAAATCATGTATTAATACTCGTCAGGAGATCCATGGGTGGAGGTCACGATCCACTTAAGGGGGATTGGGAAATTTTTTTAGAAGGATATCCACAGACAAGAGAATTATTGCAGACAGCGCACTGGTTGGATTTTGTAGAGAAATTCGATGGTTTCCACAAAGAACTAACCAAATCCTTCGCCATAGCTTTTGATGGGGTGGAAGTCGAGATAGGAGACATAAAATTTACAGTCATAGAGTCTTTTGTTTCCAAAGCCACTGGATTGCTTCGAATTGGAGAAAAATGGTTTTAAAACAAAGGTATTGAGAGGGAGGACTGGAAGGTTTTCTTGAAGAACCCTAGCATGGAAACCACCATTTTCAAGAAGGTCATTCCAAGTAAAACATTGAAAAGTAAGTGGAGAAATTTACTTCTGATAATTCAAAAATTTGTTACTTGCGAAGGGAGGTTTGGATGCATGTTTTTCTATCATATTCGACTGCTGATGAATTTTATTGAGGATAATGAAATAAATCTTCCATATTTCTTACTTAATAGTCTAAGAAAGATGTCAGGGAATGTTCAAAGGAAAAATTCAGTTTATAGAGAATACCATGTATCACCATGGTCTTGTTAAAATCCTCATTGAATTTCATCTTAAAAATATGGGTGATAATTGGGAAAGCTTTTTAATAAGGAATCATTTTAAGGAAGATACCCAAGAATAGCCAAGCAGCAACAAAGCCAAGAGAGGGAGAAAAAGAAAAATTGAAGAACTAGTGGAACAAGAACAACAACAGCCACAAAAGCCGTCAAAGGATGACATTCCTCTTTCATAAATTTTAGAGAATATAAAAAAGAAAGATGTTAGAAAAAGGAAAGCCAACAAAAAGACAGAGAACACACCCAAAACAGAAAAGCCTAAGATAGAAAGGAAGAAAGCAAAAAATTCAAATGCCTCTTGTGACAAGCTTAAGAAGAAGTACCAATCTCAATCCAACAACAAAAGAACTGCCTTCAAAAAGTATGGAGCATATCGACTTAGAAGCAGAGTAAGATTCAAGGGTTTCTCCGCCAACTTTCATCACACCTCCTTAGAGCCCATGCCGAAGAACACTTGAAATGGATCCTGTACAACAGGAGATTTATGATTATATTGAGTCCTTGGAGAAAAGAGATGCGGCAAGAACATTGGTTTTAAATCAAGAAGAAGTGCAGTTTAGTAAACCACAAGAACCTCCAGTAATAAATGTTTTAAAACAAGAATTTTTCGAGCTGGAGACACTAAACAGGTACATTTAGAAGGAGAATCAAACCCTAAAAGCATAGAGTGAAATCCAAATAGCTAAGAGTGACAATCTCATTTTACACCTAAGTCTGTGGTATAAGAAAAATAAGAAGTTGAAGCAGAAAAACAAAGCTCTACAAAGACAAGTCATAAACCTAAAGTACAAGATTCTCATGAAAAAGCCAAGGATGGCAGTGGTCGGAAAGAAAGGGAAAAAGATGAAGTTGGATGTACTTGCAAAGGTCTCAAAAGAAATGTAGTAATTAAACAGGAGACATTAGTTTTGTGTTTTGCATGAGGACATGCAAATACCTCAGCATGGGCGAATGTAGATTCTCATGACTGTTTTGTTTTTGACACCCTTTCCATCCATTTTTCCTCTTTTCATCATTGCTATCAACTCAAATAAACAGTACACTATAGATTTTGACATGGTAAGGTACTCAAATGTCTTATTTTTCATATTTATTAATGTGCCTTATTATTAAGTTAAAAAGATTGCAATAGCTACATAATTAATGTGATTATGCAGTTGTTTCATGATTCCGCAACTATCTCCATGGTTTGTCGGATTCCAGTATGCCATCCAAGCAAAGAAGCACATGGGCAGATGAGGATTGATCTCCTCCTATTCTCCGAGCCAAATCATCAAGGAAATTTGGCATGTCCCTTCTCAAACACATTAGTAACAAGGCGCTGCTACACAATTTTGCACATTTTTGACTAAGGAAGAGGGCCATACACTTCCGACTTAGGGGCCAAATCGACTTTATTTAGCTGTTAGTGGAATGTGGGGGCCACCCACATAGAAGTTTGATTAGCCATTCGATGTGCTTGGAGGGAAAATTGAATGGGTGGTTGGAGGGGTCCACATGAGGCTAAGGGGGCCCAAGGAGTTATAAAGAGAGATCAACTCTCATTTTGTATTCATTCTGAATATTTGACTAACAAACTCACTCTTGTATGCTCTGCTGCTTAGCGAGTCTACTGGCTGTTTAGCCACGAGTCTTCCGTAGGGAAGATTCAACCTCTACTTCGGGGGAACATCCGTGTCCACCCTAGGGAGGTTGTTCCACAGAGATTGCAGGAGTTTCCAGCAGCGATTCACAGCTCATCCAGCCACACAGAGGAAGGGACTGCATGGTTTCTGGGCAGCCAAAAATACACAGAGGTTGATTTAGCCACCTAAGAGGCCAAAAATCCAAAGACAAAATCAGATAAATTTCCGTCTGGGTTTTTCTGGGGTTTGTCCAAGGAGTCTAAGGCTAAAAAAGCAGAATTTTCTGGGCAATTTTTGGGTACTTTCCAGCAGGCCGAAAATCAGCATATAAAGTTGGAGAACAGCTCCCAAGAGGCTGAAAATCCAAAGTCAAAATCAAAGAAATTCCCCTTTGGGTTTTGTCCAAGGAGTCTAAGTATAAAAGGGAAGAATTTTCTGGGCAGTTTTTGGGCACTTTCCAGTAGGCCGAAAGTGAGTAGATGTAGCCGAAGAGCAACTCCCAAGAGGCCGAATATCCAAAATCAAAATCAGAGAAATTCCCTTCTGGGTTTTTCTGGGTTTTGTCCAAGGATTCTAAGGCAAAAAGGGCATAATTTTCTGAGTAGTTTTTGGGCACTTTCCAGTAGGCCGAAGTCAGCATATCAGCAGTTTACTGGGACAACGCAGAGCATAGTAGAGCAACGACTGAATATCCATCTTTCAGCTATTCTACCACCTAGGTTTGGTCCAACTTGTCCTTGAGACAAGCCTAGGTGCACTACTCCATTTACATATTGTACTCATGCTCTCATATTTCATAATATATGGCTTAACAGTTCTAGTATTACAGTGTTTCATCGGTGTTTGCTAAATGTTTTTAATTTTCCACTGTTGCATTGTTTGTTTAATTGGTTTATCACTTAATTTTCTATTTAGGAACATTACAAAATTGCCCAGTGGTGCAGTCAATGAAGCAGGTCAATACATGGATGAATAGAGCAGTGAGAGTTCAGATAGATCACGACTATCTGATTTTCTTTCCAAATAGCAAATCGTCGAGAAACGTTATTTCTCCGTTATAGATTAGAATTCAGATTAGGATTGTTTTAAGTTTTAAAAGGCATAAAATTATCAATCTGTTGAGCATGAATCTCTCTCTCTCTCTCTCTCTCTCTCTCTCTCTCTCTCTCTCTCTCTATATATATATATATATATATATAAACAGAAAGCAGGGACACATATGTAATCTTTAATTAACAGTTTGAAGTTTTATAACTCTGTTCTTTTTAATTGAAGAAGTATTCTCGTCAATCTCATGCACAATTAGTTGTTGAATTAAAGTTCTAAACCTGTTGTTTTGTGGAGGGCCCCTGCAGACAGTCGAGGTTCAATCTTTTATTTTTAGCTCAGTTCATTTCGTTTTCATTATTTCCAGAATTGCATTATCACAGCTTCAATTTCTTTGTAGTTATTTGTTTACAGTCTTTCGTTTGTTGTCTACCAATTTCAATCGTTTATATGCTTTCTAAAATAGAAAACTTGTATATAATCTTCTTCTTTTCATAGCAAATACTTTTGATTAGATCGCATTCCTTTTGTTTTTGTTTTATTATTTCAAGTAGAATTGTTAATTGCAGTATGGAGATCTCAACATAGGATGCTTTATAAATTCATTCTAGAATAGAAGCGATTTTCTTTTAGAGCATAAACAATTGTCTTTCTAGAACATAAGTAGTTTATTCATAGATTTTAGAATAACTTTCTTTTTAGTTTCTTTTCAAAAACACAATTTATCTTAAAGAAGTTTTCATAGAATTTACAAAATAGTTTTTCTTTTCCATTACCTTGCATAGTAGTTCTTTTGAAACTAATGACAATCAGTTAAATAGGATCATGATAGCTTGTTTTACTTTTCTTTTTAGAATTGATCATAGGAATTTAATTGTAAATCTTCAATTTCATTAGGAACATAAGAATAAAGAAAATCCTTAAAACAAACACAATCATCATTCTAATAAACTCAAAAAGGCTTCTAGCATATATAGTGCACTTGCACTTCACAAGTTTACCAACTCCGGTCGATAATTTATGTAAGCAATTTAAGAACATTAAATTGACTAAACAAAAATCTTATCAGTAGTTGGGGGGGGATATGTAGAGATAGACCTTTAAATTTCCTTGATGACACTGAGATTTTGTTGAGTGCAATGGAATACAAACAACTCTTGGATTACGTTTTCACTCCTTTTAAGTGAAGTGTTTGTATAGGTTATGGTCATTATAATAATTATATTCAAAGAGTAGATAAATGACATGATATATTACATGAGCTAGATGTAAAGTTGTTCTAGGTATGGTAGCCAAACCTGAAGAGGCTTTGAGGTTCACCAAAAATATAGTCAAATACCTAGCCCTTGTAGCAAGGAAGAATATTTTTTCCCGCGATCTTTGTTTGACTGACTTGTTGAACAAGGAATAAGCAAAAACTAGTAAATATTGCAAGGAGATATATACAACTAAAAAAAATAGGAAATCTATGTTAGTCGATGAAATCAATAGTATACACTATTAGTTAGATATGGTACTTGGGCACAAACAAAGAGGGGAGGAGGTATTTTGCACTCAACATCCTTATATGTTGTCTTTTAAGGTGGGTTACCATGACATAGTAGTACTTGTCAATGAAGCGATAAAACATACAAAGAATCTTGAAATAATGAATGAGTGGGATCCATCCCTATGGAGTTTGCACATAAATGTTTAGCCCCAAAAGGCATAAGAATGGTGCTACAAGAAGAATAAAATAACACTAACACACGTATGAAAGGGAAGGCCATGTCAACCCCTTATATTTCTATTTTTTAGAGTACTTCAACTTCAACAAAGGAGGAGTTCTCTCTATTGATCTATAGTGAATGGTGTTTGCTAATGTCAATGACATAATGGATTCTAATGTAAGAATACCACACAAAAGTGTTGTTGGAAGTCTTATATCCAATTGGCAACATAACAAGCAAGGGTTGAGGTTAATGGAAAAACACAAATATCCATAAAAAAGGTCCTTGGAACAGGGTTGGCCTTGCTAAAACAAATGTAATTATTTCTTTTCAATAAATATGAGGAGTTTAGGTGTACCTTAGAAACAAAATTCCTTGAAGAGAATGGCCCATAAGTGTAACTTAATTGTTCCCTATGTATAAGGGACCATGTCAGGCAATGTAGATGTAGTTGGTCAGTTCTAGGCACGATTGAGAGGGCAAAAAATTGTTATGACTAGTGATAGAAGTTATTCAAGAGGGTTGTCAATTAGGTGGAAGCTAATACTCATTAGGGGTGAGGTTTTTCCTTGTCAAAGGAATACATATACCATTATGATAATATATTGAAGATAAACAATAATTGCAAACAAAGAAAGTCTAACATGTTTTTTTATTCCCGAGAAAAAAATTGTAATTTTTATTCATATAAAGAATGAAAATCATATTATTTATGTGCATTTGGAACGATTAGAATTTTTTTGCTATAGAAATATCCCTCATGATAACCTAAAGAGACATTTTTTCATAAAAATCATAACAGAAAAGTTGATTTAAATCCAACACTCGTTTTCTTTTCTTTATTTTTTGTAAGTAAAAGTTCATTTCATTATAGAAAAAATGAGGCATACAAGTAGGATTTTGATTCAGACTTATGAAAGAATGAAACAGAATATAGAAATAAACATAGACACAAAGATGCAACAAAAATAAATCTTCATTTCATTAGTATCAAAGAACTGAAAGATGCTTACATACATAAGCAAATAGACTAACTTAGGCGATGGTAGCTTATCTTTGAGAAGCGATGTGGCGGGCACATACCTCTAAACTGTGTTACAATGAGGATCGAATGCCTATTTATTATTGAGAAACAATGGAAAACCCTAAATATCCAAAAACTAAACCGATATTCCGATATGCCGACACATCTTGCCTCTCCGACTTCCGATAATCATATCCATCTGATCTACGATATTCCGATGGTCATGATCGTTGATATTCTGATATCCTCATATCTTCGATCTTCAATATTCCCAATTCTTCAACTCTCCGATAAACCCCTCCTATCCATATCAGAACTTTCATATTGGAACTTCCTATCCGTTGTCACTATTTTCAACCCTCGATATCAAATGTTTGATACAAGACCTCTGATATAATGGACGCAATAAAACTATTAAAGGGAGTTGAATGTGATATCGAATCCACTCCATATCGGAGTCGCACAATATCGCAACTATTTTGTTTTGTCTCATTTTAAAAGTTCCGATGAGATTACCTCTGATACCACTCAACTCTTGACACGTTTAAGTAAAAGCTGCTTAATTAATTTAAAAATGTCTCCTGGCAGAAGTATAGTTTAATGCATTTTTATACTTTAATCTATGTTTTCGCTATTTTAATAAAAAATCCAACTATTTACCATTAATTATGTTTTCTGTTTGACTTCTGATACAGGGCCGATTGCAAAAACATATCAATCACCAATGCAATTCCTCCCAGTGGCAAAAAGGATTTCTTAATTGGTAAAGAGGTTGTTGAATTAGTTGAATAATGACTACATTGCCCGTGAATTATTCCTATCCATTAGAAACGAAATTCTTATCTACGCAAACCAAATTGGGCAATTCGTTCTACTATGTTCATCTAAGTTTGGACAAAGTTCCAATTAAAGTCATCTTTGTTGTAATTAACTCTGTTGTTGAGAGATTTGGGGAAATTGTCATTATTTCTAAATCATGTATAAATACTCGTCAGGAGATCCATGGGTGGAGGTCGCGATCCACTTAAGGGGGATTCTCTGTAGTTGTTTGATTTTTGCAATAACACTACTGTTATGTACAGAAAGGTCGGTTATAGAGAAAACAAAGGGTTTTTGGCTCTGTTCTCATTGCTTAGCACTATTGAAGGCAATGTGATTATGGGTTTGAGCTATTCCAGGACTGCATATTTTGTAATAAGCTTTGGCACTATTTACTAAATTTCCATTCTTGTGTACTATTATCGGAATCATGAATTTTCATATTTTTGTCAAAGTATTATAGTTTGTTTTGATCTACATCCTAAGTAGTATGTTTCTTTGATCTCTAACACTATTGTTGAGTCATATTGTGATATGCTACTGAAGTCTCGTAGGAGCTATCTCCAAGAAGCAGAATGAGATCAAAATCATACTTAATTCATTGAATTATACTTGTGGTGAATGATAACTATTCATTATTTATTTACAAGTGTATTTTGCTTTTATGTGTATTAATTGAAATGAACTATTTCTTTTGACTAATACAAATTTTATAATGAATTATGTTTAATATGAATTCAGGCTTGTAGGTGGACTTACCTTAATAACTATTTATTAAAGTAGATTCATTTATGTAGTTGTTTTAACCTTTTATGAGTTTACAAACTATTTTGGAATTCATAATCGAATATTAATTCTAGATTCTTTCATAAACCGGTCCTTCCCCCTATTTTATTTAATTTTCTCTTGGATTGGGAGAGGGTTATCCCATTCTAGTTCGAGATACGTTTTTCATGTTTTAGATTAGTTCTGAATTTACATCTTAGTTTCCATCAAGTCATTTCTTAAAGAGGAAAATAATATGAATTCAGGCTTGTAGGTGGACTTACCTTAATAACTATTTATTAAAGTAGATTCATTTACATAGTTGTTTTAACCTTTTATGAGTTTACAAACTATTTTGGAATTCATAATCGAATATTAATTCTGGATTCTTTCATAAACCGGTCCTTCCACCTGTTTTATTTAATTTGCTCTTGGATTGGGAGAGGGTTATCCCATTCTAGTTCGAGATATGTTTTTCATGTTTTAGATTAGTTCTGAATTTACATCTTAGTTTCCATCAAGTCCTTTCTTAAAGAGGAAAATAAATCATTTAATTGTGATTTGATCAGCCTTTTTAAATCGATCAAACTTTTGTGTCGATTTACTTCTTTAACCCACATCTTAAAAATCGATGCAAAAGAAATGTAACATGATGTAATATAGGCGCAAATAGATTAATTATTAGTTTAGGTTATATTAGTTTTAGATTAGATTAGATTTATGTTTAAGGGTAACTAGACCCTAACTAGTCGGAATCACTAGATTAAACAAATAAGGAGCTACTTTAAGTTCCTGACCGGGTGGTCTCCCCTGATGTTGACAGAGGACAATTTTGTCGATCAACATTTTTGGCACTAGAAGGAGGGCTAAGGATTCATTTTCGGATTGGAGATTTGTTCTAAAAAGCCTTTAACTAATCATGGATCCTCTATGCATTCTTACGTTGGGTCATGCTTTCAGCTCATGTAAACCTACTAGGGGCATGTCCAAGAAGCAAATTGAGTCCTTGTCTAATTTTAAGTATGATGGTGAGAGTAAAATTTATGCCTTGGATCGTCTTTGTCGTTTTGTAGATAAATGTGAGTCTTATAATATTATTAATGATAATGAGATCTGTAGGTTGTTTACTATGAATTTTCAAGGACGTATTCACAAATGGTTCAAAGTACATCCAACAAGATCAATTCATTCATGGAATCATTTCATGAAGGTATTTCTAATCACTCATCAAAATTATAATTATGACAATTTGTGTTTTGAATTGGACAATTTGTACATGTATGAATATGAATCTTCAGACGAATTTTACAATAGATTTTGGGCACTTTGTTATAGATTCCATCTCAGTGATTTACCTTCAAGTGAAGATTTGATTGACTATTTTACTTATATTATTTCTTTTAATAATGGAGATACTCAATCTGGTAATGAAGCATAAGATACATCAAGTTCATTAGGTAATCTTGAATCTGCAACTCTTGAGCCTATAAATAAACATGAAAATACTTTACAATGTTTGTCTTCAGGACACTATTTTGATTTCTTTCCAATGTTTGAAATCGATTATACAAGAAAATGTGAGGTCAAGTTCAAACAAATAATTACCATAAACATCAAGAAGGCCCAATCGAAATTAATCAAGAACAAGATCTGAATAATGAACACGTAAATCTATCTTCTCTTAAGGTAAATTTGAACTAGTTTATACATCCACAACTGAAAGGGATTCATTTAGCCAAGATTATAATGCTGATAATAATGTTGTGAATTACCAAGATGAACATTTCTAGCCATCATTATATTCTGGCAATCATTATTTTCTATATCCAGATATATTTTCACATCATATTACATTAAATAATGGCCTTCATAATCCTTCAGTTGAAACTAGATCCGTAACTAGTTTTGAACACCTCGAGATTGTCATTCAATCGGATGATAATTCTTTTTTTACTAACGTTGTTACTGAACTTTCCTCCCACATTTTTAATGTTGTTCTTAATTCAGATCAGTTGTATAATTCTCAGGAAAGGGAAGAAATATATGATGATTACCTGAATGTTCATGACGAGGATTCTTATCTTTTACAAAGTGAATCAAATTTAAAAATATATTTCAATGAAGAAGATTCAAACACTTTAATTTTGTCTCCTCTGGCTGAACACGAATTAGATTATGAACATTTTGATGAAACTGATTTATAGGTTTCCAACGTAATTCATTCTAATTCTTCTTTGGGAACTTGTTTTGATGAAATTTTGTTAGAACACTCTTCTGGTGGCAAACCTATTTGGTTCCAAAGTTGCCCTTGTAATTATAATATAAATAGTGATTTGTTAGATTTTTCTTATTCTTTTATTTTTCAATTATTTGATATTCTATGCTGGTATGTTAAACTGCTCGATATTGCACACGCACGAGATACATTAACAAAAAAGGATAAAGTTGAAATTTAGAGCTTTATTTTTGAACATCAAGAGCCATTACTCTTCCAATTTTGTCTAATGTTCAACTCATATCAATTTTCTTCTCCTTCTCAAAGGAATTGCAAACAAAAAATTGTACTTGAGTGTGTACCTTTACAACATGACCATCCATCTAACACAATTGATGACCTTCCATCATATGTACATAAAACTGACAAGTTGATGCAGGTCATTGCATTTAAAATAATATTTTCACAATCTAACTTGTTATCCTCTTCTTCATATCACTTCCAATCTCTAACTAATATCCATCCATATTTTTATGATCCCATCAAGATTTGGTTGGAAGAAAATCTCCAAGAGAGGGTGAAGGTAAATAAGTTACTTCTTATACATACATTAACAATAGTTGTACATCGTGTTTTCCGATCTATTTATGTTGGTTTAAGTAGATTTATACTTTTGATACTAATGCTTGAAGTATATATTCATGCAGAAAATAAGATGCTTGAATGGCTTCATTGGAAACACGATTTCACTTAGTCTTAGTCTACTTTTTAGATTAGGATTAAGAATAGTTTAAATTGAATATGAAGATGATTTTGAACTTTGATTAATACATGGGAGAAAATGAAGATTCATCTGGCAAAATTATGATCAAATTATTCTAGGTACACATTTATATGTTCATCCTCATTTGGTTTGCGCTTTATTCAACATTTCTTTTCTCTTTTAATCATTATTTCTTTCTTATATTTTGTTCTTCTTCTTGGAGGTTCCCATGGATTTGATTTATAGATTTAGCTTTGCTCGCAACTAACATTTTGGAAGAACAATCATCATATGATATTAGGGAGTTTTCTCTTTTCTAATTTTGCGTACATTTTGAAATCGATTGTCAGTATTATTCTTAAAATTAAAGACTCGCAAACTATCTTTAAGTAAGATTTGCAAAAGTAAGAAAACCCCTGTCAAAACATACAACAATAACTCTAAATCAATAACTATTCTTTGTGTTATCACAAAATAAGGTACTGAAGGTTGCCAATCAGCAAGACTCTGTGTAACTGTTTCAAACCAGGCTTTTAACTAAGGCTTAGCCTCCTTAGTCTGAGAGGGCTCTCTCACAGGTTATTAATATTGAACAAGATGGCTAACTCTTATAAGACACATGAAGAAAATATGCTGGCTGGACAAATATCAAATTGATTCCCATTGGGCTTATGGAGTCTCTAAAATCTCAGTAAACAAAAAACACCATCTTTTCATAGAAATCAGGGCTCTTTACATCTAATGTTCAAACACAACTTACATAGAACACAGTTTGCCAAAGCATACAGGAAGTCAGAGCATGATACATGAGTTCTGAGTGATTATGCCATAACAAGACTGTAAAAGAACATTAAGAGAATAAACCACCATACATTTGAACAATAAGATCTATTGAGAATCCTGAGAAGAAACAACAGCTATTTGCATTACTGAAATCTGCTTTACATAAACCAAAATAGACTTGTTCTTTTTCAAAACATCCAACCCCAATTACAACCAAGTCTGATCTATATATAGGAATACATTCTTAACCACCTAGAGCTAGCTCGAAGGCTGCTATTAACTATTCCTATCTACTGTTTAACTAATTCATTAATTACATAAGTGCTGAACTGTAATTACAAAAGATCCTAATTAATTCAAAACTCAAATCTGTCCTCCTCGTAGCATGATGACTTTCTGATCCTTGACACCTGTATACTTTCTATTTTGGCCGAGATATGTTGGAGGAGAATACACTGAACGAGCTGGCTTTGGATACTGGCTGCGTAGATGGCTCATTAATCAATTAAGATAAGTGCCATGTTTCCACGGTCCTTGTCTCCCATCATTCTTCACTACTTAAAGAACATGTTCCCAGCTCTTTAATTCTTCAAAAACAACGCATATCACCATATTCCCCAATGAGCTGGAAGCCTTGTGGATTGAACAGGCAAAATTCCCGCTTGTATACCAAACTGCCTGTCTGCGCTAAAAACACTACCTACAGCAGTTTCGTAGCGCGCTACGAAACTGCTGTGTAATTTCAAAACACAGTCTTCCAGATGAACTCAAGTGCCCGCAGATGCAGTAAAGTTCAGGGAATATCAATTTCATACCACTCTTCTTCCTTGACCTTTGTAAAGTCAATTGTGTGAGAGATAGGAGGGGCCACAAGCAATCTTGGGTCAAAAGCATCTACAACAGGCTGGGAGAAATAGCCCTGAAACGCAGAACCATGCAATGGTGTCAAGTCAACATCATAGTAATTTTGTTGTTGCCGAAACAGAGCCTTATTTGCAATTTCAACATATAAATATTCATCACTAAAAAGAGCCATATGTATCCTGCCCATAGTGGGAAACATTTTTCCAGTAGGACCAAGGAACCTGTCCCTCGCAATCACATATGTTTCTAGCATTCTTTCATTGAGTAACAATGTTCCCAAGGGCTCTGATATTAGAATATCTGCTTTCTCTGGCAACTCAACCTCTTCATTTTTTCCCTTGATCACTGGTATATGCTGACCCAAAGATAATATACACGCACAAAATGCAGATCAATCTGACACTATGCACTTAATAAACAAGAATTCCACTGTAAATGCTTGCATATTTTCTCACCCAAGAAAATGAACTACATCAGTCCAAAACCTTACAGTTGAGCCACTTGAATTATTAACTTGATGAGAATCTGTAATATCAACATCTGCATTTTATCAACCCCGCACATATGGCATGAATAATGTGATAGAAGGATCAGGATCATCCTGCATGATTTCTGCAGCACGATGAAATTCCTCTTTGAGCACACGTATACTGTGCTTGTCAACAACACAGCCCAAATCATGAGAAATCTCGAAGGGGTCTTCATTTAAATAAAAAATGCATCTTTTTAGTGTCTGCTTCCTCCAACAGATTCTGTTGTGTTCAAATGCACAGGTTTCCCTTTAACCTCTTTTTCAGAGGAGCTGCATAGGGGTTCATTATAGCTCTCAACCTCTTGCTCAACTTCCTTGGCAACTTGCCTGGCAACCTCCAAAGCATCACCCTCAACAAACTGGAGATCAATTTCTGTAGACCTTCTGGCATCCTCTTCTGATTTATTCTGTTCAACTTCAGGCCACCTCTTTGAAGCTCTATTTCCTTCATCAATTCCAGTTGAATTTTCCTCCATATTAATCCTTGAAGCTGACTCCCCATAAAGGCTTGTCACCATGGCAGTATATTTCCTATAGTCTCCATCTCCAACACCAATTCTTGTATCCTCCTGGTTTCCAGCAGAGTAACTGGTTCCAGAGGCGTCCTCTGTGGAATTACTGTTTCTTGTCTCACAGCCCTCTACAACCCCACATTCAGACAATGGCTCTCTTAAACCTTTTCTGTACCTAGAGGAACCATCAACCGTTTTCAGTGGCATATAGCTTGGCTTATGGCCACTGAAACTACTGTTTATGGATGACATCATGCTTGTATTAATAGAACTTGAATCATTAAGTTGAAATCCTTTTTTTTTTTTAAATACACTCGGTTCTCTTATCCATATCAGCAATCTCAGAAGAAATTAGACACCCATTCATTCCTTTTGGGGAGCCAGAGTCAGGATTCTCATCTGATGCCTTGATAGGCACTTTAAGATCAGCTGATGGAATACATATTTCTTGTCCATGTATTGGTTTAGTTGATGCGACCAAGCCTAGCTGTGATTCCTTTGTAATATGCCTATCTGTTTCCTTACACATATGAGAAATACCTGTCCACTCACCGGCATGCACCTCTGACTTTTGTCCTCCAAGGTCATCCCCCAACTCCATGGGTTCTGCAGCTTCAGCTATTGTTTCTAACTCTGAATCTTTTTCTTTTGGAGAAGAATGGATACAAGTGGGTGGAACATCTTCAGCATAGTGCACAGACGTTTCTTCTGCATCAAGGCAGCTTTTATTGCTTGAGCTCTCAAGGTAACTTGGCTTAGAAACACCTTCCTCCATCAGTCAAACCAAATAAAGCATTTATCATCATACTAGTGATTAGAAGTCTATGTACATTCTGGGAAGTAATCCGGAACTCTGAATTGAGTTGAATCAAGCGGTCGATATACGCATATGAAACTACAAAAACAGAGGGACTACAGTGCACATACTTGAAAATCCTCTCCAAATACACCGCTGATACTTTAAATATGCTAAAATAACTCGAGGCGGAGCTGACCAGTTTGTATTTGGAGGAGTAATTCTGGATCATACTGCAACAGTCTGATCAAGGCGGAATTACCTTAACTAATACGACCACCTTTCCTGCAAAGATAAGCAAATTTCGACCATGTGTCTCTGTCTTTTGTCGGTGGAAGAACTAATGAACGAACAGCTAGTACCCTTTGCCACATCTTAACATTTCGTTTGTCAAAGCTCATGACTGACACGTACACGATCCCACAATCATGTATACTTGAGGATGACATATGCACTACCTTTTAGTCGATAACCAACTTCTACTTCATGAGAGGAATTCACACTTATACAAGCATTTTTATCCTGAGAAACGTTCTTATCATCATAAAGAGCCTGAAGAACCTCAGACAACGGTGGAGCTGACACCATCGCCTTGATATCTTCAATCTTATCTGAAAGATCTGACATTAGACCTTTGAGCACATCAATCTCATCATCCACGACAGTTGTAGCCAGTGTACCAGTATGGAGATCTCCCTTGGGAACATTATTTGTCTGTGCATATTTGCCAGAACTTTCACCTTGTCTCAGCTTCATTTGTATACAAGCTGGGATCTTAAATAACTTAGTGCATTTGAGGACTTTTATCCTGGTTAACAAGCTTTAACTCAGATGAATTACAAACTTCACCATCAATTTGCAGAAACAGGCATTTCTATGCATATATCATATTCCCACAGAACCCATAGGAGACAAAGGTGATATGGGTGAGCTATGATTTCGGACAAATCCCCAATTTCGTAGCGCAGCCAGTGCTTACTATGAATTATGCGCTACGAAACCACCTAAACATTTTGCGCTGCGAAACTGCTAAAAGAGTTCATGTGCTCATTTGCAGACATTTAGCATTGAAATTTTGTCAGTGATAACAGTGGCTCCACTTGGGATAGTGTGCCCTTGTGGTACACTAAGAACCTGCAGTTCCGGTGCCTTATAAAATTTATTTGACAAACATAAATTTGCTTGACCAGCATGACTGTAGGAGAAAGAAAGCTACTTCTACTAAAAAAAAAATGCTCAATTGACCTTGAGCTTATTTGCATTTACCTACCTACCTACCCTAATAATTTCAAACTTCTTTCTGCTCAATCTATGTGAAATTTCCAATGTAGCCAATCCTCTATTTTATCTGATATTTGATTTCTTTGACTACATCGAAGTTCAGAGCCAATATGATAATATGATGACCGCTGCCACTGAAACTGCCTCTGATCTTCATAGCAAAACTGAAAAACTTGAGAGTAAAATTCTTCCATGTAGTCAGCTACAGGATCCCAGAATACATGATCAGCTAGATTTTTCTTGTAACTTTTCGGCTGTGCAAACTGCTCTTCAACAACAGTGTACAGCTCCTTAACCGTGAAAGAGAAAGGAAGTGGCACTCTCTCCTTGTGTTCTGCCATAGAAAGCTTCTGAAAATAATGATCATGATTATGAAGACTGTATGCCTGAATTTGTTCTTCCAAACCTTTAATGTCTTTCTCAATGTCCTCGGCAACTTCATCCAAAAATTTCATCTTATCCTCTGCCTTACACTCAAAGGATTTTAGATATGAGGACAAGGACAAAGAAAAAATTTCTTTTGTTTCTCCATTACTATGATCATTATTCCATTGTTTAAAACCTTCAACTGAGGGAGAGTCTGCCACCACCTCTGACCTATCTATCCATTCCTCCAAAAACATGAGCCATAGGTCTTGAAATGACTTAATGGATTTGGCAGGAAAGCTTTCAATCCACCGTTTACATTTCCCTTGAAGTGAATCATAGAATAACCTAATGCAAACATCCTCATGTTTAACTCTAAGAAGCTGTGAAAATTCACAAAAATCTGATATATGCTTCAAAGTTAAACTCAAATCTTCCCCATTGAATTTTGGACCATTCCCTAGAAAATATGCATCCTTGGGAAAATGATTTGGGAAACCATGAATCCCTGAAAAATCTATGCATGCATACCTTGAAGTAAGAATGATAGCATCTGGGTCCTTCATAACTCCAGTGGAATCACCATGAATGTATGAAGTTTGAATTCTTCAACAATGGAGTCGCCAAGGTAGTTTTGCAGCCTCAAAAACCTTCTGAGCTCCTGCTACCTTCAGAAGTTCAGCTTCATAATTTCGGGAAAGAATGATCTTCAGGCTCCCGGCAGACGCACCAAAATGTTATCACAAAATCAGGTACTGAAGGCTGCCAATCAGCAAGACTCTGTGTAACTGTTTCAAACCAGGCTTTTAACTAAGGCTTAGCCTCCTTAGTCTGAGAGGGCTCTCTCACAGGTTATTAATATTGAACAAGATGGCTAACTCTTATAAGACACATGAAGAAAATATGCTGGCTGGACAAATATCAAATTGATTCCCATTGGGCTTATGGAGTCACTAAAATCTCAGTAAACAAAAAACACCATCTTTTCATAGAAATCAGGGCTCTTTACATCTAATGTTCAAACACAACTTACATAGAACACAGTTTGCCAAAGCATACAGGAAGTCAGAGCATGATACATGAGTTCTGAGTGATTATGCCATAACAAGACTGTAAAAGAACATTAAGAGAATAAACCACCATACATTTGAACAATAAGATCTATTGAGAATCCTGAGAAGAAACAACAGCTATTTGCATTACTGAAATCTGCTTTACATAAACCAAAATAGACTTGTTCTTTTTCAAAACATCCAACCCCAATTACATCCAAGTCTGATCTATATATAGGAATACATTCTTAACCACCTAGAGCTAGCTCGAAGGC
Source organism: Pinus tabuliformis (assembly GCA_031772625.1). Taxonomy (NCBI): domain Eukaryota; kingdom Viridiplantae; phylum Streptophyta; class Pinopsida; order Pinales; family Pinaceae; genus Pinus; species Pinus tabuliformis. Next base: position 300,803,711 of record CM062814.1, read on the forward strand.
TTCTATTAACTATTCCTATCTACTGTTTAACTAATTCATTAATTACATAAGTGCTGAACTGTAATTACAAAAGATCCTAATTAATTCAAAACTCAAATCTGTCCTCCTCGTAGCATGATGACTTTCTGATCCTTGACACCTGTATACTTTCTGTTTTGGCCGAGATATGTTGGAGGAGAATACACTGAACGAGCTGGCTTTGGATACTGGCTGCGTAGATGGCTCATTAATCAATTAAGATAAGTGCCCTGTTTCCACGGTCCTTGTCTCCCATCATTCTTCACTACTTAAAGAACATGTTCCCAGCTCTTTAATTCTTCAAAAACAACGCATATCACCATATTCCCCAATGAGCTGGAAGCCTTGTGGATTGAACAAGTGCCTCTCTGTCAAAATTCCCGCTTGTTTACCAAACTGCCTGTCTGCGCTAAAAACACTACCTACAGCAGTTTCGTAGCGCGCTACGAAACTGCTGTGTAATTTCAAAACACAGTCTTCCAGATGAACTCAAGTGCCCGCAGATGCAGTAAAGTTCAGGGAATATCAATTTCATACCACTCTTCTTCCTTGACCTTTGTAAAGTCAATTGTGTGAGAGATAGGAGGGGCCACAAGCAATCTTGGGTCAAAAGCATCTACAACAGGCTGGGAGAAATAGCCCTGAAACGCAGAACCATGCAATGGTGTCAAGTCAACATCATAGTAATTTTGTTGTTGCCGAAACAGAGCCTTATTTGCAATTTCAACATATAAATATTCATCACTAAAAAGAGCCATATGTATCCTGCCCATAGTGGGAAACATTTTTCCAGTAGGACCAAGGAACCTGTCCCTCGCAATCACATATGTTTCTAGCATTCTTTCATTGAGTAACAATGTTCCCAAGGGCTCTGATATTAGAATATCTGCTTTCTCTGGCAACTCAACCTCTTCAATTTTTCCCCTTGATCACTGGTATATGCTGACCCAAAGATAATATACACGCACAAAATGCAGATCAATCTGACACTATGCACTTAATAACCAAGAATTCCACTGTAAATGCTTGCATATTTTCTCTCCCAAGAAAATGAACTACATCAGTCCAAAACCTTACAGTTGAGCCACTTGAATTATTAACTTGATGAGAATCTGTAATATCAACATCTGCATTTTATCAACCCCGCACATATGGCATGAATAATGTGATAGAAGGATCAGGATCATCCTGCATGATTTCTGCAGCACGATGAAATTCCTCTTTGAGCACACGTATACTGTGCTTGTCAACAACACGGCCCAAATCATGAGAAATCTCGAAGGGGTCTTCATTTAAATAAAAAATGCATCTTTTTAGTGTCTGCTTCCTCCAACAGATTCTGTTGTGTTCAAATGCACAGGTTTCCCTTTAACCTCTTTTTCAGAGGAGCTGCATAGGGGTTCATTATAGCTCTCAACCTCTTGCTCAACTTCCTTGGCAACTTGCCTGGCAACCTCCAAAGCATCACCCTCAACAAACTGGAGATCAATTTCTGTAGACCTTCTGGCATCCTCTTCTGATTTATTCTGTTCAACTTCAGGCCACCTCTTTGAAGCTCTATTTCCTTCATCAATTCCAGTTGAATTTTCCTCCATATTAATCCTTGAAGCTGACTCCCCATAAAGGCTTGTCACCATGGCAGTATATTTTCTATAGTCTCCATCTCCAACACCAATTCTTGTATCCTCCTGGTTTCCAGCAGAGTAACTGGTTCCAGAGGCGTCCTCTGTGGAATTACTGTTTCTTGTCTCACAGCCCTCTACAACCCCACATTCAGACAATGGCTCTCTTAAACCTTTTCTGTACCTAGAGGAACCATCAACCGTTTTCAATGGCATATAGCTTGGCTTATGGCCACTGAAACTACTGTTTATGGATGACATCATGCTTGTATTAATAGAACTTGAATCATTAAGTTGAAATCTTTTTTTTTTTTAAAATACACTCGGTTCTCTTATCCATATCAGCAATCTCAGAAGAAATTAGACACCCATTCATTCCTTTTGGGGAGCCAGAGTCAGGATTCTCATCTGATGCCTTGATAGGCACTTTAAGATCAGCTGATGGACTACATATTTCTTGTCCATGTATTGGTTCAGTTGATGCGACCAAGCCTAGCTGTGATTCCTTTGTAATATGCCTATCTGTTTCCTTACACATATGAGAAATACCTGTCCACTCACCGGCATGCACCTCTGACTTTTGTCCTCCAAGGTCATCCCCCAACTCCATGGGTTCTGCAGCTTCAACTATTGTTTCTAACTTTGAATCTTTTTCTTTTGGAGAAGAATGGATACAAGTGCGTGGAACATCTTCAGCATAGTGCACAGACGTTTCTTCTGCATCAAGGCAGCTTTTATTGCTTGAGCTCTCAAGGTAACTTGGCTTAGAAACACCTTCCTCCATCAGTCAAACCAAATAAAGCATTTATCATCATACTAGTGATTAGAAGTCTATGTACATTCTGGGAAGTAATCCGGAACTCTGAATTGAGTTGAATCAAGCGGTCGATATACGCATATGCAACTACAAAAACAGAGGGACTACAGTGCACATACTTGAAAATCCTCTCCAAATACACCGCTGATACTTTAAATATGCTAAAATAACTCGAGGCGGAGCTGACCAGTTTGTATTTGGAGGAGTAATTCTGGATCATACTGCAACAGTCTGATCAAGGCGGAATTACCTTAACTAATACGACCACCTTTCCGGCAAAGATAAGCAAATTTCGACCATGTGTCTCTGTCTTTTGTCGGTGGAAGAACTAATGAACGAACAGCTAGTACCCTTTGCCACATCTTAACATTTCGTTTGTCAAAGCTCATTACTGACACGTACACGATCCCACAATCATGTATACTTGAGGATGACATATGCACTACCTTTTAGTCGATAACCAACTTCTACTTCATGAGAGGAATTCACACTTATACAAGCATTTTTATCCTGAGAAACGTTCTTATCATCATAAAGAGCTTGAAGAACCTCAGACAACGGTGGAGCTGACACCATCGCCTTGATATCTTCAATCTTATCTGAAAGATCTGACATTAGACCTTTGAGCACATCAATCTCATCATCCACGGCAGTTGTAGCCAGTGTACCAGTATGGAGATCTCCCTTGGGAACATTATTTGTCTGTGCATATTTGCCAGAACTTTCACCTTGTCTCAGCTTCATTTGTATACAAGCTGGGATCTTAAATAACTTAGTGCATTTGAGGACTTTTATCCTGGTTAACAAGCTTTAACTCAGATGAATTACAAACTTCACCATCAATTTGCAGAAACAGGCATTTCTATGCATATATCATATTCCCACAGAACCCATAGGAGACAAAGGTGATATGGGTGAGCTATGATTTCGGACAAATCCCCAATTTCGTAGCGCAGCCAGTGCTTACTATGAATTATGCGCTACGAAACCACCTAAACATTTTGCGCTGCGAAACTGCTAAAAGAGTTCATGTGCTCATTTGCAGACATTTAGCATTGAAATTTTGTCAGTGATAACACTTTGAAACAAAAGAGCTTTAGTAACAAATCATCATACAAGAAAAATTAACATAATCTCATTTTTATGTTAATCCTCTATTTATAATGTAAGATATTTCTCGAGGTTCGTTTTCTTGATTGCCTTCTTTCCAATTTGATAAGCATTTTAGGCTTAGCTGGATTTTCTTTTCATTTCACAATAAAATGGAGTAATGTTTTCTCTTTCACCTTAGCATAATCATTGGGTGGATCATTTTTATGCTCTAATTTATATTAACGGGAGCTAATCTCTAAGGATAACTTTAATGAAGATGATTTCGTTTATGTTCATTTTCAGTTTTTTTAACCAAGTAAAGTCCCTCGTTTTTTGTTCTTTGTTCTTCAAGTTGGCATTCAAATAAGTTTAAGATGATCTTTTGCCACTATGCATTTATTCCTAATAGATGGGACATTGACATCTAAAAGGGTTAAAAGACATCCATGTCGAGGCTATAGACGCTCGCTGGCAACATTGGCCATGCCTATTGATCTGTATTTGTATGATTAATTTTGTTGTGTTGTTGAAGCCCCGAAAATCGGGTCTACAACAAGGGGGATACCCGCCCGGTCCGGACCTTGGTTGGCAGCTCCTTTTCTGTTTGGTATAGCGGGTTCAACTGGGGATATGGGACCAGTTTCCCAATTTATGTGTGTGTGTGAGACGGATTGATATTTCTCTTTCTAACAGTTTCTAAATGAAATACTTCAATTCTAATTCTAATCTAACAATAAGGAAATTGTATTCTAATAAGCAGAAATATCTAAGTCTACACTAACCCGGGGTGTAATATTTCTGTTACGCGATCTAAAATGATTTCAAATAACAACTGGTAATAAAGATCATTCAACTGTTATGAGAAAAGAATTCAATAAGGATGAACCACTTTGTATAAAAAGTTAGACGAAACAGTTGTGAAAAACATATTGCATAATAAGCTACTCATACATTAAGCATAAATAAATAGCTATCACCGTACAAAAGTGCCAAATGATAACTCAGGCATTCACGCATTAATATATAAACAACTGAACTTGAATATCACTTTAACACAGAAGATAGAAATAGTTAAGAGATAGAAGTACCATTTATAACTAGTCCTACTCATGAGCTTCAAGCGATAATGATTTATCTCTTCTTGATCTAACATCCACTAAGAGTACAGAAGTACAACATCAGTAGCAGATATTAAATGCAAATATCAATAAATCTTGTTCCATTCATTCATCAAAACCTCCTCAGAGGGTACAAAAGTGCATGTTCTGGGGATAAGTTTTTGACAAATTTCAGGACCCTTCTCTAAATGCATGAGAAGGGTTTAAATACTACTAACTAAATCTAAAAATAACTTATTACAAAAATGTAGGATGCGGTTTAAATGACCGTCCTCATTTTAGGCAAAAATAAAACAAAATTTAAAACTAAAACTGAATCTAAAATTAACAACTAACTATTTCTGTATCTGCTCCTTGAAATCGCAAGCATTCAACATTTGCTTGAGTAGAGTCGGCTGACCGACTTCCGATTTTAGCTGAGCTGAGAAAACAAAATCGGAAAGAGCTGGCGCCATCTTCTCGGCAGAACAAATTTCTGGGCTTACAGGTGACTGAGCACTAAGGAGTTTTCCTTTTTAAGAAGTTTTGCCCAGCGACTAGGTGCTAATCACGCATCGGAAACTACCTCCGTTTCTTGATCCGGGCTTCTTTGGTGCGTTTTTCGCCTTTTGCGTGTTTTCTTTTAGCGGATATAAAGCTCAAACTTTGTGAAAATAATGATTCCGTAAGCTTTTTGACTCTTAGTTTTAAACTATCTGTTTCTGATATCAGCATTGTTGAGTATCCATTTAACCATGTCTGTATATGGGAGAATTTTGGGCCTTGCCGCTATCCGATGTAAGAATGAACAAGCTAGCTCTGTGATGGATGCCTAAGAAGAATTATGTGAGCCCGCAGTAGCCTCGACCTTCATTACCCTTGGATTCTCCTCCTCCAGTAGATTATACATGCCTTCCCAGGTAGCAATCCCAGCATCTCGGTTACAGGTTGTGTCTGTATACAAGGGCGCCATTTATTTCTCTTCAAAGCTCGGGGTTTTGGTTTTCTTTCCCATAGTATCCTGCGTGCTGCTTTGTATCATTCTCTATTCTTCGTTCCTGCAATTTACAAGTGAAGTGAGAATAATGATAAGGAATGGTGATGGGAAAGTTTTAAATGCAGAAGACATATAAAATATACCACCTTACGTGAAATGACTTCTTGATAAGCGCGAAACCATATTTCCATTAATAACTGGCAACTAACTCATTAATTAGCATTAAAACGCATAACCAGGTCTGTGTTTATGGAAACTACCTTTTTGAACTGCGAGCCCGAAAGATCTGCGATGAGGCGATTTTGCAATTTGCTTCGCAATATCTTAGATCGCAACATCGCAGAATAACGACATCGCATGCTTTCTATATCGCAAATTAACACTATCTCATTATCGCATAGCTGCTCTATCGCAATATCGCAATATCGCAAGAACACAGTGTATGACAATTTTCGTTAAGCTATTTTCTGCGATTTGCGATATGCGCCATCGCATATCGACAGTTTAAAGTTTTTTAATGTAAGCAGTGTTTGATGCATGCGATGCGATATATGTTTGTAGTCGCGCATTGCGATCTCGCAATTTTAGAATTCGGCTTGCAAGGAGGTATACTGCTATCTCTTTGCGATGCGATATTTCCGAAGGAACTTCTACTTTATCATAAAACTTAGGCTTTTTTAAGATTTTCAAGAGATTTTCCTAAGTTTATGATGGTAAGTTTTATCAAAAAGGAAATACAAGCACTAATTGATTTTTTTAAATTTTTGACTAAGGGTCCCCACTTATTGAGTATTAAGAGTAACACTAAATAAGAAGGGGGGTTGTTGGTGGTCTGTGCTAATAACAATTACAGATTAATAAACATGTGCTTGCTTCTTGCTTTTTGAGTTGAGGTTTCCTTAGTTGTTGGTGCTTACAAACAGGTAAATTTCCTTAAGTTAAACAAGACATTCATGAGCAAAATAGCTTCAAAAATGAATAATGAATAGAAAACATCTATAGTACAACAAACCATCAAAGAGACACATTAACACAGTGTTTTGATGAAGGATTTCATCCCTCTTGGGCTACATCTCCTTGGTCCAACTTCCATGGTTTGGGCTTCTGTATTAGCTCAATGTGGCAAAAATGTTGTTTACAAAGCTCTATGGCTCTTGATACCTACACCAATTTGTTCATAAGGTCCAAATTAGCTAAGAACACTTCTTTATGATCTCAATTTGGTTGAAAATTGAGTAAGTTATGCCTCATTCAATTTTTCCTAGGAAACCTCTAATAAATCTAGAGAGACTCCAGTTAAGTCCGCCAAGTTTGGTGGCGGTTCCAGATTTGGTGGCTTTGCCATAAATTCTGCTAACTTAATCAATAGGTTAATTAAGGCTTAAACGTGGATTAACGGTGCACTAATCACGCTTTCGTTGGCCCTTGGACGTATGGCTAAGGTCATATGGGGTGGGGGCTGGCTCCCACTACCCTGCCGTCGGCATAAAGCAATGGCTTAACAAAATGTGCAATGGCAAGGCTTTGTAGTGAGATGGGGGAGGTTGTGGGTTCCATTACCCCTCCGTCTGCTCCTCATATAATTTTGACAATTAAAACATTAAATGTGTTATTTGAAATATTTCGATGCGGTTGAAATAGTTTGGAGTTTATGTAATTTATATATATGTGGAAATTAAAACATTAAATGCGTTGTTTGAAATATTTCATTGCAGTTGAATTAGTATGGAGTTTACATAATTTATATATATGTGGATTTATTATAATGTTTGTTAATTAGTATATATATATATATATATATATATATATATATATATATATATATATATATATAACAAAACATAATTTCCACCTTAGAGGCTAAGTAAGCAATTTATTTTTCACACAACCACACTCCAGAGGTGACACTTGTCACAACCCATTGGGAAAAATCTAAAGAAAATTCCCCTTTCTGACTGGACTGCTGACTGGACAGCCATGTCATCATTTTGTGCCATTCTGCAATTTTTTTAGTTGTTTAGGAAAACTAACAACAGGCCTTTTCTCTTCATTCTGACTCTGTTTTCGACGAAACAAATTGTGTTGCGATCGTCTTGATGAGATGGATGCAACCATATAGCTTTCGAGCTAATATGAGAACTTTGAATTTTGAGCTAAATACTGAGCACCTGATCATTCCTCCCCACTAGAAGCCTTTTGGACCCCAAAAGATACTATTATCTACAAGTGGATGAGGGTACATCCCCTCACTTTTCCAAGCTCAATCCAATTGGCTTTTGACAAATTTGTTTCCTTGATCTCCTCTCTAAGGAAATCAACATTCACTTGCCTTGAGGACCTCGTTCTTCTTTCACGAATGACGTCTTGTTGAAACTCATTCAATAATTCTATGGGAATGCATTCAAAATATGAAATCTAAACATTCTCTCATTGTTCAACAACTTGAAGCTTCTTTTTGCAAAACTGACACCAGCTTGCACCACCGACTTGAAACTTGTGATTCAAATAATACATGTGCCTATCTTTGCCCTTTTCAAGTTGATCTTGCACTGTTTGTTGCACCATTTTCAGTCATTCATAGAAACTCGTGGTTTTGTCCATGTCACCATAAAAAATAACATTCTTCGTACCAAGATGACATAACAAAATGTAATGCAAATGGATGAAAAATTTCACCACTTGATTTACATGATTTAAGCCCGATTGTACATCTTGAAAGTATGAAATTTTCTGAACATAACTTTCATGTAAACCATAATGACGCTTGAATACAATAGTTACATAAACAATAGGCCAAAAAGGCATAATAATGAACTTGTTGCTTATACCTCTTTTGTACCTTCGAACCAAATGAAATTTTTTACAAGTATCCATCCAATGATAGTGCATGGATCGCTGCAACTTAATCTTTACACCATGGAAATCTTCTTAATGAAATAAGATGGTGAAGTTGCTTGTATAAACCTGAAACCCAAATGAACCTTTCAAGTTTGAAAGAGCATAAAAAAGAATTGAACTAATCTTTTGGTTTGAAGCAACACATGCCTATTGCTATTTGCCTCCCCACTAGAAGACTTTCCACACACATGACAATGCATGCCAAGGAGCTTCGAAAGAAGAAATGTTAAAAACAACTCTCCTCCAACATTGGGCTGCTCCCAACAAACCTCTTATCAAAATGATGATCTTGGGCATTGACCAATCAACAATGGCATCCAACTTGGAGAGGCTTGCCTTCAACTTACCTCCTCCAATATCATGGCCAAATGCATCAAAGAAGTGAAACCCAACTTTTACTTTGATATCTTCAAAACATCAAACAATTTTCCTTCATAGATGACATGTGCATAAGAAAACTTTCTCAACATGTTTATGTCACCCAAGTAGACAATTTCTTCAAGAAATGACTCTTTTTTTCCATAATTCAAATACATGTATGTAGTAGAAGTGCTACAAAGAACATACAACATTAAAATCCATACGAACCATTATTTTTTTGTGGTATGTATATTCTTGCACTGACCTCTTTTTACAACTTTGCTTTGGCAAAAACTACTCATTTTGTCCTCTTCCTTGAAATACTTACCATTCCTTTTTGGCACTATGACCATCGGTGCACAACATGGCGTAAGGGATGGTTGAATGAGCCCATTGTTGAACAAACTTTTGCATTGCATTGGTTCTCTACACTTTGCAATTTTGTCAACTCTTGCATGCTAGCATCACAAAGAGAAACCTCTTGCTGCAAAGATATTTCATGTGAAGTTTCTTTCTCCTTGAAGGACTATCCTTTCACAACCTAAAATACTTCATCACTCTGATGAACTGAACCAACCAAATCAAAATTGAAACTTGCATTACATGCAACAACATTTTCATAAACAATATCATCATTTTGCTTGAACATGAGAAGTACTAAACTTTTACTTGAATTCACTAGTATTTTTGCCTCCCCTACCTTAACCAAAGAAATGTTCTGCTTTTGCGATGGGCTCTCACTATGTACTCCACGCCATCCTTGAATAAGTGATACTTGTTTTCATGGTGGTAAAACATTGCTTTCGAGTCATACAAATATGGACTACCCAAAACAACACCTGAAATATCAAGCGGTACCACATGTAACTCTACTTCGTCAACAAAATTTGCAGTGATTGCAAACTTAAACAAACTTTTTCTTGTAACTTGTAAACATGTGTCTCTTGTTATCCATCCCAAAGAGTATGGTTTATGGTGAGGTACAGTTTCAAGATTCAATCTGTTGACTAAGTCTTTAGAGATTAGATTCGCTTGTGACCCACTATCAAAGAGTGTGTCAATCTTGGTGTGTTTAGAGATGACCCTAACATGAAATAACTCAATTCGTCTCTTTTCATCTAGAGTAGTAGTAGTGTTACAGTTTTGCGAACCAGTGCTTTCAACATATTGTTTTCCTTTGATTCCCATCACAATGATTTTATTTTTTTCACGTGATTCAGAACCTAAATCTTCTTGAGTGATAGCAATGGTTTTCTATTTACTTTTGTTGTTGAACTTATTTGGTCTCATTTCTAGATGCAATTTCCAATAGTTATCCTCATTATGTCCCTCTTTTGAAATCAAGAACAAGATCTGAATAATGAACACGTAAATCTATCTTCTCTTAAGGTAAATTTGAACTAGTTTATACATCCACAACTGAAAGGGATTCATTTAGCCAAGATTATAATGCTGATAATAATGTTGTGAATTACCAAGACGAACATTTCTAGCCATCATTATATTCTGGCAATCATTATTTTCTATATCCAGATATATTTTCACATCAGATTACATTAAATAATGGCCTTCATAATCCTTCAGTTGAAACTAGATCCGTAGCTAGTTCTGAACACCTCGAGATTGTCATTCAATCGAATGATAATTCTTTTTTTACTAACGTTGTTACTGAACTTTCCTCCCACATTTTTAATGTCGTTCTTAATTCAGATCAGTTGTATAATTCTCAGGAAAGGGAAGAAATATATGATGATTACCTAAATGTTCATACGAGGATTCTTATCTTTTACAAAGTGAATCAAATTTAAAAATATATTTCAATGAAGAAGATTCAAACACTTTAATTTTGTCTCCTCCGGTTGAACACGAATGAGATTATGAACATTTTGATGAAACTAATTTATAGGTTTCCAACGTAATTCATTCTAATTCTTCTTTGGGAACTTGTTTTGATGAAATTTTGTTAGAACACTCTTCTGGTGGCAAACCTATTTGGTTCCAAAGTTGCCCTTGTAATTATAATATAAATAATGATTTGTTAGATTTTTCTTATTCTTTTATATTTCAATTATTTGATATTCTATGCTGGTATGTTAAACTGCTCGATATTGCACACGCACGAGATACATTAACAAAAAAGGATAAAGTTGAAATTCAGAGCTTTATTTCTAAACATCAAGAGCCATTACTCTTTCAATTTTGTCTAATGTTCAACTCATATCAATTTTCTTCTCTTTCTCAAAGGCATTGCCAACAAAAAATTGTACTTGAGTGTGTACCTTTACAATATGATCAGCCATCTAACACAATTGATGACCTTCCATCATATGTACATAAAACTGACAAGTTGATGCAGGTCATTGCATTAAAAATAATATTTTCACAATCTAACTTGTTATCCTCTTCTTCATATCACTTCCAATCTCCAACTAATATCCATCCATATTTTTATGATCCCATCAAGATTTGATTGGAAGAAAATCTCCAAGAGAGGGTGAATGTAAATAAGTTACTTCTTATGCATACATTAACAATAGTTGTACATCGTGTTTTCCGATCTATTTATGTTGGTTTAAGTAGATTTATACTTTTGATACTAATGCTTGATGTATATATTCATGCAGAAAATAAGATGCTTGAATGGCTTCATTGGAAACACGATTTCACTTAGTGTTAGTCTACTTTTTAGATTATGATTAAGATTAGTTTAAATTGAATAAGAAGATGATTTTGAACTTTGATTAATACATGGGAGAAAACGAAGATTCATCCGACAAAATTATGATCGAATTATTCCAGGTACACATTTATATGTTCATCCTCATCTGGTTTGCGCTTTATTCAGCATTTCTTTTCTCTTTTAATCATTATTTCTTTCTTATGTTTTGTTCTTCTTCTTGGAGGCTCCCATGGATTTGATTTGTAGATTTAGCTTTGCTTGCAACTAACATTTTGGAAGAACAATCATCATATGATATTGGGGAGTTTTCTCTTTTCTAATTTTGCGTACATTTTGAAATCGATTGTCAGTATTATTCATAAAATTAAAGACTCGCAAACTATCTTTAAGCAAGATTTGCAAAAGTAAGAAAACCCCTGTCAAAACATACAACAATAACTCTAAATCAATAACTATTCTTTGAAACAAAAGAGCTTTATTAACAAATCATCATACAAGATAAAATCAACATAATCTCATTTTTATGTTAGTCCTCTATTTATAATGTAAGATATTTCTCAAGGTTCGTTTTCTTGATTGCCTTCTTTCTAATTTGATAAGCATTTTAGGCTTAGCTGGATTTTCTTTTCATTTCACAATAAAATGGAGTAATGTTTTCTCTTTCACCTTAGCATAATCATTGGGCGGATCATTTTTATGCTCTAATTTATATTAATGGAACCTAATCTCTAAGGATAACTTTAATGAAGATGATTTCGTTTATGTTCATTTTCAGTTTTCTTAACCAAGTAGAGTCCCTCGTTTTTTGTTCTTTGTTCTTCAAGTTGGCATTCAAATAAGTTTAAGATGATCTTTTGCAACTATGCATTTATTCCTAATAGATGGGACACTGACATCTAAAAGGGTTAAAAGACATCCATTTCAAAGCTATAGATGCCCGCTGGCAACATTGGCCATGCCTATTGATCTATATTTGTATGAATAATTTTGTTGTGCTAATAACAGTTACAGATTAATAAACATGTGCTTGCTTCTTGCTTTTTGAGTTGAGGTTTCCTTAGTTGTTGGTGCTTACAAACAGGTAAATTTCCTTAAGTTAAACAAGACATTCATGAGCAAAATAGCTTCAAAAATGAATAATGAATAGCAAACATCTACAGTACAACAAACCATCAAAGAGACACATTAACACAATGTTTTGATGAAGGATTTCATCCCTCTTGGGCTACATCTCCTTGGTCCAACTTCCATGGTTTGGGCCTCTGTATTAGCTCAATGTGGCAAAAATGTTGTTTACAAAGCTCTATGGCTCTTGATACCTACACCAATTTGTTCATAAAGTCCAAATTAGCAAAGAACACTTCTTTATGATTTCAATTTGGTTGAGAATTGAGTAAGTTATGCCTCATTCAATTTTTCCTAGGAAACCTCTAATAAATCTGGAGAGACTCCAGTTAAGTCCGCCAAGTTTGGTGGCGGTTTCAAATTTGGTGGCTCTGCCATAAATTCTGCTAACTTAATCAATGGGTTAATTAAGGCTTAAACGCGGATTAATGGCACACTAATCACGCTTTCGTTGGCCCTTGGACATATGGCAGAGGTCATATGGGGTGGGGGCTGGGTCCCACCACCCTGTCGTGGGCATAAAGCAATGGCTTAACAAAATGTGCGCGCGCCCTCCTTTCAATGTATTGTCCTACGGTGCATTGGCAAGGCTTTGGAGTGAGACGGGGGAGGTTGTGGGTTCCATTACCCCTCCCTCCGCTCCTCATATAATTTTGACAATTAAAACATTAAATGCGTTATTTGAAATATTTCGATGCGGTTGAATTAGTTTGGAGTTTATGTAATTTATATATATGTGGAAATTAAAACATTAAATGCGTAGTTTGAAATATTTCATTGCAGTTGAATTAGTATGGAGTTTACATAATTTATATATATGTGGATTTATTATAATGTTTGTTAATTAATATATATATAAATATATATATATATATATATATATATATATCTATATATATAGATATGATAACAAAACATAATTTCCACCTTAAAGGCTAACTAGGCAATTTATTTTTCACACAACCACACTGGCGAATCCGGAGGTGACACTTGTCACAACCCCATTGGTAAAAATCTAAAAAAAATTCTCCTTTCTGACTGGACTGCCATGTCATCATTCTGTGCCATTCTGCAATTTTTTTAGTTGTTTAGGAAAACGAACAACATGCCTTTTCTCTTCATCCGGACTCCGTTTTTGACGAAATGAATTGTGTTGCGATCGTCTTGACGAGATTGATGTAACCTTATAGTTTTTGAGCCAATATGAGAACTTTGAATTTTGAGCTAAATATTGAGCATCTGATCATTCCTCCCCACTAGAAGCCTTTTGGACCCCAAAAGATACTAGTATATACAAGTTGATGAGGGTACATCCCCCTCACTTTTCCAAGCTCAATCCAATTGGCTTTTGACGAATTTGTTTCCTTGATCTCCTCTCTAAGGAAATCAACATTCAATTGCCTTGAGGACCTCGTTCTTCTTTCACGAATGACGTCTTGTTGAAACTCATTCAATAATTCTATGGGAATGCATTCAAAATATGAAATCTCAACATTCTCTCATTGTTCAACAACTTGAAGCTTCTTTTTGCAAAACTGACACCAGCTTGCACCACCGACTTGAAACTTGTGATTCAAATAATACATGTACCTATCTTTGCCCATTTCAAGTTGATCTTGCACTTTTGTTGCACCATTTTCAGTCGTTCATAGAAACTCATGGTTTTGTCCATGTCGCCAAAAAAAACATCCTTCGTACCAAGACGACATAACAAAATGTAATGCAAATGGATGAAAAATTTCACCACTTGGAATACATGATTTAAGCCCGATTGTACATCTTCAAAGTTTGAAATTTTCTGAACATAACTTTCATGTAAACCATAATGACGCTTGAATACAATAGTTACATAAACAATAGGCCAAAAAGGCATAATAATGAACTTGTTGCTTATACCTCTTTTGTACCTTCGAACCAAGTGAAATTTTTGACAAGTATCCATCCAATGATAGTGCATGGATCGCTGCAACTTAATCTTTACACCATGGAAATCTTCTGAATGAAATAAGATGGTGAAGTTGCTTGCATAAACCTGAAACCTAAATGAACCTTTCAAGTTTGAAAGAGCATAAAAAAGAATTGAACTAATCTTTTGGTTGGAAGCAACACATGCCTCTTGCTATTTGCCTCCCCGCTGGAAGAATTTACACACACATGACAATGCATGCCAAGGACCTTCGAAAGAAGAAATGTTAACAACAACTCTCCTCCAAAATTGGGCTGCTCCCAACAAACCTCTTATCAAAATGATGATCTTGGGCATTGACCAATCAACAATGGCATCCAACTTGGAGAGGCTTGCCTTCAACTTACCTCCTCCAATATCATGGACAAATGCATCAAAGAAGTGAAACCCAACTTTTACTTTGATATCTTCAAAACATCAAACAATTTTCCTTCATAGATGACATGTGCATAAGAAAACTTTCTCAACATGTTTATGTCACCCAAGTGGACAATTTCTTCAAGAAATGACTCTTTTTTTCCATAATTCAAATACATGTATGTAGTAGAAGTGCTACAAAGAACATACAACATTAAAATCCATACAAACCATTATTTTTTTGTGGTATGTATATTCTTGCACTGACCTCTTTTTACAACTTTGCTTTGGCGAAAACTACTCATTTTGTCCTCTTCCTTGAAATACTTACCATTCCTTTTTGGCACCATGACCATCGGTGCACAACATGGCGTAAGGGATGGTTGAATGAGCCCATTGTTGAACAAACTTTTGCATTGCATTGGTGTCTCTACACTTTGCAATTTTGTCAACTCTTGCATGCTAGCATCACAAAGAGAAACCTCTTACTGCAAAGATATTTCATGTGAAGTTTCTTTCTCCTTGAAGGACTATTCTTTCACAACCTGAAATACTTTATCACTCCGATGAATTGAACCAACCAAATCAGAATTGAAACTTGCATTACATGCAACAACATTTTCATAAACAATATCATCATTTGGCTTGAACATGAGAAGTACTAAACTTTTACTTGAATTCACTAGTATTTTTGCCTACCCTACATTAACCAAAGAAATGTTCAGCTTTTTGCGATGGGCTCTCACTATGTACTCCACGCCATCCTTGAACAAGTGATACTTGTTTTCATGGTGGTAAAAGACTGCTTTCTAGTCATACAAATATGGACTACCCAACACCACACCTGAAATATCAAGCGGTACCACATCTAACTCTACTTCGTCAACAAAATTTGCAGTGATTGCAAACTTAAACAAGCTTTTTCTTGTAACTTGTAAACATGTGTCTCTTGTTATCCATCCCAAAGGGTATGGTTTATGGTGAGGTACAGTTTCAAGATTCAATCTGTTGACTAAGTCTTCAGAGATTAGATTCGCTTGTGACCCACTATCGAAGAGTGTGTCAATCTTGGTGTGTTTAGAGATGACCCTAACATGAAATAACTCAATTCATCTCTTTTCATCTAGAGTAGTAGTTGTGTTACAGTTTTGCGAACCAGTGCTTTCAACATCTTGTTTTCCTTTGATTCCCATGACAATGATTTTATTTTTTTCACGTGATTCAGAACCTAAATCTTCTTGAGTGATAGCAATGGTTTTATATTTCCCTTTGTTGTTGAACTTATTTGGTCTCATTTCTAGATGCAATTTCCAACAGTTATCCTCATTATGTCCCTCTTTTGAATAGTGTTTACAGATAACTTTCTCCCCTTCTTTCTTCACACTTGCATTCTTCTTTCCCTTCCATTTTCCTCCTTTCTCTTTCTCCTTACCCTTAGGTGGTTTTTTATTAATATCCTATTCATAAGTGTTCTTTCCTATAGATTCAAGATGTGTGGCTTGCACACATACTTCATCCAAATAAGTTGGATTGAACATAAGAATAGTATGTTTTAGATAGGAATGTAAACCCCCAATATATTTCAGCAGTGTATCTTGAGAATTCAAATTCACTCCTAATAACAAAGCCCTTTTCCTAAACTCCTGTGTATAATCTTAGACTGTTTGACCTTTAAGCTACCTAAAATTTTGCCAACTCATAATGGCATTTTGCATATAGGCTAAAGGATAAAATTGTCTTTTAATTACAGAAATAAATTCAACTCAAGAAATGGATATCTTACCATGGATTCTAATTTCCTCTTGAGTCTTTGCTTCCCACCAAACTAGTGCGGCTCCTTCTAGCCTTAATGAAGCCAACTAGATCTTTATGTCGTCTTCTTGAAGGTTCTGACTTCTGCAGTATACCTCCAACTGTCGAATCCAATTATCCAACTTTTCTGTATTCACCTCTCCATTGTACATGGGAAGTTCAAATTTTATGTCCAATTTCAGTAATGGAGTTTTTCCTTTTGGGGTTTTGGAATGAGTATGGGTAGTTGCAGTGGTGGTAGTGGAAGATGATGCTGTGTGGGATGGTGAAGATGGCGAGGAAGATGATGAGGATGGTGGAGATGGAGGTGGATTTCCACCATTCCCTTTGGAATCCTCTTCTCATATTTTTTATCCTCTGAGCTTCATTCTCCGTGTGGAGGTTTAGAACTCTCTCCAACCATTCTGAGTTAGACTAGCGTTGACTAGCCACCTGTAGACTTCGAATTCAAGAGTGGATAGGTATTTCACCATCCTTGGACATTTATGAACAAACCCCAGATCTTCGAATTTGCTTATCTATCATGCAACATGTCAAACCATTAAGCTATTACAGGAAGTTGCAAGAACTTGTAATTTTCTAGAAATTTCGTTTATGTTCATGGACTTGTTCTTTAGAATTTCTCATGAAATTAGTGTTTTGAAGACTAATTGTGCGCACAATTAGTTTCCTTAATGATCAGTTGATCATCCGGAATCTGCAAAAAAAAAAAAAAAAAACAAAACAAAACAAAACTTGGCATAAAGAACATAAGTATGTTCAAAAAGAAATGGCCAATTCCTTGATGATTCTTACGCAAAAATTAATGCCAAATGAAACAGATTAAGGAGAATCAAAAGCGTAATTTTAGTCCAATTCCTGATGTTGATAACAATCCATTTTTAATAAATATCCATGAAAAATAACTTAACTATTGTTTTGATTTATTTATTGTTTTTTAATTGTTTTGGTGTTTTTTTTAACATAAAATCTATTAATATATATTAAAATAAATCTATTATATAACGTTCATTTGATGCATTATTTGTATAATGCATGTAAGTAAATCACAATCTATAACATCAAACAACAGCGTAATATTGTTAATAGATGTTGCTAAATGTTGCGCTAATTCCCAGTAGGCTTGGCCAATTTGTGTGTCTTCGTAGCTGGGGGATACCACTTTGGCTGACAACAAACATCGGTATCATAACCGGGAGCACGCTCACAAGACTACCCGGGATCACAGAATTTTGGGAAATCTTTGAAGCATTCAATGCTTTGATAGTTAAGGCTCACTGGAGCGATAACATTTGTTGTCAATGTCAACAAAATCAGAATTGGTAAGACAGTAAACATTTTGATATCCATTGTCTTTTTTTGCCATTTTCTTCAGCAGATCGAGAGTCATAGTGGCACGTGTTTAAAGAAATAATGTTCCCGTGTTTCTACGAATGATTGATGCAGAGGTTAAGGCGCGGTCGAAGATTCAGTTGGAGCAGCAGATGCCAAGATCGATATCTTTTCTAATTAGTAGCTTCACAAAATCTGCATGCAATCATCAAATCCCTCAAATCATGCCACAAAATCTGTATGCAATCATGAAATCGCTAAAAATGGATCAACCGAAAGCAGATCAAATCAAGACTTGAGGAATGAAACGAGATTGCGTAGTGAAAGTGCAGATGTAGCGGACAGACGAGTCGAGATAGTGGAATGAGGAAGAGCCAGATAAGCTAATCACAAGGATAGAGCCGTAGTGACTCAAGTAAGAGACCAAAGGAAGGAGCTTGTTCCACGGAACCTAATTTAGCTCGCCCAATTTGGCAAAAACCCTTTACTTAATTCAACAAACAGAAAACACCAAGCAGAGTTTAATTTAGAATCTTTTCTCCATGTCAATGACATCTCAACACCCTTTAGCAATGGCCCTTCATTTCTGAGCGCTCTTATGCAATCACCGTCAAAGTGACAATGCCTCTTCTCGCGTAGCTGGCTGGCGATCACTCTGTTGCAAGAAAGCATAAGCCGAGGCACCAAATGCTCTTATGCACTTCCCAATACAACTCCAGTTCTGAAGCTCCAAAGCTAGTCTCACAAGCTGGTTGTTTCTAACTCGCAGAAGTTGGCTTCACACGCAGATGAATCTCTGGGTTGCATGCTAGCGTTCCCGGTGAATCCGACGTGATATTGGAATTCTTACTGAGCGTAGGAACCCAATAATCCTTTACAACTCAAGTTCGACAGTTCACTAGCTGGAACAAGTTTCACAGTTTACTCAAGCACATTCACACCAAACGTTTACTCAAGCATGAATGAAAGGGTCCCGAAGAACCACGATTTCCTCTCAAACCGTTAGGAATCCAAGGAAACGATTTCTGGGTTATGTAATTTATTCTGTTTCAGAAAAAACCCATGTCTTCGTTTTTCCTGATTTGTTTTGGTTTGATCACAAAACATGTTTCAAAAATGACGTGTCAAAACTGCTGCGTCTTCTGGCAATGTTGTAACAAAATCAAATCAGTTAGGTCATAACTCGATTCCAAACCCATCGATTCTTCTATAAATTGTGATCTGTGTGGGAATGAATTTAGTTCATGGTCACATGAAATGCCACTCTGAAACCCATCGAGATAGCAGCGATGCCCATACGGAAGAGTCACAGCAAAATGAGACACAAGATTGATAAGAAAGTGAGAATGATGTTGAGATTGAGGTTGACCATCGAAACGAGAAATCAAGCAGGATTGATAATTGGATGAAGGGAAAGGGATCCAAGAGACCCAGCTGTGCAACCCAACATGGCACACTTTGTTCACAATTAAGATCAAATGCAAAGAAGGATCTCATTATTACAAAAATTATGAGTTCCAAAAATTCAGAAGCCGAGAACAAAGTAAATGTAGAGAAGTTTCAACTTCCTGTTTGAATTGTTTATATGCAGACTTGGCTTGCTTGAAGAAATGGTCCCAGCGCATACAAGACCTAGCCTAAGAGGAAATATGGTTTTTTTTTTATCAAATCACTAAACTATAGATTTCATTTTTAAATTTGAAATCGAAAATAAACGATTATTTTTTTAAATGATTTTGATTTCTTATAATGCTGTAGTTTTAATGATTTGTGCAATTTCCGAGCAACAGATTTTTTTTTTTAAATAAATCAGTAGACTTTCTGATCTTCCTGATCGCTCGAAGCGCAGGAAGAGAGCATACTACTCTATTGATTTGTTTTTTGGTTTTTTTAAATTTTGCAGGTTAGCGTGGATGAAGTGGCTCTTACTAGTTTATTCATGGGAAATGTTGATGAATTTTTATTTTTATTTGAAAACAAGACCAAAGAAAACTCTACTAGATCTCGTTTTATTTTTCTAATCTATTATACCTTAACTTGAAACTTTTTTTTTTTTAGGTAAAAGAATGTTTCCAAAGAAGCCACCTACGGACTAAGAATTCGAAAATGCTCACATCAAGATTTAAAATTTTTACCTTATGATTTGCAAGCATGTGAGTAACCTGTTTGATCCTTGGATTTGGCGCAAGGTTCTTTTGAAACCAATCTTTGATATTGTTCTTGCTCTCCAAGAAGTACCTGTTTAACATCTTCAAATTTCTCATCCGTAGATGGATTAGTAAGAAATGGGGGGTTTAAAAACACTGAATTTCAAACTAACTAAGTACGAAAAAAATAAATGCTCAAAGTTGAACTCCATTATGAAGATCCTGTTGTCACCAGGTTTCACAAGTTAGTCCATAAAAAGAAATTGCAATAAAAATAACTTCCTAAGTCTATCTCCAAATGATCCTCCCCAGCAACGGCGCCAAAATGTTGGGTCTAAAATGCGGATGCAAATTAGAGTTTCATTTACTATCAATCCAGGTAAGTAAACTTCGAGGATCATCCAATATATAAGGACTTAGATACAAACTAAACTAAGTTAGGTGAAGAAATGCCAAAGATCCCTTATAGGAGGTCTTTCATTGGGATCTCCAACACCTATTTAGTCATTTAATCAAAATGAAATCTAAAAACATTGTGACAAGTGTAAGAAATATTAAAGCTCCCTTACAGGAGACTGTTCATTAATATTTCTAATCATCTTAATCAACAAACTATTTAAACTAATGAAATTAAAGCACTTAAACCTAATTCTGATTGATTGCATGAAATATTAAATGTTGGGTGTGGAGCCTGATTATCTTCTATAGTACCGGCATATTGGACCCCAGTTCAAAATGGGGCGGCAACGCCGCCCATAAAATAATCGCTGCCGTGGGGGGTCCCGGGGGGGGCGGCAGCGACTTTTGGGAGCCCCCCCCTGGTGGGGGGTTTCGGGGCAGCGCCCCCGAAGCTAAAAACAGCTGTAAAATTGCCTTGTAAAAGTATAGTAATTTCTAGTCAATCTGGGCCGTTCATTAGGCGGATGATCTGACGGTAGAACTTATGTTTAGTTTAGGGTTTTTTGCCCTAGAAGGCAACCCCTCTCCTTATATGAGGGCATTGTATTTGAGGCTGTGAGATAGATGTGTATTCGGTGAACGAGAAACATAGAGGTGAGACTGTGAGAGAAAACAGAGGATATTACAGCGGTTTTGTTGTAGGTTGTATCTCTTCATTTTGCTGGATAATAGAAAGGAAGGACTGGCTGTTCGGGGTGGACGTAGCCCAAACTGGGTGAACCACGTATATCTGTGTCTCTCTTGTTTTGTGCGTTTTCTGTGTTTATATTTCTGCAATATTTTATGTGTTCCATTGCTCCGTAATATATAATTTTCTAACATTAAAGCTCTCATACAATAGACTATTCATTTATATCTCAAGCCAATGAATCAGAAACTTAAACTAATTAAATCAAACATTAAATAACAAATTAGATTCATTGAAAGAAACATTAATACTTTCTTACGAAAGGTCATTCGTTAATATTTCAAACATATGAACCAATGATTTAATCTAATGAAATTCACAAACAAACATAAAATGAAAGTTTACCAAAATAAAACAAGCATGCAAGTGAGGCAATGGGGGCCCTCCATAGCTCCACAAGCACACCTAGAAAGAAGTCAAATGTAGAAGAAAATCTAATCCACTTTATTTATCATCAATTGCAAATTGCAATTACAAGTTCCAAGTTCTACATTCCAAGAGATCCTAAACTCTACATTACAATGATTCTAAAATCTAAAATTACAAATGAAGGACTAAGTTTCTAAATTCTAAAAATCAAGATTACAAATGAAGGAGATAACACTCCTATTTATACAACAAGATGAGATAACAAACTCATAATGATGATCCACTATTCCCTCCTTTGATCCACATATTTCTCAACCAATGGTGACACATAACCCTATCCTCCATGATCTCTTCAAATTCGAATTTGAACATAGAGTGCCACATAAGGGTGCCTTAGAAGCTTCCTTTGTACCTACACACGTCAACAAACTCATTCTAATTGTTAGGTATAAGTATATGGATATTATTTTCTAAAGTTTAACCACAAATTCTCTTAAAAATAGTAAGAATTAATAATGTTTGGGAAAACACAATGGTCACCCATTTAATGATGAAAGTGAAGCTAATGTGATGACATGGTGGTGGAATAGAGGTGAAAAAATGTGTGAATGGAGAGAAAGTGGATGTTGAATGGAGTGAAAGTGGATGTATTTTAAGGATAATTCTTAGGCCCAACAGAGGACTTTAACCATCTCAGTAAAAGTGTAGAAAGATTTCTTGAATTCTTCCTCTTTTGAAGAGGGACCTTCAGGCTCTCTTTCTCCGGACATAATGGCTATGGATTCAGGCTCATAAATTTGTATTGATTGTACCTGTTCAATTTCAATTGAAGACAAAACTTGAGGAGTTTCAAGTGCAACTGGAATTGAAACTTTGGGTGTTGGAGATTGTGGCCTTGTGGCTCTCCTTCTTCTGGGCATTACCTCAGGAGTTGCAACCAATAGCTTCTCTTCTCCTTTCTGCAACTTTAACCTTGTAAGCATCACAATTTTGCAACCATTAAAATCCTAATTGCACAAACTCAAGCAAGCAAGCAATTCAATCTTTTGCTATGATACCAACTTGATCTGTATTTGTATGATTAGTTTTGTTGTGTTAATAACAATTACAGATTAACAAATATGTGCTTGCTTCTTGCTTTTTGAGTTGAGGTTTCTTTAGTTGTTGGTGCTTACAAACATGTAAATTTCCTGTTGGTGCTTACAAACATGTAAATTTTCTTAAGTTAAACAATACATTCATGAGCAAAATAACTTCAAAAATGAATAATGAACAACAAACATCTACAGTACAACAAACCATCAAAGAGACACATTAACGCAGTGTTTTGATGAAGGATTTGACCCCTCCTAGGTTACATCTCCTTGGTCCAACTTCCATGGCTTAAGCCTATGTATTAGCTCAATGTGGAAAAAATGTTGTTTACAAAGCTCTATGTCTCTTGATACTTGCACCAATGTGTTCAGAAGTCCAAATTAGCTAAGAACACTTCTTTTTTATCTCAATTTGGTCGAAAATTGAGTAAGTTATGCCTCATTCAATTTTTCTTAGGAAACCTCCGCTAAATCTGGAGAGACTCCAGTTAAGTCCGCCAAGTTTGGTGGCGGTTCCGAATTTGGTGGCTCCGCCATAAATTCCATGAACTTAATTAATGGGTTAATTAAGGCTTAAATGTGGATTAATGGCACACTAATCACGCTTGCATTGGCCCTTGGACATATGGCTGAGGTCATATGGGGTGGGGGCTGGTCGGTAGAGCTGGCTCCCACCACCCCGCCGTCGGCATAAAGCAATGGCTTAACACAATGTGCGTGTGCCCTCCTTTCAACGTATTGTCCTATGGTGCATTGACAAGGCTTTGGAGTGGGGCAGGGGAGGTTGTGGGTTCCATTCCCGCCCCCCCGCTCCTCATATAATTTTTCCAATTAAAACATTAAATGCACCATTTGAAATATTTCGATGTCGTTGAATTAGTTTGGAGTTTATGTAATATATATATATATATATATATGTGTGTGTGTGTGGGGGGGATTTATTATAATGTTTGTTAATTAATATTTAATATATAATAATTATATTATAATATATAATTTTTAAAAAATCTATATATATATATATCAGAACATAATTTCCACCTTGGAGGTCAAGTAGGCAATTTCCCTTTCACACAACCACACTGGCGAATCTGGATGTGACAGTTGTCACAGCCTCATTGGGCAAAAACTGAAGAAGATTCCCCTTGCTGACTGGACTACCATGCCATCATTCAGTTCCATTCTGCGATTTTTTTATTGTTTAGGAAAACGAACAACAGACCTTTTCTCCTTCATCCAGACTCCATTTTCGATGAAACAAATTGTGTTGCGATCGTCTTGACAACACAGACGCAACCATACATTTTTCGAGTCAATCTGAGAACTTTGAATTTTGAGCTAAATATTGAGCACCCGATCACCTATAGTATGGAGGTTAAATTAATACTATGTTTTCTTGACTAGCTTGTTTACTCGAAAACTGATGCCCAACTAAGCTGACTGTTGTACATATAAATTTACTGAAACATTGAATTCATGGGGTAAATTTTTACAAGTTCATGAACGATAATGGTTTATCTATTTATTTGACAACATATAATAGGGACAAAATAGTTAGGATATCTAAATTTGAGCATTTCAAATTGGCTAATTATAATTCCTTCATTTTTAAACTAGGTTTTGTATCTTTACGATAGAGATAACTGCTTCTCCCCAGTGTGTCGCCATTGTTGTAGTGAAAACACAACACCCCCATTTTATTCTATCATAATATACATGGGGACCCTTTGGACTTGCATGTAGACTTTGCGTGCGATTTCTTCATTTCAAGTCTAATTTGTTTTTTATTTACACTTGTTTTATTTTTATAGTTTGCCTGGGTTTGATTAATTCTGTTTGTTAATAAACTTTGTAAATAAGTTTTGTTTAAACATCTTAATTAATTAGATTAATGAATAAAATAGCCCCCGAGACCAAGATGTGTGCATAGGCTTTAAGCCTTAATCATTAAACAATGTGGCATATTGATTAAATATATATGAGAGCTTTTAGGCATTGAGACTTTGATATCATAAGAATCCTTTTAGAAATCTCTGATACCCAAAGTCCTATCCATCATATTAATGTGGCTATTTTCAATAAATGTCTATTATAAAGTGGTTAGGCCATAAAACATATGATAATTAACTGTCGGAGTAAAGGACCCACATTCTATGTCATTGTCTTCGCTCCCGCATATCAGAGGTAATGCATTTCGGTGATTTCCTTTTGAGACACATTTAAAAAACTCTGATAAAATTATTCGTCGATACTCCGATATGGTTCCTCGTCGATATTTCGATATGCCAATCCGTTGATATGGCGATACACCTTGCCTCTTCAACTTCTGATAATGATATCCCTTCAATATCCGATATTTCGATAGTCATGTTCGCAGATACTCCGATATCCTGGTATCTTCGTTCTTCGATATTCCCAATCCTCTAACTCTTCGATAAACCCCTCCTATCCATATCAGAACTTCCATATCGGAACTTCCTATCTATTGTCACTCTTTTCAACCCGCTATATCAAATCTCCGATACAAGACCTCTGATATAATGGACCCGATAAAACTATTAAAGGGAGTTGAATGTGATATCAAATCCACCCAATATCACAACTATTTTGTTGTCTCATTTTAAAAGTTTCAATGAGCTTACCTCCGATACCACTCAGCTCTTCCCACGTATAAGTAAAAGCCACTTTATTAATTTAAAAAGGTCTTTTGGCATAAGTATAGTTTAACGCATTTTTATACTTTAATCTATGTTGTCGTTATTTTAATAAAAAAAGCCAAGTATTTACCATTACTTATGTTTTCTATTTGACTTCAAATACAAGGTTAATTGCAAAAACATATCAATCACCAATGCAATTCCTCCCGATAGCAAAAATGATTTCTTAATTGGTAAAGAGGTTGTTGAATCAGTTGAATAGTGACTATATTACCCACGAATTCTTCCTATCCATTCAAAACAAGCGGGATCATTCTTATCTATGCAAAGCAAATTGGGCAATTCGTTCTAATGTGTTCATCTATGTTTGGCCAGAGTTCCAATTAAAGTCATCTTTGTTGTAATTAACTCTGTAGTTGTTCGATTTGTGCAATAGCACTGTCTTTATGTACAGAAAGGCCGATTATAGAGAAAACATAGGGTTTATGGCTCTGTCCTCATTGCTTAGCATTATTGTAGGGAATGTGATTATGGGTTTGAGTTATTCCAGGACTACATATTTTGTAATAAGCTTTAGCACTGTTTAATAAATTTCCATTCTAATGTACTATTACGAGAATGATGAATTTTCATATTTTTGTCAAAGTTTTATAATTGGTTTTGATATAATCCTAAGTAGTATGTTTATTTAATCTCTAACACTATTGTTGATTAATATTGTGATATGTTGCTGAAGTCTCACAGGAGTTATCTCCAAGAGGCAAAATGAGATCGAAATCATATTTAATTCATTGAATTATACTTGTGGTGAATGATAGCTATTTATTATTCATTTAGAGGTGTATTTTGCGTTTATGTGTATTAATTGAAATGAACTACTTATTTTGATTAATACAAATTTTATAATGAATTATGTTTAATATGAATTAAGGCTTGTAGGTGGACTTACCTTAACAACTATTTATTAATGTAGATTCATTTACCTAGTTGTTTTAACCTTTTATGAGTTTACAAACTATTTTGGAATTCATAATCGAATATTAATTTTGGATTCATTTGTAAACTAGTCCTCCCCCCTATTTTATTTTATTTGCTCTCAGATTGGGAGAAGGTTATCCCATTCTAGTTCAAGAGAAAATGAAATAAAACAGGGGGAAGGACTAGTTTACAAATGAATCCAGAACTAATATTCAATTACGAATTCCAAAATAGTTTGTAAACTCATAAAAGGTTAAAACAACTATGTAAATGAATCTACTTTAATTTGGCAATCATTATTTTCTATATCCAGATATCTTTTCACACCAGATTACATTAAATAATGGCCTTCATAATCCCTCGGTTGAAACTAGATCCGTAACTGGTTTTGAACACCTTGAGATTGTCATTCATTCGGATGATAATTCTTTGTTCACTAACACTATTATTGAACTTTCCTCCCACATTTTTAATGATGTTGTTAATTCATATTAGTTAGATAATTCTTAGGAAAGGGAAGTAATATATGATGATTACCCGAATGTTCATGATGAGGATCCTTATCTTTTACAAAGTGAATCAATTTAAAAGATATATTTCAATCAAGAATAATCACACACTTTAATTTTGTCTCCTCTGGCTGAACACGAATCAAATTATGAACATTTTGATGAAACTGATTTACAAGTTTCCAATGTAATTCATTCTAATTATTCTTTGGGAACTTGTTTTGATGAAATTTTGTTAGAACACTCTTCTAGTGGAAAACCTATTTGGTTCCAGAGTTGCCCTTGTAATTATAATATAAGTAGTGATTGGTTAGATTTTTGTTCTTCTTTTATTTTTCAACTCTTTGATATTCTATGCTGGTATGTTAAACTACTCGATATTGCACATGCACGAGATACATTAACAAAAAAGGATAAAGTTGAAATTCAGAGCTTTATTTCTGAACATCAAGAGCCATTACTCTTCCAATTTTGTCCGATGTTCAGCTCATATCAATTTTCTTCTCCTTCTCAAAGGCATTGCCAACAAAAAATTGTACTCGAGTGTGTACCTTTACAACATGACCAACCATCTAACACAATTGATGACCTTCCATCATATGTACATAAAACTGACAATTTGATGCAGGTCATTGCATTTAAAAGAATATTTTCACAATTTGACCTGTTATCCTCTTCTTTAGATCACTTCCAATCTCTAACTAATATCCATCCATATTTTTATGATCCCATCGAGATCTAGTTGGAAGAAAATCTCCAAGAGAGGGTGAATGTAAATAAGTTACTTCTTGTACATACATTAAAAATAGTTGTACATAATGTTTTTTGTTTTATTTCTGTTGGTTTAAGTAGATTTATACTTTTGTTACTAATGTTTGATGTATATATTCATGCAAAAAATAAGATGCTTGAATGGCTTCATTGGAAACACGATTTCACTTAGTCTTAGTCTACTTTTTAGATTAGGATTAGGACTAGTTTAGAAATTAGTTTAAATTGAATAAGAAGATGGTTTTGAACTTTGATTAATACATGGGAGAAAATGAAGATTCATCACGTAAAATTATGATCAAATTATTCCAGGTACACATTTATATGTTCATCGTCATCTGGCTTGAGCTTTATTTCAACTTTTCTTTTATCTTTTAATCATTATTTCTTTCTTATATTTTGTTGTTCTTCTTGCAGGTTCCCATGGATTTGATTTCTAGATTCAGCTTTGCTGGAAACTAACATTTCAGAAGAACAATCATCATATGACATTAGGGAGTTTTCTCTTTTCTAATTTTGCGTACATTTTGAAATCGATTGTGAGTCTTATTCTTAAAATTAAAGACTCGCAAACTATCTTTAAGCAAGATTTGCAAAAGTAAGAAAAATCTTGTCAAAGCATACAACAATAACCCTAAATCAATAACTATGCTTTGAAACAAAAGAACATTATTAACAAATCATCATACAAGATAAAATCAACATAATCTCATTTTTATGTTAATCCTCTATTTATCTTGGAAGATGTATCTCAAGGTCCGTTTTTTTGATTGCCTTCTTTCTAATTTGATAAGCATTTTAGGCTTAGCTGGATTGTCTTTTCATTTCATTTCATAATAAAATGGAGTGATGTTTTCTCTTTCGCTTTAGCATAATCATTGGGCGAGTCATTTTTATGCTCTAATTTATATTAACGAAACCTAATCTCTAAGGATCACTTCAATGAAGATGATTTTGTTTATGTTCATTTTCAACTTTCCTAACCAAGTAAAGTCCTCGGTTTTTTGTTCTTTGAGTTTAAATATTTTCGTTATTTGTTAATGAACTATCTTTAACCCCTATCTTTAAAGAAAGTAAAACACATTTAAGAGCAGTTACTTAAGGTCACGAGTTCTTTTGGCGAACAAGTTTAGTCGAGTGAATAGTAGTAAGCTTAAAGCTTTTTAGGCCATCCCTTGCTCTTAAGGAGCAATATGGCACCCCATCTATTAAGTAATCTCTATGAGATTAACAGTAACCATAGTTAAACATAAAAACAAAAATGGTCAATTGAAGGATAGGAGGTCTCATCACAAGCCGACCTACCATGATCATAAATTCTAACATTGTGACATTACCATTATTGGTCACCAAGCCAAGGTAATGGATTTCAACCAGAAGGTTGAGAGACAAGAGGTCTCATCACGAGCTGGCTTGTTCACCATGTTAGATATTGCAAATGGAATTGTCGTTAGTTGGTTACCAAGCTAGGACAATGATCTTCAGTTGCAATTCAAATAAGTTTAAGATGATCTTATGCAACTATGCATTTATTCCTAATAGATGGGACACTAGCATCTAAAAGGGTTAAAAGGCATCCCTGTCGAGTCTATAGACGCCTGCTAGCAGCAGTGGCCATGCCTATCATATAGAGGTTAAATTAATACTATATTTTCTTGATTAGCTTGTTTACTCGAAAACGGATGCCCAACTAAGTTGATTGTTGTACATTTAAATTTAGTGAAACTTTGAATTCGTGGTGTAAATTTTTACAAGTTCATGAACGATAATGGTATATCTATTTATTTGACAGCATATAATAGGGACAAAATGGTTAGGATATTTAAATCTGAGCCTTTCAAATTGTCTATTACAATTCCTTCATTTTAAAACTAAGTTCCCTATCTTTATGACAGAGATAACTGCTTCTCCCCTGTGTGTTGCCATTGTTGTAGTGAAAACACAACACCCCCATTTTATTCTATCATAATCTACATGGGGACCCTTTTGGAATTGCATGCAGACTTTGAGCGTGATTGCTTCATTTCAAGTCTAATTTGCTTTTTATTTACACTTGTTTTATTTTTATAGTTTGCCTAGGTTTGATTAAGTTTGTTTGTTTATAAACTTTGTAAAAAAGATTTTGTTTTAAACATCTTAATTAATTAGATTAATGAATAAAATAGCCCCCGAGACCAAGATGTGTGCATATGCTTTAAGCCTTAATCATTAAACAATATGGCATATTAATTAAATATATATCGGAGCTTTTGGGCATTGAGACTTTGATATCAGAAGAATCCTTTTGGAAATCTCTGATAGCCAATGTCTGATCCATCATATTAATTTAACTCTTTTCAATAAACATATATTTTAAAGTGGCTAGGCCATAAAACATATGACAATCAATTGTTGGAGTAAAGGACCCACATTCCATGTCATTGTCTCCACTCCCGCATATCGGAGGTAATGCATATCGGGGATTTCCTTTTGAGACACATTTAAAAAACTTTGATAACATCATTCGCTGATACTCCGATATGGTTCCTCGTCGATATTCCGATATGCCAATCTGCAGATATGTCGATACACCTTGCCTCTCCGACTTCCGGTAATAATATCCCTCTAATCTCCGATATTTTGATGGCCATGATTGTCGATACTCTGATATCCTCATATCTCTGATCTCTGATATTCCCAATCCTCTGATTCTCCGATAAACCCCTCCTATACATATCAGAACTTCCATATCGAAACTTCCTATCGGTTGTCATTCTTTTCAACCCCCGATATCAAATCTCCGATACAAGACCTCCGATATAATGGACCTGATAAAACTATTAAAGCGAGTTGATTGTGATATCGGATCCACTCCATATCAGAGTTGCCCAATATTGCAACTATTTTAGTTTGTCTCATTTTAAAAGTTTCGATGAGCTTACCTCCGATACCACTCAGCTCTTGCCACATATAAGTAAAATCCACTTAATTAATTTAAAAAGGTCTCTTGGCATAAGTATAATTTAACGCATTTTTATACTTTAATCTATGTTTTCGCTATTTTAATAAAAAAATCCAACTATTTACCATTAATTATGTTTTCTGTTTGACTTCATATACAAGGTTAATTGTGAAAACATATCAATCACCAATGCAATTCCTCCTGGTGGCAAAAACAATTGCTTAATTGGTAAAGAGGTTGTTGAATCAGTTAAATAACGACTACATTGCCCGTGAATTCTTCCTATCCATTCGAAATAAGCGGGATCATTCTTATCTACGCAAACCAAATTGGGCAATTCATTCTACTGTGTTCATCTACGTTTGGACAAAGTTCCAATTAAAGTCATCTTTGTTGTAATTAACTCTGCTATTGAGAGATTTGGGGAAATTGTTATTATTTCTAAATCGTGTATAAATACTCACCAGGAGATCCATGGGTGGAGGTCGCGATCCACTCAAGGGGGGTTCTCTGTAGTTGTTCGATTTGTGCAATAATAATATTTTAATGTATAGAAATGCCGATTATAGAGAAAACAAAGGGCTTCTGGCTCTGTTCTCATTGCTTAGCACTATTGCAAGCAATGTGATTATGGGTCTGAGCTATTCTAGGACTACATATTTTGTAATAAGCTTTGGCACTATTTACTAAATTTCCATTCTTGTGTACTATTACCAGAATGATGAATTTTCATATTTTTGTCAAAGCTTTATAATTGGTTTTGATCTACATCCTAAGCAGTATGTTTCTTTGATCATTAACAATATTGTTGAGTCATAGTGTGATATGTTGCTGAAGTCTCTCAGGAGCTATCTCGAAGAGGCAGAATGAGATCAAAATCATACTTAATTCATTGAATTATACTTATGGTGAATGATAGCTATTTATTATTCATTTACAAATGTATTTTGCTTTTATGTGTATTATTGGAAATTAACTATTTCTTTTGATTAATACAAATTTTATAATGAATTATGTTTAATATGAATTCGGGCTTGTAGGTGGACTTACCTTAATAACTATTTATTAAAGTAGATTCATTTTCATAGTTGTTTTAACGTTTTATGAGTTTACAAACTATTTTGGAATTCATAGTCGAATATTAATTCTGGATTCATTCATAAACCAGTCCTTCCCCGTGTTTTATTTAATTTTCTCTTGGATTGGGAGAGGGTTATCCCATTCTAGTTCGAGATAGGTTTTTCATGTTTTAGAATAGTGTGAGATTAGTTATGCATTTACATCTTAGTTTTCATGAAGTCCTCCCTTAAAGAGGCAAATAAATCATTTAATTGCGGTTTGATCAACCTTTTTAAATCGATCAAACCTTTGTGTCGATTTATTTCTTTAACTCGCATCTTAAAAATCGATGCAAAGGAAATGTAACATGATGTAATATAGGTCTAAATAGATTAATTATTAGTTTAGGTTATATTACTTTTAGATTAGATTAGATTTATGTTTAAGGGTAACTGGACCCTAACCAGTTGGAACCACCAGATTCAATGGATAAGGAGCTGATTTAAGTTCCCGACCGGGTGGTCTCCCTTGATGTTGACGGAGGATCAACAGGGCCTTAAAACAACTCTGGTAATTCAGGACTCGAAAAACTGCCCAAAATAGAAAATTGTATTACAATTAAGGAAACTGAAAAAATTGAAAGAAATAATGGTGGGGGTCCAAGTGAAATAGGAGGGTGGCCACTAATATCCACGTGGATCAATGCTCCTCCCTTACGAAGCAATGGTCCCCATTGCGTTGAGTCCCTCCATGAGATGGGGAAACTTCTGTTGAGCTTGGTCACCGGTGAGCCACTTGCCTTGATGCAGGAGTTGGCCAGCTTTGACAACCCGATACAGTTGAATCTTCTTCTGGCGAATGTTCTTGATCTGCATGTCCATGATCCTATCAGTTGTGACTTGTTCCATGTAGTTTGGGTTTAGCTTTGTTGGTGTGAGTTGTTCTGCAATGTCTGATGTGTTTAGTAATGGTGGAAAGTATGGTCAAAGGTGGTCCACATTGAACATTGTGTGCATGCCAAGGAATGGGGGAATGTTGAGCTCAAAATAATTGTCTCCCACAACCTTGGTAATGGTGTAAGGCCCATATCAGAGTGGTATGAGCTTCTGATGGGCTCCGGTAAGATATTCTTTCTGCAAATGAAACTAAACTTTGCTGCCCACTTGAAACATGTGTGGCACCTGATGTTGATCATGTCATTGCTTGTACTTGGCATTAGACTTCTCCAAGATGTTGTGAACCTGCTAGTATATGTGCTGGATGTGTTCAATAAATATGGTTGCTTTATAAACCTCGGACTGTACATGTGTGGATTATGTTTGTGTAGTCACATGAAGCATGACAACATCAATCAGACACAATGGTTGAAATCCTAGACCCACTTGAAAGGGACTACGACCAGTCGAGCTATGGAAAGCTATGTTATAATTGTGTGGCACATAGGGAAGGCTCTCATACTGGGTTTGAGGATGTTTGGAGTTGTACATGCGGAGTATGTGCACTATCATCCTGTTGACGACCTCTGTCTGGCCATCAGTTTAGGGATGGAATGCAGTCGACTTGGTGAGCTTGGAGTCCAATAGTGTCCAGACGCTTGACCAAAATGTGCTATAGAACCTGCTAGCACGATCTAATATAATGGTCTGCGGGATCCCAAAATGTACCCACACTCGTTCAAAAAATAGTTTGACAGTGTCCTCTACTATGATACTCTTCTTGTAGGTTGCTAATATAGCCATCTTAGAAAATATGTCCACGACTACAAATACACATTCATTACCATGCTTGGTAGAAGGGAGGCCAGACAGATAATCCATGGAGATGGATTCCCAAGGCTGGTTGGGAGTAGGCAGAGGAGTGTACAGTCCTTGCTTCTTGATGGTTAGATTGTTGATGGTGCAGGTAGTGTAGGATCTGATATATTTCCCAACATCGTGTCGGAGTTTTGGTCAATAAAAGTACTTTTGTAGTACGATTACAATTTTCTCCATACCAAAGTGTTGTGTGACCCAATTGTATTGTGCCTCCCAAATCAGCTTGGCATGCTTGCTTGAAGGAACACAAAGGTGGCTCCAGTAGAATAATAATGTGTCCTGGAGGTGGAAGTCAAGAACTGCTTGCCATACACTAGCATTCGGTATGTGTAGGTGGACTCTGGATCATTTTTGTACAGTTGTGGCTATCCAGATGTCTCGTGGCCACAATAGTTGAGAACATTAGTCAGTGCTGCAACTGGGGGCCGGATGAGGCCGTCTGCAACATGATTGGTGTTACCCTTTTTGTATTTAATGTTCAAGTGGAATTGTTGCAGATATGTATACCACTTCTAATGGCGATCGTTTTGCAACTTCCCTTGTGTTTGTATAAACTGAAGAGGTCGGTGATTGGTGTGGATGACCTTTTCTTTCATTGTCGGCAAACCTGCATGATGGAATACATCTCTCTATCATAGGTGGGGTACTTATGAATTGTATCAGAAAGTGTCTCACTATAATAGGCCACTAGATGCCCGTCTTGGGTGAGGATTGCAACAATAACATAGTCAGAGGCGTTTGTCTTAATCTCAAATGATTGTTGTAGGTCTGGCAATGTGAGTACTGGTGCAGAGCAAAGGTGACGCTTCAACTCAATGAATGCCTTCTGTTGGGACTTGGACTAGGAAAACTTTGATTTTGCTCCGCCCTTGGTAATTTGACTCAAAGGCCAAGTGATATCGGATAATCCCAACACGAACCTCCGATAAAAATTTGCAAGGCCCAAAAAGTTGCGAAGCTCTGTTAGAGTGGTCGAGGATGGCTAATCTTGAATGACTTGGATCTTAGTTGGATCCACATGCACGCCTCGCTCATATATGATGTAACCTATATATTGGACTTGGCTCATGCCAAAGTTGCATTTCTCCAAGTTGGCACATAGTTTGTGCTGTTGCGGGGTTTGATAGACCTGACGAATGTGTTACAAGTGTTCTTACCAACTCTTGTTGAAGATGAGGACGTCGTCTAGAAACAACCATGAATGAGTTGGTGAAGGGTCGTAAGATGTCATCCATTAGACTCATAAAAATATCAAGGGAATTTGTCAACCTAAAGGGCATAACCAACCATTCAAAAAGGCCTTCCTTGGATTTGAAGGCGGTCTTCCATACATTTGTGGGCTCTATTAGAACCTGGTGATAGCCATACTTCAGATTGATCTTGTTGAAATACTTGGCCCCCTTAAGTTAGTCTAGAAGGTCATCAATCCATGGGATTGGATATCGGTTCTTAACAGTGATTTTGTTTAGTGCCCGATAATAAATGCAGAGCCTCCAGGTTTCATCCATCTTCTGTACAAGTATAATCGGGCTCCCACAAGGTGAGGAACTTGGTCAGATGTGCCCTTTTTACATTAACTCCTGGATTTTCCGCTTGATCTCTTCATTTTCAAGAATGGAGCGACGATATATCGGCCTGTTGGGTAGAGGTGTTCTGGGAGTCAGATCGATCGAATTCTTGACCTGACAGTGTAAGGGTACCCCTATAGGTGAGGAGAAGATGTCCTTGTATTCTTCCATGACATTATCCACCTGTTTCTGCTGCATGGAGGAACCCTTCCTAGGGGCCATGGATGTGGCCACAATCTTCCCCTTACTTTAAGAGTGTATAAAAAGAAAATAAAATTCCCGGTCTAGGAGATGATCTTACTGCATTGCTTAGAAAAGATCAAAGAGATGACAATAGGTGGGGCTACCTTTAGTATCCTGTATAACTTATTTCACAAAGAAATAATAACAGTGTGAGGCCTTGACTCATACACAACATGAAACTTCCACAAGTAAAGTTGGCCTAATAATACATCACAAACTTCAAGAGGAGCGACATCAGACAATACCTCATCGTGAAGGGCTTGATGTTGTAGGGAAGGAAACACTGTTAGCTGAAGCAAAGATCCCGTCCTTGGTGAAGCCACCCGATGGTGTACGATTGCGGTTGTGGTGTGGTCAGTAGGCCCAACCGCTTCATGACCTCTGTTGAAATGAGGTTCTTTTGTCTTCCGTGTTCAACAATGAATTGCAACGACGAACCCTTCACCCACATCTGTGAGTGGAAGAGACGCTCCCCCTCCTTTTGATCTTCGGGCTCAATCTTCTAGATGTTGGTGGTGGAAACAATGGCGCTGGGCTCCGCATCAATAATATTCTTCCCTTTTTCATTCCCCTTGTCTGGTTATGACGTAGAGTTTGAACATGCATCTAAATCTAAAGCCTTCAGATAGACCACTAGTGACTGCATGGCTCGACACTCACTTGTGTTGTGAGTGGGGCTCTTATGGAACTCACACCACTTTCTTGTGTCATTATTTGTCTTAATGGTGTTGTTATTTGCTTGTGGTTTCAACGGGTTATCCTGGGTCACTCCACCTTTGCTTTTTACTTCGTTTTATGGTTTGGGGGTACCTTTCCCTTGCTTCAGATTCGCAGATCCAAAGTCTCGCTTCTTCTATTTAAACTTTTTCTCGATATTAACATCATATCAGTAGGCGGTGAAAAGCGAGGAGATGTCCAAGAACTCCATATCATCCTAGATGTATTTGTGTAGACAACCACAATACTTGAGTACTAGATTCCACTCTGAATCCTTGATACCCAATTTCGTGTGAAGGGTACATAAAATATTTGTGAACTATGGCACGTCTTGGTCCCTTCCCTACCGCAGTGTGGTCCACTTTATGTACTTATCTTCATAGCTCCCAATAGTGTAATACTGCTCCTTGATGGCATCTCGGAAAGAGTTCCAAGTGGGTGTAGCTGAAAACAATGAGATTTCCCTCTCATCCCTCTGCTCACAGTAGGTTTCCCAGCAGTCCTTGACACGGGGGGTAGATTTGAGGAGTGCAAAAGTAATATTTTCCCTATTTGAAAATTCATGAACCAGAAAATACCCTTCCAACAGGTTTAACCATCTATCTACGACGTCTGCATCTATCTAGCCTTCAAATATGGGAATGTCAAAGTGGAAATGTACCTTGAAGGGAGTGGCGCCTCCAGAGTGGTTGCTGGATGAAGATGCGTTGCCTGTGGGCATTCACCAAGGATCTGGGAAAAATTGTCCATCATTGCATTCCTTTATCGCTCGAGGGCTTCTTTAAGCAATATTTTGAAAGGATCTCTTGCTCCCTCATCTTTCTTTTTCTTCCGCCATGAGAGGTTCTCGGGGTTTACGAGGCCGATCCTGTAAAGGTTCAACCAGTTCGAGCCCTAACTCCTTATACCCCGACCTCATTGGGGACATGCAAAGAAAAACAGAGAAAGAACATATCGCTCTGATACCACTTATCCAGACTTATGCAAGAATGAAACAAAATACAGATATAAACATAAACACAAAGATGCAACAAAAATAAATCTTCATTTCATTAATATCAAAGAACTGAAAGATGCTTACATACAAAATGGAAATAGAATATCTTGGGCGATGGTAGCTTATCTATGAGAAGAGATGTGACAACTACAGACCTCTGAATTGTATGACAATGAGGCTCTATGGACTATTTATTATTGAGAAACAATGGAAAACCCTAAACATCCAAAAATCTAACCCTAGGAGATGAAGCACCAAAATTATGGGCCTCGTTGGGGTAAATTGGTACATCAACTTCCTGGGGTCGTAAGTTTGGCATATGATCTCTGATTGACGAGCACGATACCTCGTTAGAAATATCTATCCAAGGAATAAAACTTTCGACTACAATATTGTTAGCTCGTTTTCCAAAACACAGTGTTTAGGGCCTCAAAACGACTCTGAAATTTCAGGACCCGGAAAACTGCCAAAAATAGTAAATTGTGCTACAATTAAGGAAACTGAAAAACTCAAAGAAATAATGGTAGGGGTCGAAGTGGAATAGGGGGTTGGCCACCAATATCCACCTGGATCAATTTTCCCTTGTTTGCCACTAGGGAAACTAGACCAGTGGTAGAACCAAATATTTTTAAGTGTCTAAAATTTCACTATGCTTTGGGAATTCAAAATTACAACATATAAACCTTGAGGCATGTGGCTAGCTTGAACTAACATATCCAAAATACTAGAAAGCCAAATATGAAAGTAAATAACAGTAGATTGTGCTAGGTTCATTAACATGCTTCAAGAGAGTCCAATTCTTCTACCTCAATGGACTCTTAGTTTCTCCCTAGTAAGCAGTGTAAATTTAGAGGGAGGCCCAAGTGGACTTCAATCCTTTGAAAATGTCGATCCAATCCCTTAGCTGTGAGTTGTAGCTCATTTAACATCAACAATATTTCTTCACAAGCTTCATTTCTATCTAGAATGACTCTCTCAAGCAACATTTTATTGTGCCAATAGATATCTATGGTGTATATATATTGATTTAATATTCCCATTGTGTGTCCAACATTCATAATCTAGCCAGAGAAATCAACGACAATTTCTCCATGAATATGAGATGGGGTATGTAATGGGGCTTGGGAGCCCATCTCATGGTAATAGGTCGCTCCTCTACATGATCTTGCTCTTTCTCAAGGCATGAATATGTGCAAAAAAATAACAGGATCGAAACTCAGGCATGTTAGAATAAATCCAGGTAGGAGGTGGGGAAAGGGGGTGGTGAGAGAAGGGGTCTAGAGAGACAGAGAGTGAAGATAGGGAATGATCGAGGAGGCATGAGTGGTGGGGTTAGTAAGGAACCAACATAGAGGCAATACTAATAGAGAAAACACAAGGAATCCATTCATTGTATAATAGATGTTAAGCCTAGAAGGAAGGCATGGAACATGAAAGGGAGGTCAAGGTTCAAATAACGAGAAGAGGCAAATAAGGAGCCAACTTCTCGATCGTGAATGGAAACATTTAGAGATAAACTATAGGACCAAAAAGAAGATTAATTGTAAATAGAAACAATACATTAGGGAAGTATTGCATCATTTGTCCGCTGATTTAAACCAAGACTTCTAACCGCCCTGCGATGAATTCCCCATGCTAGAACCTGCATCCATGAATAACATTGATTAACAACCGTAAAAGAAATTCAAATTGGTGGTTAGAACCCAGCTCGTGCTTGGGTTGGTTAGTACACATACCCAATGCTCTCCATCTCTAGAAATGACAAATTTACATGGTGCATTGAATTGGTAATGATAACCAGAGCCAAGTCTAGATTATTCCACTCACATAACAATGCTTTGGAATGAATGTTGAAACCTTCAACATTAAAACTCAACAATGCACAAACTCTGCCATTTGCATGGAGTGTTGTGTGAATCATCGCCAACCTGTGTACGAACTTTTAATTTAATAACCTGGGGGGGGGGGGGTTGCCCACTAATTTAAACCAAGATTTATGACCACCCTAAAATGAATTTCCCATGCCAAAATTTGCATTCATGAATAACATTTATTAACAATTGTCAAATAAATTCAAATTGGAGCTTAGAACCGAGCTCATGCTTGGGCTGGTTGGTACACATACTTAATGCTCTCCATCTTTAGGAATGATAAATTTGCATGGTGCAATAAATTGGTAGTGATAACCAAAGCCAAGTCTAGATTATTCTACTCACATAACAACACTTTAGAATGAATGTTGAAACCTTCAACATTAAAAATCAGCAATGCACAACCCCTGGCATTTGCATGGAGTGTTGTGTGAGTCCTCGCCAACCTGTGTATAATCTTTTAATTTAATAACATGGGTGAAGGGCATTGCCCAGGTCCCCCTTGTTTGTACTTGGTGGGGAAACAACCATGCCCACCCCACTTATTCCCTCCTTGACACCCAATATGGGGATGAAAGGTCCTGAAGAGCTAAATTCCAAACAAATTTGTTTTAAATATGAGTGTGGAAAATCTTCTCGTGCACAACATATTTTCTTTGTGTGGTTCATGCAACCTTCATTAGCCAAAAGGTTTGTAATTTCATTGCTAGCCCATCTGATGTTGGATGTGATGATGACCAATATACTTGGGATTATGGCTGCCACATGCTTTAAACAATTCTCCAATCTCCAACTCTTTGAGACTTTATTTGGGGCCAATCCATTGATGGTTTTGTTGATCAATTTAATCATGAGTTGTGACTCTCCTTCAATTACGAGTGTATGGAAATGTTGGGATTAAGCATATTTTAATCCCATTTCCATTTCCTTGAGCTTTGTTACATTATTGCTAGATATACCCATAGGCTCATAATGGAGGCAGACTATGTTGCCAGATTGATCTTAAAAGACCTCGCCATATCTTGTTATTCTTGGATTGCTTTCGGAGGCTCCATCAAAGTTGAGTTTGATGGAGGATGTGGGAAGAGGGATTCAATTAGAGGGAATTGAGAGAGGAAGGTGAATCATGGAATTAGAGAGAGGAATGAGAGGATGAGAAATTGCCAGTGTTTTTAAGGTACTTGCTTCCTCAACATTGGCTTGCCAATCTTGGTCTAACTTGTGTAGAGAGAGAGAGAGAGAGTTGTTTCTTTAATATTAGCTAAGATGATGGTTATAGATTTAGGGAACAATTGTGAAATATGTGATGATTATATTCCTTCCAAGGGGCCCAAAGTAAGAATTTGGGTAGTAGGATCCAAATTTTGTTTAGAATGGTATTTAAGAAAGTTGATTCCCTCTAGTGTTATGAGGTGATGGGGATGTTAATGGGGTTATGGTTAGATAGGTGCATGGTGTTTTCCAAGGTGACAAGGAGAGAGGGAAAAAATGCAACCATTGCACATATGTTTTTTATTTTCCATTGCAAATTTACATAGAACGCAGAGGGAGGGACCTGAAAGCCCTTTTCATAATAGTTTGTT
This sequence comes from Pinus tabuliformis, assembly GCA_031772625.1. Classification (NCBI taxonomy): domain Eukaryota; kingdom Viridiplantae; phylum Streptophyta; class Pinopsida; order Pinales; family Pinaceae; genus Pinus; species Pinus tabuliformis. The sequence continues at coordinate 300,844,349 of CM062814.1, forward strand.
TCATGTAAGATTTTTCCTTGTAACGATAACCATAGGAAAAAGAGATATTTTGGGCCTTAAGTTCTGCTCCCATATTTGATTTCATATTGTCTCTTTGGGCTATTCCAGAAGTGTTTGCTTCAAGATGGTAGGCTTCTTTAATGGAGAAATTACTACTTTAACTATGCCCCAACATAACTTCATTATTTCTTGCAAGAAGGGGATGACTCGGGATTGTAGGGCTTGTGCATAAGCCATGTGCGCCATAGAGAATTAGGGTGGTTATAATCCTAATAGTCTGCCACTTTATTCTTGTTGGTGGATTTCATGTTGTGCTTGAGTGTAACCACTCCTCCCACATTTACCCACTTTGACAAACTCTCTAGGGTAAACATGAGTTGAGTGTCACTATGATATGACTTGACCTCCAAGTTCCAGTTATGGAAGTGGGGCCTACAAATCGGAAGTAAATTGACATCCCTCAGAGACTACATATCACTTAGGAGCCTACCAACCACTGGAGGTGATCAATCCGTGAGCTTGAACTCTTTTTCACTAGGTTTACTCACCAACCGCACCCATAACACTTCATGTATGCAGTTGGGAGGCTATAACCACACCCATAGTCCTATCTCCATGCGGTTATGACCCAATTTCCTCTATTTTGTGCATGCGGTCCCAAGATCTATGTAAATTTTTCAGACTAGCCTCCAGACCACTGCCCAGAACTACATATAACTTTCTAGAATCATGATAATGATGATAACAATGCTAAACAATCAAACTTGAGCAAGATCTTGACCAACACATGCCTAATTGATCAGGTGCCCAAAATTAGGCTCGAAACTCAAAGTAGAAGAATCTCAATAAACCCGTCTTCAGATCGAAGTTCTCATCATCCTGATTCCAACGGTGTGAACGACACTCGAATCCGAGCTCATATGAAGAAGTTAGAGCAAGTTAAATTTCAGGTTTGACTTGGACACATGGCAGGAGTGGATGACGTGGCAGGACCCTTAAGCGAATGGCGAAGAGCCAAGTGGAAGGCTATCATTGGCCCCACATTTCACAAATCACATGTCGCAGACGGGTCGGCGTTAAAGAATCAAGCCCAGAACAAGCGAGGGTGTGATGCGATGAATCAACCCCCAGCATACCTGTAGGTTTTAACCCCGTACAGAAATTACCTGCATACGAATTCTAAAACACAGAAAATAAACAATGTGAGAGAATAACACATAAAACACATATACATAAAGATTTTACCTTGGATCCCAAAACTGGGACTACCAGATTGATTTTTCATTATGTTCCTTTCAATGTTACAATACATATTTATACATTCTGAAGCATCCAATACCATGGACCGAAAACCATCGCCCCAAAACCATGTGCTAAAACCATAGGTAGGTTCGTCCCACCTAATATAGGGTCCCAAATAATTTTCCCCAGGGCGCTACCCCGGACCCTGTAGAGGGGGGCTACCCGCCCCCCCTCTAACCCCCCGGTTTACTAGGTGGGCTAATCGTGGAAAGAATATAACACAAAGTGAGAATGAACCACATTAGTTGGTTCAAAACATCGACCCAATCCTTACAATGTGATTAATCCAAAAGACTGTTTTCTAAATTATGGATCACAAAAGTCTTAGATCTAACAATATAACGCAACCCAACATTCTCCCACTTGTTGTTTTCTTTCCACAGGGGGCCACAGGAGAGCTTAGTCATTTATCCAGCCCTGCAACGCCCATTGTTTCTCTACACCAAGAGAACTTCTCAGAGCTCACAGATTTTGTCAATGCATCTACAATATTCTTCAAAGTGTCCACCTTTACCAGCAACACCCTCTTGTCTTCTATCATAGCCCTCACAAAGTGATACTGAACATCAATGTTCTTTTTCTTTAAATGGTAAGTAGGGTTATTTGCCAAGAAAATTGCACTTTGGCTATCACAGTCTATTCTTATAGCTCCCTGCACTAACCCCATACTTGAACACAATCTCTGCAACCAAACTGCTTCCTTGCTTGCATGAGTGGCTACCATGTATTTTACCTTTGTAGTTGATAATGCCACTACAGATTATTTCTTACTCATCCAACTGGCTGCACCTCCAAATAGGTTAAACACATACCCACTTGTAGATCTTCTCTGACCCACATCTCCAGCCCAGTCTGCATCAACAAAGCCACGAATATCCAAAACTCTGTCCAATCCTGGTCTTCCTTGGTATCACAAACCATAATCAGTAGTGCCACGCAAATACCTAAAAACCCGCTTCACTGTTGTCCAATGCTCCTTCCTTGGTTTTGACATAAACTTGCTCAATACTCCCACTGCATGTGCAATGTTTGGTCTAGTATAGACCATCGCATACATCAGGATATCGACTACACTTGCATATGGAACACGGGACATGTCCTCTTCCTCTTCTTGTGTCTTGGGACATTGTTCAACAGATAACTTTACACCTACAGGAATAGGAACCTTCACTGGTTTACTATCCTTCATATTAAACCTCTGCAGTATTGTCTCGACATACTTCCTCTGGTTTAACCAGAGCTTCCTCTTTGCTAGATCTCTCTTAATTTCCATGCCCAAAATATAGTTTGCAGCACCAAGATCTTTCATGTCGAATTTGGAGGACAATTGGGTCTTCAAATCCTGAATAATTTCTTTGTCATTCCCAACCAGCAACATACCATCCACATACAAGACCAGATAAATAACATGGTCACCAATTAATTTAAAATACACACAATGATCTACTTTGCTTCTGGGGAAGCCAAGTTCCCGTATAAATGTATCAAATTTCTGATACCACATCCTTGGCGACTGTTTTAGCCCATACAGAGACTTATTTAACTTGCATCCCAGTTCTTTCTTACCCTTCACTACAAAGCCTTCAGGTTGCTTCATGTAGATCTCCTCCTCCAGATCCCCGTGAAAAAATGTTGTCTTCACATCCATCTGTTCTACCTCAAAGTCAAAAATAGCAGCAACAAATAAAAGTAATATAATAAAAGCTACCTTGGTAACAGGAGAAAAAATATCACCAAAATCAATTCCCGGAACCTGGGAATAACCTTTTTCTACCAATCGAGCTTTATATTTCTCCACCTTTCCTTCTGCATTTGTCTTCTTCTTGAACACCCATTTGCTTCCAATGGGTTTCCTTCCAGCCGGCAACTCCACCAAATCCCATGCCTCATTTTTGTGCAAAGATGCCATTTCATCAACCATGGCCTCTTTCCAGAGTTTGTCGTCCTCTGAATCTACTGCTTCCTTCACAGTTCTGGGATGATCATCAGTAATAGATAAAGCAAAATTTTAATAGAAAGCAGATGGACTATACATTTCTGGTTGCCTTGTTTCTTGATGATCTTCTCACACCTGGAGTTTGTGGCTTTTCATCTTCTGATTCCTCTTCTCCTATAAAGTTTGATTCTTCCTCCTTTAGATCAAACTCTATCTTTTCAGGTTCCTTTGGTTGGACTTCATGTTTAATATCATCTTTAGCCTCTTTGAACACCACATCTCGATTGTACACAACCTTCCTTGTTACTGGATTCCAAAGCTTATAACCCTTTAAACCATCCTTTTACCCAATAAAGATGCACTTTTCAGATTTACTATCAAACTTTGTTCTTTTCTTCTTTGGAACATGTACATATGCATCACATCCAAATACCCTCAGATGTGAAAGAGAGGGTTTCTTACCAGTCCATACCTCTTGTGGAGTCTTATCCTCCAACGCTGATGAAGGTGACCTATTGACCAGGTAACATGCAGTCTCCACCGCCTCTGCCTAGAATTCCTATCCTAACCCGGAACCACTGAGCATACTTCTTTCCTTTTCCATCAACGTCTTGTTCATTCTTTCTGCAACTCCATTTTTCTCAGGTGTATATGGAGTAGTCTTCTGCCGTGCTATACCACACTTCTTACAGAATTCTTCAAATTCCTTACTGCAAAACTCTCCACTATTATCTGTCCTCAGCACCTTTATCTTCTTCTCTATCTGGTTTTCCGCCAGAGCCTTAAATTATTTAAACTTGTCAAAGACTTCATATTTCTTCTTGAGGAAATATATCCATGTATTCCTTGAGAAGTCATCTACAAACGATACATAGTATACAGACTTACTCAGTGATGGAACCTGCACAGGTCCAAACACATCACTGTCCACAAGCTCTAATATCTGTTTTGACCTCTTACCACAAGAGGGGAAACTCACCCGATTCTGCTTCCCATATACACAATTCTCACAGAAATCAAAATCCAAAGAGCTATTAGCCATACCTTTAGCATGAAGTATTTGAAGGCCCTTTTCTCCAACATGTCCAAGCCTTTGATGCCATAGCATGGTCTTTTCTCCAGAGACCACTAGATTTTCTGTTCCACTTTCAGGAACCACATAAATGTTGTACCTATCAACAACAATGCTACCTTGCAGCTTGTAAAGAGTTCCAATCCAAACTCCCCGCATCAAAACCAGTGCTCCCTAAACCATATTGCAGGTATCTTTCTCGAACACTGTTTTTTACACTTGCATCATCCAACTTGCTTACAGAAATCAGATTTCTAGCTAATGCAGGAATATGCAGAACACCCGGAAGTGTTCTAACCCTTCCATCTTGCAACTTAACCTTCACTTTTCTGTGACCAACGATTCTAGCCTTCCTGTCATCCCCCAAGAAGACATCACCACCATCATATTTCTCATACTCGCAGAACCACTCTCTATGTGTTGAAAATGCAACAAGATGATGGAGCTTAGTGGAAAGGAGTCACCTTCACTAAGTGGGCCCGCAGGCTATTTTTGGTGCAAAGTCTATTTTTAGACTATGTCTATTTTTAGACATATGGATCATGGTCTATGAGTTGCAGGATGCTATTTGTGGATGATTGGTCATGTTGTTAAAAATAGATGGACTTATATTTTTGGTTCACAGCGGAGTGATCAGAGTCTATTTTTAGACTGCCAGGCTAAAAATAGAATAGTCGAATATTATTGTCTCATAATAATATTTGGACTCTAAACATTATCTTATTCTCTTGGAGCACTTCAGTTCGAGCTACGGATGTGGCACATGCAGCTGACAGAAGGAATCACATGGTTTCTTATGTGTTAGTTGAGCTATTGCATGGAGGACTTTAGTTAGAACTCATGCATATGAGTTATGTGGAGTTGGATGTGGAGTTGATGGAGTTGTGTTCAGTTTGACTTAGTTGAACTAGTTGTATTTAGTCTAACTAAAGAATACACTAGTGATGAGTTGTGTGAATTTATTGTTAATTAATTCACTAATTATTAACTCATAAAGCAACTAAAGAATACATCAGTTAACTCAGTGCATGGACAGTTCAACAGAGACAGCTATTAGAGGTAAGTGAAAGGGTGAGTTGTGACTATCAGTTGTGCATGAGATTTGCACATGCATGGGATTGAGTTATGCCAATGAGGATTGCGCAGTGTGGGCCAATATCAAGGCGATTGTAGCTTGTGTTCACGTGATTTTGGATCAGCCAAGGCAAATACGAGTTTGCTTCAGCCATTCATCAATTATTCTCTTGCAGGATTGCGCAGTGGAGGCAGGCAAACAGTGGAGGAGATTTGAGGCATCAAATCTGAGCTAGTTTGTGTGTAACAAGTGGAGATAGTACTGAGTACTTGCGAGGAGTATTGTACTATGTATTGTTACATGTTCTCAATCATTATAATATACAGATAGTGTGGGGTTTTCAGCTGTATGCTTTCCCCGGGTTACATACTGTGTTAATGTGCGCATGCGATTGATGTTTCATTGTTTTTAATGCTGTTAAATTGATGATCAACGTAGAGGAGGCTATGTATTATGCATCTATTCCACAATAATGTATAATCGGGATAATCTCTGTGAATAAGTGTCATATTATTCAAAATTTCTACACTATGGGGAGTGAAGTGAAAGGATGCACCTGAGTCAATCAACCATGCCTCGTGATCTACATGTGTACTTGAAGAAGCCAAGTACACATCCCCACCTTCATCTGAGGTGGTTTTCACCTTTGCAAAAGGAGCATCATCAAATCCCTTTCCTTTGTTAAGAGCTTTAGATTTATAATATCTTTTGTAGCGCCCTTCCTTTCTGCATTTCCAGCACACCACCTTTACATGTTTTCTTGGATATTTAGATCTCCCTCTAGATTTAGATCTCCCACTCGATGATTTATTTTTGCTTCTATTCTGGGACCGTCCTCATACAGACAAGACATCACCATTCTGGCTCTCCATATTTTTCTATGTCATCTCCTCCGTCAGCAAGGATGAGACTATTTCATCAAACTGCAAGGCAGTTGCATTGCTACCTATTGCAATAGCTAGACTATCCCACGAATCTGGTAGAGAACACAACAAACTAATGCACTTATCTTCATTTGAAATTTTAATATCAACAGACAATAACTAACTTACCACAGTATTAAATGCATTCAGATGCTCTATCACCGAGTCTCCATCTTTCATCCTCAGGTTATACAACTTTTTCCGTAGGAACAATTTATTCACCAGAGACTTAGATTGGTACAAAGTCCCTAACTTGTCCCACAAAGCCTTCGTCATAGCTTCCCCTGATACATTCAGCAATACTGAATCTGAGACACACAATCGTATTGTGCTCTTTGCCTTCTAATCCAACTTCTTCCATTCTTCATCGGACACTCTTGTTGGTTTAGTACCTGGATCTACCGTGATCCACTGATCTTTATCCAACAACAAATCCTCCATCTTGAGTTTCCACAACTCAAAACTCTGACCATTTAATTTCTCGATCTCTATCTTTCCACTGCTCTCCATTTTCTTTCACCACTAGAATCGATCCCGCAGATCTCCCACTAAACAGGATCTACCATAGGCCCGAGCGAAACCCCTCGGCAACACAGGCGTTCCATTGAAGCCAAAACAACTCTGATGTTAAATGTAGGTTTTAACCCCATACAGAAATGACCTACATACGGATTCTAAAACAAAGAAAATAAACAATGCGAGAGCATAACACATAAAACACATATACACAAAGATTTTCCCCTGGATCCCAAAATCGGGACTACCAGATTGATTTTTCATTATGTTCCTTTAAATGTTACAATACATATTTATACAGGCCGAAGCATCAAATACCATGGACCGAAAACCATCGTGCCCAAAACCATGTGCTAAAACCATGCACAAAACCATAGGTAGGTTCATCCCACCTAGGTGGGCTAGTCGTGGAAAGAATATAACATAACCCAACAGTACCCGGGTTGCGATGCGATAATCACAATCACACATCGCAGAAGTGTAGAGTCCCGTATATCTGTTACCCCCCTAACTCCGTCGATTGCAAATTGCGATGGATCTCGGATGCGATAAGATTATGGGTTCCAGTTAATAGTTTCGTCGGGTTCGTGTATCGCAATCGCACATCGCCCCGCCGCGTTCACACACCATAAAGACCGCTGGTTCTCCACCGATTGCGATTTTTGATGGAACAGTCAATGCTGATAGATTATGGACTGCCGCGCAGCGAAATTTTCACCCAGTTAGCGCAATTTTGGAGCGAAATTGTAGGTTCATGCCAGAAATGGTGCAATTTGTGGAGCGAATATTGGGAGAACTAGGAGAGGTCATAACTTCTTCATTTTTCCACCAAATTGGATGTAAAAAGAGGCTAGATAACCATTTTTGGACATTCTGGACTCATTGGAGTAGGTTTCAGAAGCATTTGAGCATTGTAAACACATATTTTTACACTTTTGAGCATAATAGAGAGGCCCAAGCCATTGGAAGCTGGACCAAGGAGACGTAGCCCAAGAGGGGTGAACTCCTTTATCATGTTCCTGTTGTAATGTGTTTTTGATGATGTTATGTACATGTTTATGTTGTTGTTCAGTCTCTTATTTATGTTTAATTTCTCATAAAATTAACATAAAAAACTCATTTTTCACTTGCAAAAAATCATGAATCCTTAAGCACAATGAAATCATTTTGTTTCTAATATAAGGAGGATATTAGCACAACAATCTAATATTCCAAATCAAATCACTAATGCAACACAGACATTTCAATAAACATATTATAAACATAGAAACTACAAATCATGAATGCATATCTGATCATAAACTTATGAACTTCATCTGAAAATCACCAAGAAGGTTTTATGCCCTCTCTAGCTAGTTGCAATAACACTTGTTAGCCCATGCATTCATCAACCATCCAATAACTTATCAAATCATGAACAAGAGCCATAACTAGAGCACATAATAGAACCATGCATATAACTAGCATATAACCAAAATAGAACCCATGACAAATCAACCATAATATCACCATAATAACCAGTACAAGTGCTAATAGATCACAATTAGAAAATATCTCATATTAACATATGAAAATGCCGACCAAGTTAGGGACTCCCATGTACCACCCGACCATAGATGGGTTGAACCAAAATCTCTCTTCCAACCAATCACCCTTGCACCATATTGTAATCATGAATGTGGGATCATAATGGTTAAACCAAAATAGAACCAACCAAGGATTCCAGAGGCCAAACCACCTCAACCCTCAAGCACAATGATCTCACTTATGCGGTCCATAAATCACTAACATCATCTAGTCTCTACCCAAGTTATCTAGGGCTCCAAGAACTAGTAATTAAACACAAAACTTCCAGGGAACCTAAGTTGTTACAGGGCTCCAGAGATTTCCCATCTCAATCCAAAACCTCAAGGGAACCCAAGTTGTTTTAGGGCTCCAGAGAATTTTTCTCAACCCACAGCCATAGGAAACTTGAGAACTAATAAAAAAAACCAAATGGGGAACCCACTACATCATGACTATCCAGGAAATGACAAGGCAAGTTTGAAACCACTATCAATCTAGAAAAATCTCCATGTCAATGACAACACATAAGCAAGGAACCACATGCATATACCATGCATCCAAAAATTAACAAGGGTATCACACATGCAACCTGTTGCCTACAAAGTAATCCTATTGTAGTTGTTGGTCCAACTGTCTCCTTGCACTTCTTTGCTTGCCCTTTGCTTTCTTGCTTTTCTTCTTCCAATTCCAAGTGAATGCTAGAGTGCTTCAATAATACTCTAAGTGTGTAAGAGTGTAACAGAGCCAAATGTTAAACTGACAAAAAGTCGTAATGACCAAAAGTTATGAACTGATTATCTTATTCCTTTTTATCATTGATGTCTCCTTTTTCTTTCATTTTTCCTCTAATTTCCCTTGCATGCAAATTTTTGTCTCTTCACCTTCCTTTTCTCCTATTTTTCTTTATTTCTCATAATTTAATGTGATTTATTGCCTCTTTGCCTTTGTCAAATTCCATAACCATTAATAAACCACAAGTGATGCCCACTATAATGTTTTCCCACCATTCAACTTGGAATACATGTCCCATGACCTTGGTCTTATTTTACTTACACGAAAAATCAACTAGGGGTTGTTACAAACCCCTCCCCCTTGGGTAACACCGTCCTCGGTGTTCGATGACACCTATGATCAACAAAACACACTGCCCACAAAGCTTTATAACATAATTCGATGTAGTTTTTACAATGACAAACCGTTGAAAACATGACAAACCTACTGCCAATGGAGCTTTATAAACCCGACTCATTACAATATTTACAATGACAAACCGTTGAAAACATGACAAACCCACTGCCAATGGAGCTTTATAAACCTGACTCATTACAATATTTACAATAATATACACATACATACATATGCACTTTTATTTAACCAACAAATAAAAGGATACAATGCCTCCATCAATAACAATGGAATTCAAGGGCTCATACTTCCACCCTCAAAGTAATACCAGGATTCACCTCCTTCCTAGGAAGTCCATAATCCACTTCCAAAATTAAAGCTTGCTTGCAATGTCTAACGCTACAATCCTTGCGCTACTTGTTCTCTCAATGAACAATTATCGAGTCATTGTTCCAGGGCACACTCCCAATGTGCTTCTGATTCCATTTACCCATGCTAATGACCAAAAAAAAATTATTCCCCAGCCTTCCCTTCTTTGCTTTCCAGTTCCTCGGGCAATCCCGTCACCCCCTTCCATGCAGTCACACACCTTGCAATTTCCTCAACATTCCATTCTCAGGCGATCCATCCCTTGACAAGGTTTCCTAACATCGGAAGGTTTAAAAACCAAGGCATATCCCTGCCTCAAAACCATTAGACCAATCATAGCATGAGCATGGCAATCAAAGGACACTATTGGGTACCAGTGTCCCATAATGGTCCTACTCCTGAAGTCCTTTATCGACATATTGTTGCATGTTCCAATTCCTTTTGTTGTTGTTGTTAATTCTCTTGCAGCCTGTTCCAACCACCCAAACCGGACATTTCCATGTTTTCTTGTACCAAGCACATAATTTCCATTAGACTCAAAAGGAATTATAATAAATTCAAATCATACCTCATTGATAGCTCGTCAATAAGGTACACTTGCAATTTTGTTTACTTCCTATCACAACAAGTCAAATTAGCTCTTTGATCAAATCATCATGTATAAACATATCACATCTGGTTAGCTCAAAACTCAACCATCATAAATCAAAATCATAGACTATGTGCATAATTAAAACTTGAACTAAATCATATCGTTCTTTGCTTTTTTCCTTTATTCTTTTTTCTTTTCGTACACACACCAGATCAGTTGCCAAACCTGGCAAGCATCCAATGCCTTCTCTTCTATATGTAATATCAACAACAAGGGCATCCCGAGACTAAACTGCCTCTACCCTCAATATCAATAACTTAATATTGGTCTCATCCCAAGTTGTCTAAGGCTCCTGGGACTACTATATCAACCCACAAACTCCAGGGAATCCCAATTTGTTACAGGGATCCACCCACAGCCTCCAGGGGACCCAATCTATTACAAGGCTTCAACCCACAACATACAGGGATCCAAATAATCAATCCCTTACACATACACATACACCCAGATACGGTGTACACCACAATACATATACGTACACTTAGTATAACACAATGAATACACATGTCACGATATAATGACTACACAATAGTCATGACACAGTACCACATGTACACCATAAAATGTACAACATGTACACAACAGTAGTGTTGCACATCCAGAGGTCACGTTGTCTCTACCAGGAATTCTTTCCTTTAGTGTCTTTCCCACACCTTACTGCGTGCATCCGCAACCCAAGTCTCAGGTCTTTGGCTCCTTCCACTATCCATGCATGTCTCAACATGCCACATATCACATTGCTTTCATTCCACTAATGCATCCTTCAAAGTTGCATGCCATAATATAAACACAGGCATAGTTATAAGCACATAATATCAAATCATATCCACATGATACTAACCTCATAGATCTGTCAAGGCTACTCTGCCCACTTGATTCTTCATAACATGAAACTTTTTCATGCCATTCACATGCATAAACAATCATTCTTCCACAAGAATGATCTTTGACGACCCCATCAGGCAATGACATTCACACACACACACACATAAACATTAGCATAATCATGATCACAACATAATTACCAGTGCTCATAAGGTCAAGGTTAAGAGAACTTCATTTATTCGTGCAACACATGCACAATATTGAGAACAACAATTCCCAACATAGCCAAGGCATTTGATGCCTCAAATCCATTTACTTTACCTTTCATGTCACCATTCTCATGATTGTCTTACCACTGTCCATTTACCCCAATGGACCCAACGATCCCAACTAGTTGGCACATTCTTACCTTAAGCTCCCCTTTATTCATGCACCAAGCTTCATATAGGTCTTATATTACTTGTTGGGTTTCATTTAGCTCTCCCCGAACTCCATTAACTTTCCTTATTCCCCAACCAATTCCTAATACCCTCAAAACATAAAAGGAAAGAACAAGAAGGAAAGATAAAGAAAACATAAAAATCCAAACAACCACAAACAAATTGGCATGGCCATGCACCAGACACAATCAAAACCGCAAATCAAGCGCAAACAACTAAAAAGATGCCGAAGCACAAGATTTTCAATAGAAACCATAACTCAACCCACATGATACTTAGTGCTTCCAAGTGAAAGCTCAACCCGTGTCTTCTTCAAGATATATGGAAGTCTCTTTTTCCATGCAATTCTCTACATCACACTGCCATAAACACATAATTGTGAGTGCATAAATAAATATAACAATATACCAGTTATCTTACCTTGTTGTACCGAGCATGCTACCCTACAACTGAACACATGCACATATCATCTCCCAAGGGATTTCAATTCCCTTCATGAATCCAAATGTAACTGGAAACCAACTATCATACCTGCGTCTGATCAACCATCTACCATGTAGCTTCCTCGGCCCCATAGTGCTTCCACGCACTTTAACTTTATCTATTGCTCAGTCTCAGAGCATGGGCTTCTTCTGCTGCAATATGCATTATGGTTATACCTGGAACTCTTCCTCTAATTCCACCTTCCATCTCAATGATGGATTCCTGATGATCTACTTGCCTATTATCCATTGTTGCATAGATCTAGGGAATACTCTAACCTACATCCCTAACTGTCTACGCCTCCTGCACATTGTAGATATGAGACCTACCATGCATCCATTGTGCCACTTTGATACAAAGGGAAATCCTTCTTGTGATGATCTCCACCACAAGTTCAACACTGCAATGGTTCTCTACCATTGCCTTTATTTTGTTGCTCCACAAAATGATACCCTATCCTCTCTCAGCTGCATTGAACTTCTTGTAAGGTGCCACATTTTCCTTGTCACCTGCATCCTGAGGTTTTCCTCACTTCTCAGGCTATTTTCCTTGAGACTAAAGTTAGTTATCTTGGCTTTCATGTTCTCTGAGGAATCATGCAATTTGAAGAATTTCTTCATCCCAAGCAACCATGCTTCTGCATCTTCTAATTTCTTCACTTCCCCATCAAAAGTAGGAGGCTTGAATTTCTTGAAATATTCTGGCAAACATTGATTCTCACTCCTCTTATAAGGATGTTGGCAGTGATGGTGATGATGTCTCTTGAAACCAGAGCTAAGATAAAATACATAAGTGTTATCCCTCTTGTCAGGTGTATCCAAGATCTACCACCTCTGACTGTATCATCTTTGTCCAACCTGTGTCTTCTCTGAGACCTGCTACCATATGGACCATTAGTATTTTCCTCCTGTCCATCACTGATCCTCAACCGTCCCTGCTTCTACAAATATAAAAGGATTTGAAGAATCACTGCATTGACTTCTGTTTGCTTTTCCTGAGCCCTTGCAAGCCTTTCGTGTGCCTCAATCAACCTATTATTATCTGCCTTGCAACTTCTAATTTATGCCTTCAAAACTCTCAGTGTATCTTCTAGTTCAGGAGAATACTCTTCTCCTTGTTGCTCAACTGACTTTTCCCATTCCACTAATTTCATATCAGCCTTGTAAGGGGAGTCACGTGAACTATAGTCCACTACTTTTCTCTTCATATATGATATTATATTGTCTTGCAACATACCACGTTAAATAAATCAAATAGAAAACATGGCCAAAATCATACCCCAATGTATCTCATGGGAGGCTATTAAATTTGCGCAAATCAGTTCATATTAGCACGATACATGATAATCTCAAGAACTCAACCACAATGACAATAATCATCATGCATATGACTGTAATTCATATAACAACAAGTTAACTATCATGCATGACTAATCAATGCACGTGCATAAAAACACACTAATCAATTAACATATGTCATGCATGTAACCACAACAACAATAAAACAACATGCATGCATATAACTGCGATGCATATAAAAACTAGTAACCATCACGCTTGCAATCCAAACATATAAACTTGTATGACGATCTGCTTTTACCCCGAGGTCCAGCGTTGTAACCTCACCCTGATACCACCCTATAACCACCCCTCCCACATTTACCCACTTTGACAAGCCATCCAAGGTAAACATGAGCTGAGTGTCACTATGATATGACTCGACCTCCAAGTTCCAGTTATGGAAGTGGGGTCTACAAACTGGAAGTAAACTGACATCCCTCAAAGACTACAAATCACTTAGGAGCCTACCGACCACCCCAGGTGATCATCCCTTGAGTTGAAACTCTTTTTTCACTAGGTTTACTCCCCAACTACACCCATAACACATCATGCATTCAGTTGGGAGGATATAATCACGCCCATAGGTGTGTCTCCATGCAATTATGAGCCAATTTCCTCTATTTTGTGCATGCGATAGCGAGATCTGTGCCACCTTTTCAGGCTAGCCTCCAGACCACTGCCCAGAACTGCCTGTAACTTTCCAAAATCATGACAATGATGATAACAATGTTAAACAATCAAAACTTGAACAACATCTTGACCAATACATGCCCAATGCAAGATAGACATTTCATCAAACATATGATGAACATAGAAGCTACAATTCAAGAATGCATATTTGATCACAAACTTATGATCTTCATCTGAGAATCAACAATAAGCCTCTATGCCCTCTCTAACTAGTTGCAATAACACTTGTTAGCCTATGCATTCATCAACCGTCCAATAATTTATCAAATCGTGAACAAGTGCCATAATTAGAGCACATAATAGAACCATGCATATAACCATAATACAACCCATGACAAATTGGCCATAAGATCACCATAATAACCAATACAAGTGCTCATAGATCACAATAGGAAAATAACTCATATTAACATATGAAAATGCCAACCATGTCAAGGACTTCCATGTACCATCCGACCATAAATTGGCTGAACCAAAATCTATCTTTCAGCCAATCACCCTTCCACCATATTCCAAGGATGAATGTGGGATCATAGGGATTAAACCAAAATAGAACCAACCAAGGCTTCCAAAGGCCAAACCACCTCAACCCTCAAACATAGTGATCTCACCTATACAGTCTAGAAATCACTAACATCAACTAGATTGGTCTCTACCCAAGTTGTCTAGGGCTCTAGGAACTAGTAACTTTACCCACAGCCTCCAGGGAACCCAAGTTGTCACAGGGCTCCACATATCTCCCATCTCAATCCGCAGCCTCTAGGGAACCCAAGCTATTTCATGGCTCCAAAGAATTTTGTCCCAACCCATAGCCATAGGAAACCTAAGAACCAATCATAAAACCAAATGGGGAACTTACTACATCATGGTTATCCAAGAAATGGCAAGGCAAGGTTGAAACCATTTTCAATCCAAGCAAATCTCCATTCTAGTGACAACACATAACTGAGAAACCACATGCATATACCTGCATCCAAAAACTAACAAGGATATCACACATGCAACCTATTATCTGTAAAGTAAGCATGTTGTAGTTGTGGATCCAATTGTCTCCTTAATCTTCCTTGCTTTCCTTTGCATTCCATTTGCTTTCTTGTTTGTCTTCTTCCAAATCCAAGTGAATGCTAGAGTGCTCCAAGAATACTCTAAGTGTGCAAGAGTGTAAGAGAGCCAAATGCTAAACTAACAAAAAGTCGTAATGACCAATAGATGTGAACTAATTATTTGAGGTCTTTTTTTTTTTAATCATTGATGTCTCCTTTTTCTTTCATTTTCCTTCATTTTTTCTCTAATTTCCCTTGCATGCAAATTTGTGTCTCTTCACCTTCCTTTTCTCCTATTTTCCTTTATTTCTCATAATTAAATGCCATTTATTGCCTCTTTTCCTTTTCCAATGCCTTTTCCAATTTCCATAGCCATTAATAAACCACAAGTGATTCCCACTATAATGTTTTCCCACCATTCAACTTAGAATATGTATCCCATGACCTTGGTATTATTCTTTTTACATGGAAAATCAACCTAGGGTTGTTACATTGAGATTGCGCAAGTTCTGATTGTTTGAAATCTCAAGGAGTTGTTTCCATTAATCTTCCCAAAAGAATGTTGATTTACCATCATAGTCTTCCCATAAGCAATGTTGTTGTATGAGATGTGTTCCTTCTTTTTTCAAATTCCGAATGGAGGATCCATTTTGTTGATAATTGGATCTAACCAGAAGATGAATGGGATTCTTGTTGCCAAACTCATGGTTCCAAATTTGATTCCATAATGAATGACCTCTTTGGATCCATCACCAACCTATTTTGGTGCCAATAAATATGCTGAGAGTGCTAAGATCATTGAGTCTCAAGCCTCCACAGAGCTTAGAGAAGCATAAATTATCCCAATGTTCTTTTCTTTTTTCTCTTCCTGATAAGAAATTCCTTTTGATGCTTCTGATTGTTGGGAGAATGGATGTTAGGTCCATGAGAGTTGAGAGGAGGTAGAAAGGAAGATATTGAATGAATGGTTGAAGGAGAACAAGATCGCTCACTAATTTCAAAGATTTAAATGTCCAAGTTGTTAGTTTGTTTTCCAATTTGTCGATTAAATCCTCCAAGGCTTTGAGTCTACACAAGTTATCCACCAAAAGGTTTCCCAAGTATCTTGAAGGATGTTTGCTTCTTTGAAAACCCAGGAGCTTGGCAATATGTGTCTACACTAGCAAAGGGGTATTAAAGAAAAATATTTTAAAATTTTGCATTATTTAATTCCATACTTGAAGCTTTTGCAAACTCATTTAAATATTTTTGAATGCCTTTGCCTTTGCGATCAATAGGGGCTCCCATACAATTTGTATCATCCACAAATTGTTGGTGAGAGATTGGAAGATTCTCTTCGAAAAGTCGCATCCTTTTCCATTTATTGGTTGAGATTATTGCTTTGATGGCTCTACAAAGTCCTTCCATTTCTAAGATGAACCAAAAAGGTGATAGGGGGTCTCCTTTCCATATACCCTGAGTTGGGAAAAGTTGTTGGGAGGGGATCCATTAAGAAGAATGGAGAAGAAGGTCAATGAGAGGAGGGATTTTATCCACTAAATGAAATCATTGCAAAACCAAAATATCCTAGAACCTTAAATAGACAAGACCAATTCAAATTGTCTAAGGCCTTTAATAAGTCCATCTTGATGAGCATCCTAGGCGTTCTTGTGGTTTTTAGGGAGTGGATAACTTCATGAGTAATTAGGATTCCATCCATGATTTTCCATCCTTCCACATACCTTGAATATTACGATGATATGAGCTTTTGCAGTAGTGGTTTTAATCTTTTGGCTATGATTTTAGAAATTACATTATATGCAACATTGAAGGAGATAAGTCTGAAACCACTGGGTTCATCAACCTTATCTTTTTTGGGGACTAGCATTAAGAAGGTGGAATTTAAGGCTGGAAGGATTGAGAGAGATTTACGAGATTATTCCATAGCTCTTTAGAGATTCTTTCCTATTATAGGCTAATAAATCTGGAGTAAATCTATGGTGAACCCGTTTGGGCCTGGAGCCTTGTTGCGACGCATAGGTTTTACGATAACTTCCACTTCCTCACCAGAGCTACTTCTCACAAGGGATTTATTTTTCTCTTGTGTCACCAGTGGTAGAATGCGTTGAGTGATTTTTATGGTATATTCCTCTCTTTCATGGTGCAGGTCATACATTAGGTCGTTGTAGTAGCAGAATAATTCTTACTCCAGGTCTTTGTGATCTTAAAGCTTGAGGCCTATGGGTATTTTGAGGGATACAATCTTGTCATTGTGCTTGCGTTGAAGCATGGATGTATCGAAGAAGGATGTATTTTTTTCACCCTCTTTGAGCCAACAGATTCAAGATTTCTACCTCCATAAGACTTCCTCTTACTTTTGTTGTTCTTCCATATGAGTTGATAGGCTAGCTTCGTGTTGCACAAGGTCGCCTCATCTATGTTGTAATATAAATGTTTGTGGTAGAGAGGCCATCTTGTTTTATAAATATTTTATACCTTCGAAAATATTGTCAAAGTCTTATTTGTTCCATTCTTTTACCTATTTCTTCACATGCTTGAGTTTTTGTTGGAATTGGTACATCACATAGCCTTCCATGTGGTCCATTTCATTCCATTATTCTTGCACTTTGTCCAAAAAGGTTGGATGCAAAATCCATAAACTTTTAAATTGAAAAGGTCTTGTTTTGGATTGGATTTTATGTCTAGGTCCACACTAATAGACCGATGATCTGATCCTTTGTAAGTTAGGATTGAAACTTCCATGAATATGTCTTTGATCATTAAATATTTTAAGATTAAAAACCAATCTAGTATGAAAGATATTTGTTGGGTTTATATTATTCTATTGTTCCAAATGTGAGAGGCATTGATGGTATAAATGTCCAAAAGTTTTGAGAATGCTATTATTTCCCCAAAAATGCAAGCTTCATTTTCTATTCTTCTAGTTCCTCCTTTATGTTTTAAGAGGGATCGAATTTGGATAAAATACCCTCTAGTGATCCATTGCATGTCTACAATGATTGGTGCTAGGTTATTAAATGATGTTGAAAAACTTGATTTGTCTCCTGGGAGAGTTGGGGCATAAACATTGGATATAAAACATATTTCAGGTTTGGAAATTAAATGGAACTTCACTGTAAGTAAATTAGTGGTGGAAAACATGTCCAAAGCTCATACTTCCTAAGGATTCTAGAAGGTTGTTAGGCCTCCAACTTGTCCTTGTGCATCTATGACTATCCACTGAAAGTTCCTCCAATTTCTTGAGGTGATTTTGGCCATGTGTTCACTTGTACACTTGGTTTTTTAGTAACAACATGAAAGTCAAGGTATCTTTCCTCAATTTATTTCCATTGAGCCTTTGTTTTCCTTTACAGTGTAGGCCCCTTATATTCCAAGAGATAAAATTCATTGAGAAATAGGGTTAGTGGAGGGATAAACCTTCGATATTAACTTGATTCGACCTGAATTGAGCAATAACTCTGCTAGCTCTTCAAGGATTTGTTGGTCATATTTTATTCCTTTTTTCTTTTCATCTTTCTGTGATTTATGGGATTCTTTGAAAACTTAGGATTGAACTGCCAGTTGAAAACCTGAAGATGATATACTTGATTATTTTTTCTGAGCTTGGATTTGAGCTTTGAGGTAGGCTTTTCCTAGGATTTTAACTCGATGTTGCAATATTCTGTTGGGGTCGTTACCGTTCAAGGATTTGGCCATGCTTGTTAAATAAAGGGTGTTGAGATCCATTTCTTCAGTATCGTCGGTTCTTGTTTCATTCTCTTGATCTTATGTGTTGACAACTTAAAGTACTGGTTCTAGAATTGTTTTAAGGGTGCATTTGGTTCCTTCTATGGATTGGGAAAGATGTGCTTCAAGATTTGGTTCAAATATGGCTTGATCTATGTCTTAGGGTTTTTTAAGGTCCTTCTGGAAAGGTTGAGCTAAGGGATCCAAATTAATTAAAGGGTCAAAGTTGTTGCTAGTTTTAGGTTATTTTCTAGAGAGTGGGGGCAGAGCTTTGTGGCTTCTTCATCGAGATCGAGGCTCAAAGAAACCCTTTTCATCCTTTGCATCTTGTTGTGGTTGAGTCATGACTGGGGTTAAAAGGGAGCATTCCCTGAATAAGTGGTCATATCCATGACAACGCCAACATTAGAAGGGGATGTGCTCATAATGCAAGTTTTATTTCTAAAGCTTCTTGAGAGTATATATTTATTGATTCAAGGAATGGCTCAGAAATATTCATTTAAACACAAATATTTGCATAAGAAATGTACCTTGCTTGTTTGGTGGCTTAAGAAACCTCGGCAAAGTTTCCGAGAGCATTTATTATTCTGACAAGTATTTCTCCTTCCCAAAATTCTCGTGATATTGAGTACAAGCAGATCCATACTAGAGTGGCTTTAAAATATTATTTGTTTGGAATGAATCTTTTGTCTAGTACCAGAGGTATAGTCCAATTAAGTTGTAGAAGTAAGGTTCTCCTTCAAAAATCTTGGTTTTGTCTTCGAGACTTGCAAAGATGACCGTAAAGAAGCCTTTTGGTCCAAGTTCCAACTTGATTTGTCCCTTGGGCCACCTTCTTTGTTGGATCCACCATGAGAGCATTGTTAACACACACACACACTATGTGAAAAATTTCACTGTTTAAATTGCATTTTTAAATGGATAAATGGATTCAATGCCTTGAAAATATCATTAGGAGTTTGGATTGTGTAAATTATACAACATAAACTTATAATTACAACAAATCTTTGATGAATTTTAAAGAAAATTGACAAAAGAATGTACCTCAAAAAAGCTAAAATATAAAAATTTATTTTTTCAATTGTTTTATATAATATATGCATATCTTTTTTTCAATATTAACATTGAAATCTTTCACTTAACATGGGTACTAAAATATTTTATTTATGAACCACATTAAACACATAATTTTTTTTTTATTAATATATTTTTCAATACATATCACTAATGTAATATTTATTTATGACTTATATTAATTTATTATTATTAATACTTTAAATATTTATTTTCAATTATTTTTTCTATTCACAATTTGAAATATTTAAAATAATAAGATACCTATTTCAACTCACAGTAAATTTAATTGTGTATATAATTTCAATTTTTCTTAAAAATCAACCGACAAGATTCAATATTCGCGGAATATGTTTCGTCTGATTACCCGATCTACAACTATGATATCTACGACTATGATTTATGAGAGTGCTCTCCTCTTTCACATTACAACTTAAAAATAAAATATTTGAATCATGAACTACGTAAAAATAAAATATTTAAATAATGATCTACGGTTGGTAACATGGCAATTAAGGTAATTCAAACTATTTTATGAAGGATATTGAAACCGGTATAACTTAAAAATAAAAGGAGTTGTCTATAATGCGACTTTTTGGAGATTCCGGTGACGGAATCCGGCGGAAGAAATTGAGGCTAAATCTTGATTTGTTGCAGTTAAAATGGTTTTTTAACTGCATATTTGGATTCAGCACCCTGGAAAACCCCTGGGACGCTTTCATTGTGCAGAAACTAGCCATCAAACTTGTGATTCCAATAAATTCCTGCCGGATTTCGACCGGAAAAACCCGCCGGAAAGGCTTTCAAAAAGTCGCGTTATAGACAACTGCAAAAATAAAATATTTAAATCATGAACTTTCATTGATAACGTGGCGATTGAATCCTCAACCGTTGCTAGTTAGTATTTTACTAGCAATTGTCTCAAAAGGTACAAAGAGAGACCGATAGACTTATGAAGTTAGAATTGTTGAATTTTTATAAAAGATTTAAAAGTACAAGTATTTTTGTAAAAAAAAATAAAAATAGAAAATAATGAATGTTGGAAACCATATAAGATGTACCCTCTAAAATATTTTATTAATTAATATATATATATATATATATATATATATTAAAAAGTACAAGTATTTTTCTAAAAAATATTAAAAATAGAAAATAATGAATGTTGGAAACCATATAAGATGTACAGTCTAAAATATTTTATTCATATATATATATATATATATATATATATATATATATATAGATATATATATTAATTAAAATCTCAATTGTATTTTCAATTTGGGTATTGGTTAACTTTTACGCAAACATATGCTTCCACAATTGTAACTCTTCTTACTTAGAGTAATTTACTAAATGACAAAACTCATGACTCCTATAGATATTGCATCAAGCAAACTTCAAATTCAATTTGGGTAATGCAACTCTCATATATGACCAAGCGGGCTTCTATGGTTCAGCATTGTTACTTTTCATAAGGCTCACTAACTAGTTTATACGGTTTTCTCAATAATTATGCTTAAAAGGCAACACCAAGGGAATTAAGAGAGCAGAACAGAAAAACACATTGTTTTCATTCAAATGTACAACTACTGAAAAACAATTTAAAAAAGGTAGAGACTCTTTAAGGCACGTAAAATCCCTCAAGAATCTCAGCTATACATATCTTGATGCACAGGATGGCCGAAGCACATTAAACATGGCAAATTTTATGGTGTATGATATATTAGAGCTACAGAAATATTAATTATTTTACAATTATGTTGAATCCAGTATTAACAGAAAATCATACAGGAAAGTTTGTAATTGTTCTAGGTCCCCAGTATTTGAGAGTTGCCATATCATCAACAGTCATACAGGAAAGTTTGTAGTTGTTCTAAGTCCCCAGTAATTGAGAGCTTCCATATCATAAGCTCTCGCAACTTTCTCTTCTTGATCATAGCCACCTAGGAAAAAAAAGACCAATCTCCAGCTCTGAAGCAATCCAGCAGTCACTGGTATTTGGCTGGACATGTGATGTCTGCCTTTGTAATCGGAAGATTTCATTGTTTTATAGACTTCAACTTATACCATGGAGTAGCTTCTCTTAACACTAAGAGGAAAAATAAAAGAATGACTTTCAGTTTGAAATATAAAGACGCAGTTTATTTTATGCTATTTCTTTGATATGTCATTGAGTGAAGCTTTAGTGATTATAAGTTCACACAATAATCCAAAAATTTTCATCAAATTAAATGCATACCTGGTTACTCCCTGATATTTTGATGCACCCCTTGAAAAGCCACTACTATTTCTGCAAAATTAATCAAAGAAACTGCCTATTACTTCTTAAAAAAAAATGTGAAACTCAGTGGGTATTTTGATGCACCCCTTGAAAAGTCACTACTATTTCTGCAAAATTAATCAAAGCAACTGCTTATTACTTCTTAAAAAAAATGTGAAACTCAGTGGACTAATGAAAATTTTCTCATCGAAAATATCCAAAATATATGGGACAATATATACACATGTTTTAGATAAATAAAATACATTAAGAAAACCATGTACCTCCTGAGAGTCACAATATTATCTTGCCTAGTTGAGTGCTGCATCTCTTCCAGAGCCTCTTTGTATTGGCTAATCTGAAATCAAGAGAGCAAGGGACAATAGCCCTGGAAATTGAAATGCATACACAAATGTTGGTGCAAAAGTCCAACTTTGGGAAGCATCAGATGGTTTCCTTGCACTCTGCCATCTGCTCAACTTTGGGAAGCATCAGATGGTTTCCTTGCACTCTGCCATCTGTTCACAATAGTGCTAAAGCAGGACTTGATATCCCAAGAAAGGTAATACATATTTGCATTGGCATTCAATCATCCTTATCAATGTAGAGACGTTTCATTCATTCATAATTAATTCATAATTAATTCTCAGGTTCAAAATATGTGCTCTTGAATCAAACACCTAACAAAATCAACAAAGAAGCGACAGAAACTACGTTCAACATTAGGGGATTTAATAGTGGGTATGGTGGTTTCAAATATGTAGGTTAATAAATAATTAGATAAGATCTTATGGCAAGTTGAATTTGAAACTTTTGAATCAAAAAGAACAAAATGCCAGCTCCATGTTACATAATAGGAATCTAGCTACTGTTTTCTGATAGTAGACAAGTATAATGCACCAGATAGCTCACAATACAGGTTGATAGAACCTCTGTGATATTTGGAGTCTACACTGCCTGCCGGCCCACCTTCTGAGCTACTATTGATATTGTACAGCTTATTAAATCTGAAATAGAGTAAAAGATATAGGAGACAAAACAGACTGGGAATGTAAGTCCTTTATACTGGAAGAGATAAAGAGCGCAGAGCAGCATGTAAACGCAGAAGAACATAAAGAAAACCACAAGACTTTCTGATTCAACATGTATTTCTTGGTGTCCAGATTCATTAACATGTATTTAAAAATGCTGACATGCTTGAACCAAAAAAGGAAGAGAATTTGAGGATTTCAAATGCTGTCCTAGCTGTTTTAGATATATTTTCTACAATAAAAAGGAAAAATCATGAATACATGGGCCTAGAAGGCTTACATTGTAAGTGTGATAATACATGAATGGAGCCCCATCTTGATGTACAATGTTCTCCATCCTCCACACTTCACAAGAATTTGTTATAAATGACCATTAACTAAGATTCCATTGCTCTCGAGGAGGAATATTTTACCAGAACATCGACTGTGACTATTGATGGTGACTACAAAACAATAGGATGAGGAACTTAGAAAGAAGAAGAATTGAGGCAATGGCCTCTTTTCCAGTAATGATTATTAGACAAGGTTATTAACCCTACAAAATGACGATTTTCCAACTCCATAAATAAAGCATTTTCTTCATTACATCAACTCAACTCTCTCAGTCTCTTTATCAATGTCTCAAGTGATTTTTTCTTTGCATTTTGCTTCAAAGTTCGCGTGCCAAAGGTTCCAAAGAGTCTGTCAGATGAATCTCTGTATTTCTTAGAAATCATGACCACCTTTCTGTAATCCAAAGAACTATAATGCTTCTCCCTTACAACAGGATTCATGAAATTCTCTGGATGCTTGTTTAATAAAAGACTAACCAACTACCTTGCCTCTAAACAGAGACTTTTTTGGATCTATTGCACCTTCAAGCTCATCCAAGCCACTGTCATGAAATTGAGTATCTGCAAAAGATTCTAGCAGTTTCAAATCAACCTCAATTCCCATAACAACATTTGTATTGAACCACTTAATTTGTGTAGCTTAATTACTGGCTATAACAGCCATTGGAGTTAGTATGAACTTAAATGTAAACTGGAGGCAATATCAGCAATGATCAGGCAGATCAGGCAGAATATGGTGATTTTTGTAAATTTAGGTTAAAATCATTTTTTATTTTAAAGAAAACTTAAAGCTATCTTGATTGAATGAGAGGTCTTCAAATTTAAATTTAGAAGAAACAGGTTAACCCTCTAAGACGCAGAGATATCTGGCATGCTTAAAAAACTAAGCAAAAGGAAGAGGGCATTTAACTCAAATTTAGAAGATAGGTTAATCTTCAGACGCAGAGACATCCGGCGCGAGTAAAAATTTAAGCAACCTATGTTTCCATAGATTTATTTAAAAGAAAGAAAAAATAATTTCAAAAGACTATAGCAGAAGAAGAATTTAAGGTTTGTGGCTGAAAAGAAAACAGTGTTAATAATCTAAGCAAGAAGAAGAGGGCATTTAACTCAAATTTAGAAGATAAGTTAATCCTCAGACGCAGAGACATTTGGCGCGAGTAAAAAATTAAGCAACCTATGGTTTCATAGATTCATTTAAAAGAAATAACAGTAATTTCAAAAGACTCTAGCAGAAGCAGATGCAGGATTTAGGGTTTGCGGCTGAAAGGAAAACAGTGTAGGAGTGTGAAGGGGCAAAATTTGACGGTAAAATTGAGATAAAGTTCAGAAAATTACAGAGTTGAGTATAACTATATTTACCTTGGAAAGAACTTTGAAGTGGAAGCCCGAAGCAAGTGAAGGGAGGAAGACGTCTCTGGCGGAAGCTTCTTGCACTAAAAGAAAGCGCCTGTTCCTCGTCCAATTATTAAATAAAAATCACTCCAGTTCAGGAATTTCACCTACTTTGTCATATTGTGAGAAATAAAGGAAGGTGGTGTCTCGAAACCCCCATCATTGCTAACTTTAAACTGCCTTCTCAGTAATTTGTAACGTTTTGTTCGCGGATTACAGGAATCTGTAACAAATTTGCGGATATTTCTGCTGGCTTCATGTAGTGGGTGAAGATTCGAGACCGCCATCATTATGGAGAAAGGCATTGGCATAACAGTTTTTCGTCGAGGTTTTGCGAGACCCGGGCAATAGAATTCGCGCCAGCTACAAAGATTCTCAGTTGAATCGAACACTTCAAATCAACGGTTGAAAGTGTTTCACCTCAAATCAACGGTTAAAAGTGTTTCACCTGAGCTGTCAAGCTTAGAAACAAAAGGACGATGAAAAACTCACTCAAAGGAAGGCCTATTGGCCTAAAAATGGGTTGGGTGATATTTTCAAATCTATTTAGAACTTGCTAAGATATGTTTTTTTATTATAAATTGGAATGGTATATATTATATAAAATTATGAGCAATGTATTAAACAAGGAAGTATAGCTAGTGTTTTTTTCACTTAGTTTAAATAAAATATTTTGATGTCATGATGTGTTGTAAGTGAAACAGGGATTGCTCCTATTAAAGAAATTACTATGGTGCGAGTCATAAGGTATCTAAAAAAAATTGAACAAATGGAATAGGGTAGATGGCCTAAAGTTGTCTTTAATGATAGATTGTGCAAGAGAAAAAATACTTGGATGTAACAAAATAACAAATGGTTTAGTAAATGGTGTATTTGCTTGAACGCGTGTCCCATAAAGAACAAAGAGATAAAAGCTTTTGTTATGGAAAAGTTCCACAAACGTACTTGGGATAAGGAGCTAGGAAGAAAGAAAAAGTACTATATTGAAGTGTTTAATCCCACTCATAGTCATCAACCAAAAGCATACATAGAGGCCAATATCTCTTGGAGAGCCAAAATTCTGATTGCTCAGTTAATGACTAATTCTCATCAAATCCGTTGTGAAACATGGTGCTGGAAAATGCCAAAAGAAGTGTGGGAGGAAAGAGTATGCATTTTTTGTTCTTTCGTAAAAGTGGAAACAGAAAAAACATTTCATTTTAGAATGTGAGGTCTTCAAAGACAACATGGAAAATCATGCAGATATGCTCGCAACTTGCTCTTGGGATAATCTATTTAGCGAGGGGTTTGTTGAGAAGCTGGGAGCATTTATTTTGAAGCTTCATAGAAAAAGGGCCGAATACATCAAGCAGATGAAGAAGCAATCTGTCCCATAGGCAATTTTTAGCATTGTGGACGTTAAAACAATTTTTTTCTTTCTTTCTTTCCCAATAATAATAAAATTGTAAAAATGAGTTATATGAATATTTGTTTAACCATTTTCTTTATTGATTTTTTAATGTAATTAAACATTTTATGGTGGGTAAGAGTGATATATATATATATATGTGTGTGTGTGTGTGTGTGTGTGTGTGTGTGTGTGTGTATAGAATTGACATTGAAGAGAATGACAACAAAAAATGTATTATATTTATTTATTTAACATTAAATGATGGCAATTTTTTTTATATAATATCCATGTTATAAGGTCAAAGTTATTGTCATTGAACTTATGTTGAGCAAGATATTTATGGGATATTAACTTAGTAGGCATAATGTGACATTGTGTTTTGACTGGAATTAAATTGCATCTTAATTAACTATGGTTAAGATGCAAATATTTTGTTTTTATTTGTAAGTTCTGATGGTAGTATTATATGGGCTGATGGTTGAAATGTCAAACTCATTGTTGTCAGATAATTGACTGATATTTGTTGATCCTGCTTGATAAAATATAATGAAATCTACCTATGTTCAGAACCTTTGATACAAATTGATTTACCATTTATTATCTTCCTTTGAATCGACAAATGGTACACTTCAGTCTAAATTAAAATAATTTTTTTTGTAAGTTCAGCAACAATGAGGCTACATCATGGTCATGTCCAAGAATAACAACTGAATAGGGTGGGGAATTGAACGAGTGACTTAACATCTAAGAGTGCCTTAACATTGCACCTAATTACTATCTATCCAAGACCCCTTGGACAACTAAATTAAAATATGGAGTTGTTTTACATTTTATTTATTGATTTTAATTGGGATTTATTTACTTCAATCATATATTTATGAAATAAAAAATGGTTTTATTATTTTACTTTAATTTAATATATTGATTGATTAAATGGTTTTATTATTCGTCAATTGTAATAGTAATTTACTTAATTTTATTCATATGTAAATTTAAAATGTGAAACAATTAAACTTTTGATTAGAGTAAAATAAATTATTTTTAAATAATATTATTTTTTATTTGAGTGAGGAAGTATTCAGATAACGTAAACTCTTAGGGTTTATTGTATCCAAAAATGGCATATACATTGATCCTGATAGGATAAAGGAGATTTCTGATATCCCTTTACCACATAATAAGAAATCTATGCAATCATTCTTGGGATAGATAAATTTTGTAAAAAGATTTGTTCCTGATTTTTCTCATATTGTTCTACCCTTACAATCCATGATTAAGAAAAATTCAGTCTTCAAATGGGGCCATAACGAAAAAGAAGTTGTTGATTCAATCAAACAAGCAATCATTAATGCTCCTGCATTGAATACTCTGAATTTTTCTAGTCATTTTATTTTGTATACTTTGGCCACTCAATCATCCTATGTTGTTGTTTTAACACAAATCAATGATCAACAGGTGGAAGCACCCATATCTTTCTTTAGTTCCAATTTGCAGGGTGCTGAGCTTAATTATTCAGAAGTCAAAAAACAAGCCTTCGCTGTATTTAAGTCCGTTAAACATTTTAGACCTTTCCTCCTGAAAACACATACAAAAGTGATAGTCCCATTCTTTGCAGTGATGCAATTGCTAATTCAAAGAGAAGTGGGAGAGAAAAGAGCTAACTAGGTAACAACTTTACAAGAATATGATATTGATATTAAACATGTGAAAATTGTTAGAGGACAAGGTTTTTGTAGGTTGCTGGCAGGAGCTTCCAATATACCAGATCATGAAAATTCAGGTAGTACTGCACAAGTAAATGAGATAAGTATGATTGATTTTGAATCTCAATATGTTGATCTAATTTTTTACTTGAAGAATGGATATGCCCCCCCTAAATTCAGCTACAAAAACAAATGTCCCCTAAGGTTAAAAGCCAAACACTATGAAAACATTGATAATGTCTTATTCAAGAGAAACTATGATTCTATTTTGTTAAGATGCCTTGAAAAATCTAAAGCGCAAACGGTTTTACAAGAGCTCCATGATGGCCCAGTTGGTGGACACTTTGGAGCAGACACTACAACACACAAAATACTGCATGCTAGGTATTATTGGCCAACTTTGTTCAAAGATACCCATGACTATGTGAGGAAATGTAAGATATGCCAAACTGCTAGTGGGAGACAAAGGAAACCAGCCTTTCCTTTACAACCAGTTAATATTGAGCAACCATTTGAGCAGTGGGGGCTTGATATTATAGGAGAGATTGTTCCTCATTCTTCCAAGCAGCACAGATACATCCTTACAACCACAGACTACTTCACTAAGTGGGTAGAAGCAATTCCACTAAAGGTAGCAAATTCTGATGCGATTATTGAATTTATTGATCATTTCATCATCACCAGGTTTGGTTTACCTAATGCGCTTATATTTGACAATGCATCTTATTTTTCTGGAAATAGTATAGTCGAATTTGCTCTTAAGAGAGGTTTTAGTTTAAAATACTCTGCAAATTACTATCCTCAAGGAAATGGCTAAGCAGAGTCAACTAACAAAAATCTCATAAGGATTATTAAAAGAATTGTTGATCAAAGCCAAAATAATTGGCATAAATCTTTAATATTCGCACTATGGGTAGATCGTATAACTGAGAAGGCCTCAATAGGTATTTCTCCTTTTAACTTAGTGTACGGGAAAGAAGTTGTTATTCCACCAAATCTAGCCCTCCCATCACTAGCCCTAGTACAATTCATTAAGGAGACTCCTCCTTCCTCTATTCAATTAAGGTTTGATCAAATTCTTAAATTAGATGAGGAAAGAGAAAAAGCCAAGATTACTCATGTTAAACATCAGCAAGTCATTAAATCCTCTTTTGATGCAAGTTCAGCCGGCTCAAAAACATTACAGATTGGTGATCTTGTTTTGAAATGGGACAAAGCACATGAAGAAAAAGGTAAGCATACCAAATTTCAGAAGATGTGGCTTGGACCATTTCAGATCGTCGAAAAGATAGGCTCATCAACATTTTTACTGCAAGACTTAACAGGAAAGAGAGATTCTCTTCCTTTGAATTGGCTTAACTTAAAGAAATTATTTCCCTAAGGAGGTAACCCCTTCTTATCTGTACATATTTTTTATGAAAATTTTGATTTCTTTCATAAATAATGTTGTAAATAGAATACCATTGGCTTTTTATTATTGAAATCTCTTTGAAAACATATTGTGAATATCCGTTTTTAAAAAGTAGAAACTTTCAAGGAAATGATTACAGTTTTGGAAACTAGATAACATCATAAAACTCTGAGATGTTCTTTGAAATTGTGAAATCTTTCAAACCTAGAAAACATAGTAAATTTTGAGTTTTATCAGTGAAGAAAGGTTATTTTTAAAAAAGTAAAGACTTTCTACAACTAAGCATCTACATATCTATAATTTTCATCCAATAACTCTTAAGGAGTCAAAGATTCACCCCATCCACTAGGTTTATGATTTTTTAGAGTGTAATTCTAAGATATATCCGACTTAAAAGATAAGAGGTCTCATTACGAGCCTGCTTACATATTCATAGGGAACTAATTAAACTGGCATTACCAATACTGCATACCAAAACAAGGTAATGGCTTATAATCATAAGACAAGGGGTCTCATTACGAGCTAACTTGTTCAGTTCAATTACAACCAGTGAATGGCATTGTCATCTTCTGGCTCCCAAACTAGGGCAATGGCTTTTATGCAAAAAAGAGAAAGAAAAAATGAAAATATATATAGATATATCTTTCTGAATTTATCTTTAAAAGATTATACTCTTAGATGGATGGGACAATGGATAAGTGATGGTTAAAAGGTAACCCTGTCGAGACTATAGACGTTTGCTTGCAGCAGTGGCACTACCTGTGACAAAAGAGTAAATTCAAAAGCTAAGTTGGAGGAGCCCCCTACTTTATCTTTAACAACCAATCAAGGCTTAAAGAAACCATAAATGTTTTCATTTATAATAAGGGTTTGTAAAAGAAATTGCAAAATTGATCAATTTTTCTTATTCAGAGTAATTGTGTTTATCTAACTAATTTCAAAATAGTTTCCTTTTCCTCAATTGTTTGTACTTGAGAAAGTGTTAGAAATTTCATCATTTTATTCAGAAATAACTGGTTCTTTCAGTGAATCGCCAATTGTTGTGCTATACAACAACCCCCCCATTTCAAATTTTTCTTAATCTTATTCTAAGATGCTAAATAGGAAATAGGGTCCCTTTAGTTTGTAAAAAAGCAATAAAACTTTACATAGAAATAAATTTCTTTGTTTTTGCTTTTTAAATAAAAAGTGCTTCAAAAAACCCTCTAAAAAAAATCAAATATCGCAAATCGCATTCTCTTTAGGTTAAGGAACATTCAATCCAAATATTCATGTTGCGATGCGAAGTAACCAAAAAGCCTCAATCATAGAGCTTCTTATAACATCCATTAACAAACCTTGCAATGCGATATGATTCTCGCATTTCACATATCACCAATTTCAAATGATATGTTTTAACTTTCTGTTGAAAATTTGCGATGCGATATGATTCTCGCATTTTGCTTATCGTCGATAACCAAAAGAAGCTAGCCTCGAAAACTTGTGATGCGATATACATCGATCGCATATCGCAAACCTAGCAGAAACAAGTAATACTTACCTCAGGGATGCGCAATGCGATGAGAAAATATAATATAGTGGTTTAATAATAATAAATGGAAAAGACGACTCGAGTGAGTTAAATGAGGAATTACCCAACTCTATATGTCAAGTCATTACTTATCGCAATCGTGGAAATTCAAAATACTCTTGGAACATGACACCTATAACTCCCGACTTGCAATGTGTGATCGTTTTTACATATTAAAATCGCTCATCACAAAACCAGAAAGTTCATGGCACAAATTCTAATAATACCTTTGGAAATCTGCGATGGGATCTATTCATTAAGCATTAAAGTTTCACATCCCCAGGTTACGACAAAGCATTAAGAATAGTTATGACCACGGTCCTTCAAGATTTCATCCTTCGTGTTAATATTAAGTTATAATACGAAATCTTTCGCATCAAATGCTCTTGTTCTGATTTTCGTCTGTACTTCTTTCAATACTATCTTTACAAGCATTTAGCTGCTCTAAAAGTTTTTAGCCTATTGTCCTCTGTTTCATTTTTACAGCTTGAATTTGGAAGTATGCAGCCATCCAAAATGTCAAAAAAAGCTCGAAAGATGAAAGCCCTCCCTGCAGTGACAAAAGGACAGGAAAAAATTATATTGATCTCAAATACCACATGTCAAGATTGTGGGAAAATTGCATGGGAAGGCATATATGATATGTTGGAAAAGGAAAAGCCAAAGGTAACTGAAGGACATGCAACAGCTGATGGACCTGCAGAGTCAGAGAACACACTTGGTGATTTAGCCGACTCTTTTCTTCATCGAATAGCGGCCCGCCCAAAGATTTTTCCATATAATGACATGGTAAAATGGGTAGTTGAAGGCATCAATATAATGGACAGGATGCTCTTCACAGTTGACAGAAGAATGTTTGGATCCTTCAAGCCTGAAGACTTGAAGAAAATGTATCATTTGCCAGAGCCTCAAAAGTACTACAATAAATCATTCCTTGAAGCTTTCTCGAAGGAAAATGAAATAGAGTCGGACCCCATCAAACAATGGAGGTACTTCCCTAACAAACACAAGCACGAGTCATCCGGTATGTATTTTGTGGACTCTATAGCATCTCCCTATTGTTATGCTATCGCAATGATGTGTAGACTATTTGGAAGCCCCAATTCTGCTAAGTTTTCCATTGAAATGGTTCCATTAATAGAAGCAGCATTGAATTCTTTTGTGATGGATTGGGCTACTATCCTATCAGACAAAATGGCCGTCCAAATACTTGATTATAGGAAAAATAGGTTTGTGACCACCCAAGTTGTTCCCCCATTCTATATGAGTGCCTATATAGTCGATACCATTTGTTTCAATTCCGATTTTCCCATCATGGGATGGAAATGGACTATCCAGGACCCAACCCCTATCCATATTTACCATAAATGTTTGTGGCAAAAACAATATAAGAATCATTTCTACAAAATTTGTCATGGCTTCATCCTACCCATTCATCAGGCCATTTTTAATAGACCAGCTCCTCAACTGTCCGAGGAGGCTAGTATTGATTTAACTTCAATTGGCAGTTGGTTTGGAGAAGAACTGTTCACATACATTAGGGTTTTTGGTAGCATTACCGACCCGCATGTCCTTCCTCTATATGTCCCGGATAAACTATTGGCTAGGGAAATAGCCTGTCAGACAGTTGAAAAAGGGCTTACAAAAAATCTCAAATACGCCAAGAAACAGTTATGGCCTGCCTTTTTGGTTCGCTGTGGCATCTATTCATTGCATGACTATAAGCATGCCCAAATTGAAGCCGAGAAAATAAGGGGTTTGAACCTAGCTGTTATTCCCAAAAGACAGTATGACCCGAATAAAGTCGCTTATAATTTTACTACTCAGGTAAAGGTTAAACAATTTGTCCATGAGAAAGATGAATTCAATGACTTCTTTAGATCAACAGAGACGTTCTCACAAGTGAGTCACCTAGCAAAGATCAAGCTGGAACCAGAGAAAATGGATCAATTCATCCAATACAGGACGCAAAGGCTTCAGACAGTACTATTGGACCTATTGAATATTGCACCGGTCATCCAGCAAACGGAGCAAAGCATGGAGCAGGACATAGAGAAAACTTCTGGTGCAGCCGAGACAAGCGAGAAGGCTAGTGAACAGTTGGACACAGATGTTCACATTGATTTGATATTGATTAAAGAATGGGAACAATTTGATCAATAGATTAAAGATCAAAGTGATACCCAAAATGTTATCGCAACGAGATCCCCTTTAAGACAAAAACCCATAATTCAAGATCCTGTGATTGAAACACCATCCAGTAAGGACTCAACTTCATAAGAAATTGAGGTAATCCTTGAGTATCCTTCAACATTACATTGAGCATAGAGGAAATTCCACCGTTGGATGTGTTTTATAGCCCTAAACACAGAGTCGTAGTCAAAAGGCAACGGAAAAAGAGAAAGATAGACCAAACATCAGCAATAGTTCCTCAAGGAGAATCCATGAATGTCATCTGGAGAGACTCAGAAGTTAATCCCTCTGAGGACTTGACCAAATTATCTCAGTTTGCAGGGGCGTATATAGCTGCCACAATAGATAAAGAAACCAAAGTTAATCAATTGATCAAGGAAAAATATCAAAAGATTAAACAGCTTGAAGAACAGGTAAGGGTAGAAAAACAGAGGATTGATCAGCAGGATATTGAAAGACAACAACGATTATCTCAGGAGTTCGAACAGTTAAAACTAGCACATCACGAAGAGATTAAATCTAAGGATGAGCAAATAAGCAGCTACAACTCTCAATAGAGCAATTCAAAGACAATCCCAAAGTTGAAGAGTTTATAAAGGAAGCCATAGAAATAAATAATTTCCTATCTCAACAGCTAACCCAACTCTGCCAAAAGATCTCTCATTCATCCACTATGTATCAAAACCAATGCACTGATAGATCAAGCGGTCAATTCCAGGTTGGAATTCGAGGAGGTAGATGACAAAATCACAGGTTATATCTCTTGGCAGAGCACAGAAAAGGGAAGGGCTACTAAATTGCCAGTAATGGAAGAATCTCATAAAGAGATACTATTTTCAGAATGGGAGACACAACTGATCAAAGAAGAAAGAGCAACTTCAAGGGCTAGGGCAGTGAGGAATAATATCATTGAGCTGATAAATGATAACTTACACAGCGCCAATTTAATTTTTGAGTGTTCCCCATAAAACCTTCCAAAAGCAAAAGTATTGGAAAAACAATGGAAGCAAGATTTGAATACCAGAGAGGAGCAACTCAAAAAATTAGAAAGCCTCAATTGGGATACATATTGGTTCTATTTAGTCAAACCGCATAGCCAACAAATGACAATCAAATGTCTTGCTGACATAGCAGATCACATGATGCCAGAACTCTCGGATGTAGTATACACAGGTCAGTTGCATGCCAGGATGAGTCATCCACTAGAGATCCAAACTATGCTCGAGATTTGTAACTTGAAGCCGCAGGAGGAATGATAGATGCAATGCATCTTTTCAAGAGCTATCACAATTCTATTTTTAACATGAAATCCCATCTTTTGAGAAAGGTTGTTCCAACCACTTTAAGCACTTTTCGTGAACAATTTGTTTTTATTTTTACTATAAAGACCCTTTCATGTCATTTGAGAAAGGGTCCTAAAATTGTATTAAATTAGATTTAAGAAGATGACATTTCTGCACTTCTTAATTTACTTTTGTAGAAGACAAGGATCAAGGTTCAAACTTGTTGTTAAGGAGATTTTCAAGAGGACTTGCATTTCTGTATCTTTTTGAAGTTTTGAGAAATAAGAAGAGCGAACCAGACTGTTACTTTCATAAGAGAATTCAAATACATATGGTACTTTTATCAATGTCTTTTTGTTTCATGTTATGCAATTAAACAATCTTCTGATTCAATATTGTTGTTATATGTGAATGTTCATACAATTTTGCATTATATCACTTTTGAGTAAGTTGGAATTGATATTCTTAAACACATATGATGACAATTGATGTTATTATGATATGTGATATGTTTTATATCACTCTATTTAAAGTGATCACCATTCATGCTTAACTTTCTGTAGTCAAGTGATTAATCTTTATTAGCATTTGATCACCAGAAATCATTATAAATCGCATTGATATTGTATTACCTAGGTTATATATATAGATCTATTTGTATATTTTCATAAGTTTACAAATCAAACCATCTATCACCTTGTTATATATATATATATATCTATATATATATATATATATATATATATATATATATATATATATAGACATATATATATATATATATATATATGTCTATATATATATATATATATATATATATATATATATATGTCTATATATATATATATATATATATATATATATATCTATATATAGATATATATATATATATATATATTAGACACCCTTTCATCAAATCACACTTTATTGGGAAACTGGTCCCATACTATCCAGTCAAAGCCACCATACCAAATGGAAAAGGAGTTGCTTTAAGGTCCGGACCGGGTGGTTATCCCCCAATGTTGGTGCAATGATTTTAGAGACATCAACAGGACCCTGGCTGGCCTGAGAGGCAGAGAGGCAAGTAGAAAGTGGCCTGGACATCGCCAGCAGAGGCAAGGGTTTGCGGGCATGATAGCATTAGAAACACCTGGCTCCAGACGGGGCTGAGAGCTAGGTTATGGCTGCATGGGGGTGACCAATTTCCGAACAGTAGCAAGGGCGAGAGGCATGGAAACAAACCAGGGGAACCCTGTTCCCATCTCACTTCCACTGGCCACCTGTGGGCACATGGATACCTTTGCCTGTCGCAAACCAGAACGACAGTAAAGAATGGTTAATGCAGTTATGTTGTGTTGAAATGATTGATTTAGTGCAGCTAACAATGTGGGAATGTATACAAGTTACAATTCGACAGGGTGTGGCTCCAACAAGACGTGGTCGAGGCCGTGGCAACAAGGGCTCGGAACCCCGGACCAAGAGATCAAGCAATGTAGAAGGTAGCAGGGGTCGCAAGCCCGCCAAGAAGTTCATCGCTGAGGCAACCGCGACATACAAGGAGGAAATCGATGAGGGAATCTGAAAGCTGATCGACGATTAGGAAGACAGGTAAAGAATGAACTGGAACCAGATGATGAAATAGAAGTTTGGAGATCAATGGTGCCTGACCCAGGAACCACCAAAGGGTGAATCACACGATTCAAGCACACCCTCTACCTGTATTTCCTGATTAAAAGTCTGTTAGGCAAAGCATTGGAGCAAATATTTGTAGGGATGGCAGCTACAATGCAAGGCCTTCCCAATTATAAAAAAGACATGGAAAAGATCTTGTTTTAGCTGCACAAATCAGACATTAGGATGGACCGGATTGACCGTCACATCCCTTGCATAGTGGAGCTCTTTGGCATGCCAGAAGCAACTGCTGATGATCCTGCCCCAATAGCCTCAGACTCTGAGGAGCAGAATGTCAAGAAAGATTAGTTTTCTCATACTTAGTTTTTGTTTATGCGGATAGCATTTAAATTTCCAGATGTATATGTCAGTTGTCTTAGTTTTACTGTTTGTGGTCATGAAACTAAAACCTACCTAGCCCTGCTAGAAAGACTGAAGAAGTTATGTTTTTGGATGGCGTATAATGCTGAATGATGGCCAACAGACTCGGTTTCCCCTTGGGGCAAGTTAAGGCCACTGGGTAAAACTATGTGGTGTAAATTTGCCTTATATATATATAATAGAAAATAGATGGAGCTACTAAGCATTACAAAACAAATAAAAAAATAAAATTATTAAATAAAATAATTAAAAAAATCTCAATCCAAAATTTCAAATTTTCATGTAATAACAATATTAATAGTAGCACCACTACTTTAAAAAGTGGATCACATTTATCAAGTCACACTTATAATCATAAATTGATTACATTTTTTTTATAGGTAAAATCAGAGTTCCAAATTTGAGAATTATATAACTTACCTATAATTATATATTAAACCATAATATAGAGACTACTTAGCGACTTCTCAAATTTTCTAAAATGTTAATTAACTACCAAATATATTTATGCACTTATGTTAAGTGGCTACTCAATGGCAATTTAGTAAGATTGCGTGGAGATCAGTTACATTATCACATTGCTAACTCTTAAATGAAAAATAAAAGTGGTACACATCCCTTCACATCAAAATGTTGCATCTAATATTTAATGAAATAATTCCATTCATAATAAATGTAACTCCATTCATAATAAAATAAAATAATGGATTGGATGACAAATCAAAGAGTGAATGCTTATATATAATCATTTTTCATGACAAAGCACAAGTATGGTACTCTAAAGAATTACACATATTTATAACATTAAAAAATTAGAAAAATAGACTAGACATGAAAGAGAAGTAATTCCAACAATGTAATCTAAGAATAGTATAAAGAGAAATAATTCTAATAATCTAGTCTAAGAATAATATATAGGGATCATTATAATTAGTACGACATTAATAAGAGTTGCAATTAAATAATAATCATACTTACTCAAGCGATGGGATGGGAAGCAGAAAACAAAAAGTACACATAGCTAAATCATGCACAATGATAATACACCTAGCTAATGCTTGCTTACTCATCTAAGCGGTGACAAGTAGAAAATACACCCAACTGAATTGTGCACAATCTGAAAATCCGTCGCCGAGATCCATAGGGATTCTCTGATTATGCTCACTAGAGTGATGATTCAGAGTGTTGGGACCGATGTGATGGCCAAAACTTCAAGATTAACATACACAACTTGCTTCAGGTGTTGAAGTGCTTAGCCATATCCACTGCGCATTTGAAATGATTGGAAATTAAATATCATAGTCATTAAATTCTCCGTTTCCATTTTCTTTCACGATAATGATGATTGTACTTTAAGGTCATATGTTGTGGGATGATTTTTTATTTTTTAAATAATAATATGTAACCTGTAACCGTCATTACATAATACAGACTCCATCAAGTCATGGTACGTATTTCAGAGCATGATACAAATTGCATCAGGTCATAGTATGTATTTCAGAGTATGGGAAAGGTGGGTATATATTGATAATGATTACATAATAAGAGTCTATCCAATCAATTTCAAGATAAATAGCTCAAAATATTATTTTAAAATATAAATTTTAATCTCTAACGTTAGACTATAGCAAATTTGCAAATTTTTTTGGTCAAACCCAAACTAATATGAGTTTAACCAAAAACTAAATACAATATTACTTGTCCGCGACAAAAATAATAACCTAAAATACATATTATTAAATACAAATATTATACAGCTTGAGTGGGCCTAATGGTTAAGAGCATATGTTTCCTCTTAAGAGGTCATAGGTTCTAAACTGGAGGGGGGTAGAGTATGTATGCTTTCGTAGACTTAACAGTCAAATCGCTACACGAAGATGGGTCCCTTGTCCCACAAACAAGGGGGTCTCATACACCAATTTGGTGTCTAGCTTGGCTGTGACCTTAAAAATGGATATTATTATTATTATTAATGATGTATAATTTTATTAATAGAACATTTAAAACATAGATGTTAAATACATATGGTTTACTAATCGAAATGGGTGAATTTGAAACATTTAATGCACTTGTCAAATGCATATTATTTTCTGGTAGGAATGGGGCATAGTTTGTTTTTCCTTAAGTTTTGTATAACACAAACATGTTGTGGTAGCCGTGATGTCACTCGGAAAGTGTTTGTATTTGTAAAAGATGGTTTGTTGGATATGGAAGTTTTGTGAAATAATGTCTTTGTTCATGAAAGATTGTTGCATTTATTATTATATTTTATAAATTATTATTTTATTTAAGGTAGTAGGATTGGGGAAGGTTTAAATAATTATCTAGAATTAGTCACATTTAAAATTAAAATTAATGTTATTGTGTAAAATGAAAAAAGAATTAACAATTTACATCTATTTGGTGATTTGATTTTTTTTGAGTTTAATTGGATCTGATAGGATAAGATCAATTCTAACGAGCTTAATTTGTATTTTTGATTTTTTTTGGGAAAGACAATTGGTATTTATATATTTTATATATTTTTTCTTGTGCAAAAGGTTAGTATATATTAGGGTTTAATTTTTACGGTTGATATTAGGCTTTAGCTTGAATAATATTAGGTTTAAATTTTATAATATATTGTTTTAGACATGCTTATCGGCTTATATCAATCACATTTATTAATGTGATTTTGCTAGTTTAATATAGTCAAAACACATACACACACTCTAATGAATATTAAAATGAATTAGTGGACAATGATATTCAAATAATTTATTTAAACGCTATATTGATTTTTTTAAAATATAAAAAATAACCATTTTTAATATTTGAAAGTGGAAACAAACCAGGGGAACCCTGTTCCCATCCCGCTTCCACTGGCCACTTGTGGGCACAAGGATACCTTTGCCTGTCGCAAACCAGAACAACAGTAAAGCATGGTTAATGCAGTTATGTTGTGTTGAAATTATTGATTTAGTGCAGCAAACAATG
This sequence comes from Pinus tabuliformis, assembly GCA_031772625.1. Taxonomy (NCBI): domain Eukaryota; kingdom Viridiplantae; phylum Streptophyta; class Pinopsida; order Pinales; family Pinaceae; genus Pinus; species Pinus tabuliformis. Next base: position 300,884,108 of record CM062814.1, read on the forward strand.
TGGGAATGTATACAAGTTACAATTCGACAGGGTGTGGCTCCAACAAGACTTGGTCGAGGCCGCGGCAACAAGGGCTCGGAACCCCGGACCAAGAGATCAAGCAGGGTAGAAGGTAGCAGGGGTCGCAAGCCCACCAAGAAGTTCATCGTTGAGGCAACCGCGACATACAAGGAGGAAATCGATGAGGGAATCCGAAAGCTGATCGACGATTAGGAAGACCAGGTAAAGAATGAACTGGAATCGGACGATGAAATAGAAGTCTGGAGATCAATGGTGCCTGACCCAGGAACCACCAGAGGGTGAATCACACAATTCAAGCACACCCTGTACCTGTATTTCCTGATTAAAAGTCTGTTAGGCAAAGCATTGGAGCAAATATTTGTGGGGATGGCAGCTACAATGCAAGGCCTTCCCAATTATAAAAAAGACATGGAAAAGATCTTGTTTCAGCTGCACAAATCAGACATTAGGATGGACCGAATTGACCGTCACATCCCTTGCATAGTGGAGCTCTTTGGCATGACAGAAGCAACTGCTGATGATCCTGCCCCAATAGCCTCAGACTCTGAGGAGCAAAATGTCAAGAAAGATTAGTTTTCTCATACTCAGTTTTTATTTATGCGGATAGCATTTAAATTTCCAGATGTATATGTCAGTTGTCTTAGTTTTACTGTTTGTGGTCATGAAACTAAAACCTACCTAGCCCTGTTAGAAAAACTGAAGAAGTTATGTTTTTGGATGGCGTATAATGCCGACTGATGGCCAACAGACTCGGTTTCCCCTTGGGGCAAGTTGAGGCCACTGGGTAAAACTGTGTGGTGTAAATTTGCCTTATATATATAATAGAAAATAGATGGAGCTACTAAGCATTACAAAACGAATAAAAAAATAAAATTATTAAATAAAATAATTAAAAAAATCTCAATCCAAAATTTCAAATTTTCATGTAATAACAATATTAATAGTAGCACCACTACTTTAAAAAGTGGATCACATCTATCAAGTCACACTTATAATCATAATGTAGTTGATTGATTACATAAGATTTTTTAGGTAAAATCAGAGTTCCAAATTTGAGAATTATATAACTTACCTATAATTATATATTAAACCATAATATAGAGACTACTTAGCGACTTCTCAAATTTTCTAAAATGTTAATTAACTACCAAATATATTTATGCACTTATGTTAAGTGGCTACTCAATGGCAATTTAGTAAGATTGCATGGAGATCAGTTACATTATCACATTGCTAACTCTTAAATGAAAAACAAAAGTGGCACACATCCCTTCACATCAAAAATGTTGCATCTAATATTTAATGAGATAATTCCATTCATAATAAATGTAACTCCATTCATAATAAAATAAAATAATGGATTGGATGATAAATCTGAGAGTGAATGCTTATTTATAATCATTTTTCATGACAAAGCACAAGTGTGGTACTCTAAAGAATTATACACATTTATAACATCAAAAAATTAGAAAAATAGACTAGACATGAAAGAGAAGTAATTCCAACAATGTAATCTAAGAATAGTATAAAGAGAAATAATTCTAATAATCTAGTCTAAGAATAATATATAGGGATCATTATAATTAGTACGACATTAATAAGAGTTGCAATTAAATAATAATCATACTTACTCAAGCGATGGGATGGGAAGTAGAAAACAAAAAGTACACATAGCTAAATCATGCACAATGATAATACACCTAGCTAATGCTTGCTTACTCATCTAAGCGGTGACAAGTAGAAAATACACCCAACTGAATTATGCACAATCTGAAAATCCATCGCCGAGATCCATAGGGATTCTCTGATTATGCTCACTAGAGTGATGATTCAGAGTGTTGGGACCGATGTGATGGCCAAAACTTCAAGATTAACATATACAACTTGCTTCAGGTGTTGAAGTGCTTAGCCATATCCACCGCGCATTTGAAATGATTGGAAAATAAATATCATAGTCATTAAATTCTCCGTTTCCATTTTCTTTCACGATAATGATGATTATACTTTAAGGTCATATGTTGTGGGATGATTTTTTATTTTTTAAATAATAATATGTAACCTGTAACTGTCGTTCCATAATACAGACTCCATCAAGACATGGTACGTATTTCAGAGCATGATACAAATTGCATCAGGTCATAGTATGTATTCAGAGTATGGTAAAGGTGGGTATATATTGATAATGATTACATAATAAGAGTCTATCCAATCAATTTCAAGATAAATAGCTCAAAATATTATTTAAAAATAATAAATTTTAATCTCTAATGTTAGACTATAGCAAATTTGTAAATTTTTTTGGTCAAACCCAAACTAATATGGGTTTGACCAAAAACTGAATACAATATTACCTCCCAGCAACAAAAATAATAACCTAAAATACATATTATTAAGTATAAATATTATATATTTTGATATGTTTCTAATGATGTATAATTTTATTAATAGAACATTTAAAACATAGATGTTAAATACATATGGTTTACTAATCGAAATGGGGGAATTTGAAACATTTAATACACATGTCAAATGCATATAAGGCATAATTTGTTTTTCCTTAAGTTTTGTATAACACAAACATGTTGTGGTAACGGTGATGTCACTGGAAAAGTGTTTGTATTTGTAAAAGATGGTTTGTTGGATATGGAAGTTTTGTGAAGCCAGAAATATGTAATGAATAATGTCTTTGTTGATGAAAGATTGTTGCATTTATTATTATGTTTTATAAATTATTATTTTATTTAAGGCAGTAGGATTGGGAAGGTTTAAATAATTATCTAGAATTAGTCGCATTTAAAATTAAAATTAATATTATTATATAAAATGAAAAAAGAATTCACAATTTACATGTGTTTGGTGATTTGAATTTTTTTTTGAGTTTAATTGGTGATAGGATAAGATCAATCCTAATGAGCTTAATTTGTATTTTTGATTTTTTTTTGGGAAATACAATTGGTTTTTATATATTTTTTATTGTGCAAAAGGTTAGTATATATTAGAGTTTAATTTTTACGGTTGATATTAGCTTTAATAATATTAGGTTTAAATTTTATAATATATTATTTATATGTTTTAGATATGCTTATCGGCTTATATCAATCACATTTATTAATGTGATTGTGCTAATTTACTATAGTCAAAACACATACACACGCTCTAATGAATATTAAAATGAATTAGTGGACAATGATATTCAAATAATTTATTTAAACGTTATATTGATTTTTTTTAAATATAAAAAATAACCATTTTTAATATTTGAAAGTGAAAATATAAGTCTTTTTTTTCTTACTTTTAATTACTTTATCTCTCTTTAAAGTTGATATAAAACTATTTTATTTCATATGGATATATAATTTTTTTAATGACTGAGAGTGAAATATTTTTTGCATCTCCTTCTTGCTAAGTTGTAATATCAACAACAACTAGGGCGAGCATAATGAGAATTCGATTATTGATATTTTACCAGCTTAGATCCATCTTAACTCTGGATCTACCAAGCACTGAGAGGGATCAAATATTTTTTCACTCTAAAAGAGGTTTAAATATCAAGAGTTAAGATGGATCTAAGTCATTTTAATTTCCTCCTTTGAATAGGCTATATTCCACATGAATACCATGGGTCAATATCATGGGTTCTCATAAACCCGGAGCTCTCACACACACACACACACAAAAATAAAAATGAGTATTATTAAATGTAATTTTGTGCTCGATTGCAACAAATACACAGGGAGTACATCATCTTAGTTTCATAACTGCCTTAGAACTAGCAAACTACCAACCCATTACATAGGACTGCATGACGACCTATTGACATATTAACAAGACTCTGACAGGTTACCAGAGAGTTCATTGCAGTGTTTTCCACTGAAAGTGACAAACCCAAAATTTACAAAATTTGAGACCCTTGCAAAAGCATTGTCTACTGAAATTACAGACTCAAGAATCCACAAAAACTATAACCCAACAAAAGACCCCATGAAGATCATTCTAATTCTAAAGCTGGCTTATTAAGGTCTATATTTGGCTTAGATGGTCCTGAAGAGATGGAGAAGGTCTGATGAGCTTGAGATCTATGAGGATCCCTCTAAGAGCATCGACCTCGTCTTCCAACTTGACAATTTGATGCTTGGGATCCAGAATGTGTTATTCTTGTTTAATCTGCGCATGGAACATCTTCCAAAACTTCACCTAACTATCATAGTCTTCCCTCTGCAAAGCTTCTTTGACTGATTAACATGCGCAGGCTTGTTCCATGGAGCAATGCAGCGAGGATCAACAAAATAACACCGCGAGCCTGAGAGACCGTTGTGCCAAATGACCCACAAACAAAGGTGACGATCCCTAGACTTCCTTGCTACAAGATAAAGCACCAGGATCTATCTTGAGGCTCTTCATGGAGCAGACTAGAGGAAGCCCTACTTGATGCCACAATTAGATACAAAGACCAAACCTTTGTCCAATTCCTCAGCCACAAGCATGAACACAGATCTTTTGAATTTCTAGGTGGATGTTGAGCCAAATTGAGAGCCATTTTATCTTCAGATTGCTTGTCTAACCACACGAATGACATCATTTTTTCATTAATTTCGTTCGGATTCCAATCAACAAAATTATTTAGAAATCTTGCTGGAGGGTGATTCCAATAATGTAACCATAGAAATTCAAAAGTGCAAGCATGCAAAGAGGGGAGATCAACCTCTGCATGGCGGTGGATATCACATGAAGCCACGCCAAGGATATAGTAGGGAAATGACATCTTAACTAACAAAATAATGGCGAGAGGACAAAAAAGACACCCAAGGGGCCTCAAAATGGAAAGGGAGGAAACCGAGCGGGATAAAGGGAAGAGAAAGGAGGGAATAAGACAGATAGGGGCGGGGAAATGAGATGATGGAGGAGTTAGGAGATAGGAGGAAAAAGTGGAGACATAGGGAGAAATAAAGGGGACATAAATCCCAGAAGGAGAGAGAGAAGAAAGGAAGAAATACCTTTATTACAAACTTGAATTTTAAAATAAAGAGAGAGTCGAAAAAGATGCTAGAAACTGAATTCACTAGACCTTAGGGAATGAGACTAAGATTGATCTTACCATTGATTTCAAGCATGGCTTCTCCTAATGCACATTCTTTGTTTACTTCCAAATCTACTTCCACTTTGTTACCTCCAAGGATATGATAACATTCTCTAGAGTGAAATAAATTTTCCAGGCTTTTGATGCGAAATAGAATCTGGGAGAGGTAATTGTCCTTTGGGTTGCCAGGTTTAGTTAGATACAATATTATGATTAGCAAGTCACCCAAAATGATGATGTTGCCAATGCCTTTATCTTTTGCAATATTGAGGCCTTAATAAAGTCCATAAAGTTCAACCTGATTGTTAGTCTTCCTACCTAATCCCCATGTGTATCTTTTTTAGCTATTCCAGCAGGATTAAATAAAATCCCTTCCCTTCTTGCCACAATTGGGGGTTTTTATTAGAAGCCCATTAAAGTGAGGAATCCATTTTTGCTGGTGGGATCTCCATTTTTTCAGTGCCTTAGGAGACATACAAAGTTTCCATCTTGAATGAGTGGCCTTCGGGAAACGAAAAAAAAGGGGTTAGGAGAGAGAGAGAACCCACCCACTAACCTTCCAAATTGATCATGCGCTCAGTATTTAGCTCAAAAATCAAAGTTCTCATAATGGATCGAAACCTGAATGACTGCGTCCGTCTCGAAAAAATGATCCTATCGCAACTCGTTTCACCGAAAACTATGTTCGTATGATAAAGTTATTGTGTTCTGATCGCTTTGCTACACAGGGGAAATTTGCAAAAAAATGCCGAGTAACTGCACAATGAGCAGTCCGTACTGCTGACGTGGAAAGTGGCTAGGCAGGGTCAATGGTGGTCAACATCGAATCACAGTTGGACAAGTGTCACATTCAGATTGGGTTTCAGGTGGTGTGTTGGCACAATTCTATTGGTTTGTTTTTGGGCCAATGAAAGAATGCCATGTGGCAAGCCTGGAGGTTGCCACGTGGCACCTCCCAAAGGCCTAAGCAAGGCTCGGTAGTGGAGAAATTTTTTTGGGTGGAGTTCGGGGTCAAACCTGTGACCTCCGCTATACAGTCCACAAGTATTAACCGCCTCCGCTACCAGTTGTTGCTTACCCCTATAGCAGAGCATGCATATTTAAAATATATTGCAATTTGGGTTGGTAGTTAGGGGAGGGCCAACCCTCCCCATGTAAACACAATTGTAGTTAACTGCAAACGGTTATGTGCCGATGGCTCCAAGGCTCCAACGCCATAATGGTCTTTGTCCATGTGAATGCCACGATGTTACACCAAACGGTTAGTGCAGTGGGCTCAAAAACTGCGAGGTAACCACAACATGTGATCCCGTCTAAACCTCCAGTAGTTTCAATTATAGTTAGCCTAATCCGCGGGGTTAGCGCTAATCACCTCCATTAAACCCGAATTTACATTAATTAAACTTTGAGTTAAACTGGCGGTGTTTTAGCGGACCTCCTATTTCGGTGGGAATTCCAAAAATAGCGTGGCTAACTGGAGCCATTTTAGATTTAGAGGAGTTTTTCTAGGAAAAGATTGTCTGAGTAATAAGGAGAGCAATTTTCGACCAAATTGTGTTCAAAAAGAGGTGTTTTTGGCTAATTGGGACATCTCTGAACACATTGGTGCAAGTATCAGGAACCATAAAGCTTTGTAAAATAACATTTTGCCACATTGAGCTAATACAGAGGCCCAAGCCATGGAAGCTGGATGAAGGAGATGTAGCCCAGAAGGGGTGAACTCCTTCAACAAAACTCTGTGTTATGTGTCTATCTAATGGTTTGTTGTATTTTTCACTGTTGTTATTCAACATTGATCATTTAAGTTATTTTGCTCATGAATTTCATTTTAAACTTAAGGGAATTTTACATGTTGACTATTGAAAAATGTGCAACAAGAAATGCTAAATTTAGAATGTGCTAAAAATAGACCTGTTAAAAATAGCAGTTTGGCTAGTGAGGTCATTGGCCACATTAGGTGAGAGGTGAAACTGCTAAAAATAGAAAGTTCTAAAAATAGCATTTATGGGTCCCTTCCTATTTATAGCAGTCCCTAGTCTATCTATAGGAAGTAAAATTAATTTTGGTCTTAACACTAGTTGGAAATATTAATTAATTAATTCAGTTGAGTTAATTAGTTAAGGAAATTCGAATTTGAAGTTTTTGTGAGCATGCACATGATTTGTCCCACTGATTGAAGAATTTATCCTTAATTTCCTCCATTGATTAAGGGAATAAGTATGAGTTCTATAATGAGAGAATTAGTTGACTTAGTTCTAACTAGTCAAGTCCAGTTAGATTATTTTAACAAGTTGTTAAAATAATAAAATATAGTTTTTTAATGCTTGCATGCATGTGACAACTATTATTTTAGATAACTGAGAATTCACTCATGGATAATTGTTGCATGTCAGTTCTGTCAGAGACCCAGTTGAGATCAGATGTGGGACAATGTACTATCAGATGCTTGACTATTTCTAGTAAGTAGTTTTTGCATGGTTGAGGAACTAATGTCCTCAAGGATTGCATAGTTGGACCATTGGTTAACTTGGTATGTTTGGAATTAATTGCATATGCTTTTGCTATTATTTCCTAAGCAAACTGCGCAAGGAAATAGGGATTGGACCATAGGTAAAGCCTTTATATACAGGGCTTGGTTGGTTCATGAGACATATCTTCATATCTTCATAGTTCATTGAGAACTGAATAGCTTGAGAGCTAATTCTTTTTGTATTGTGAAGAGGATTTCCACTTGATTGATAATACATGGTTGGGGTTTTATGTTGGTGCTTTCCCCTGGATATATCTTGTGTTATGTGTGATTATTTCTCTTGATCAGTTATGCATGTTTCTACTTGATGTTGCTCATGAATTCGATTATGCTTCTGCTTAATGTTTTGTAGAAGTAGAACAAGTATTATGCTTTAGGACATTGCATATATCGGTTTGTTCTACAGGTGAAATTTCTACATGGTATCAGAGCTAGCTGATTTGTAGAAAAATTCTACAAAATTCTACATGGTATCAGAGCACAGGTGATCAAGCAAGAACAATATACTAGCAGGAGAAATTCGAAGTTTATTATTCGGGATATAGATCTCAATTTGTTATCACATCTATTTAATCGATGGCATTCTATGGTTTGAGGCTTGAGTATGCCCTTGATGGCAGCTCAAACTATATAGCTTGGAATGATCGCATGGAGGCAGTTTTGGAAGATAATGGTCTTAAGGATTTCATTGATCAAGAAATCCCTAAGCCTACTGATAAGACTGAGCAGGTGGAATGGAGGAAGTGTGTGGCTAGAGCTAGGAGAATTCTCTTAGAGGGAGTGCGAGATCACATTGTCTCGAGCCTCCATGGGAAGGAGACTCTGCATGCAATGTGGAAAACATTGAAAGATTTATATTAGAATTGTAGTGATCAGAGGAAGTTGGCACTGAAGGACAAACTTCGAAAGATCAAGTGTGAAAGGGATGAGACGATCTCTATGTATCTGACCAAGCTCATCACATGCAGGGATGAGCTTGCAAGTGTAGGGGTTGTGACATCGGATGAGGATATGGTGAGTCTAGCACTCCTTGGCCTTCCTAAGAGCTGGCATAGCTACCAGGACTCGGTGAATGGAAGGGAGAAATTTCCAGATTGGGAATGACTATGGTCGGATTTGATGCAGGAGGAGATCAGACAAAGCACCAGAGACAGTTCTTCATCCATGTATGATGAGGAGAATTGTGCCTTAGCGAGTAATGCGAAGAAGGGGAAGGAGAAGGTTTCTCTTTCATAATCCAATTATTCCAGTGATGGGAAGAAGGTTGACAAATCGAAAGTGCGATGATTTCGTTGTCATGAGGTGGGCCATTATGCTGCAAATTGTCCATAGAGGAAATCCACGAAGGGATCTGGGGAAGGATCTGAAGGTGAGGCACTTGCTTCACAGTTTGAGTTGGATTTCACACTCTTCGCATGCATGGTTTCATCCATGGTGGGAAGCGGTTGGTTTCTTGACAGTGAAGCTTCTTTCCACATGACCGATGACAAGAGTTTGTTGAGTACTTTGGAGGAGAAAGATCTCCAGATACTCATAGCGATGGGTAATGATGAGAAGTATAGTGTCTCAGGTGTAGGCACGATTATTTTTTAGAGGGAGAATGGAGCTCGCCTTACCTTGACCGATGTCAAGTATGTACCAGAACTGAAGAGAAACTTGGTGTCGATCGCGATGCTGGAAGACAGAGGCTATGATGTAGTCTTCAGTAAGGGACATGTTTTCCTTAGACACATCATCACTAGACAGGTGAAGCAGATTGGTTCACGGGTCAAGAACCTGTATGCTCTTAAGGTTCAAGATGCATGCAAAGCCTTGAGCAGTAAGGCAACTGATGGAGACTTGGTGGTCGAGAGGGAGGGTATATTACCTCTCAACATGCAGAGCCAGAAGAAGTCTCAGACGATTGTGGAAGAGCCACGATTGGTGCAGCAGCTTCAAGAGGTTGTGGAGCAGCCACAACAAGGGAAGCTGAGTGGAGATCGAGTAGAGACATCTACTCATGCAGAGGCCTCCAGTAGGGGGAAACTTCGAGCCAGGTGGGTTGAGGGATCACATGCAGCCATACCTCCAGGTAGGAGGTGGGGCGATATAGAGTGATTGTCCCAAGGAAGAGGGGCAGGATCCTTGAGGTACCCAACCTCTTGGATGAGACTTTGCTACAGGAGCCCCGATGTGGAGTAGCAGGAACTGACTGATTGGGTAGAGACAGATGCAGATAGAGCGACAGAGAGAGCGACAGTGTAGGGAATCCCAGGACGGCGCATAGCTAGCAGGCTACAACAATGCGAGAGGCACAAGTGTTTTGCACAGTGCTAGGTGGCACAAAGAGGTGTGCAATGGTGCGAGATGCATGGAGATGTTGCAGTAGTGCAGATGTCAGAGAGGGAGCACTTGTCAGCAGCATGTAGAGCTTCAGCATCAGAGTATGTTCCTAGCCCAACAGAGTGGTCAGTTGGGAGTGTTTTTGTTCTAAGTGTTGTTGGAGCAAGTGGACTGGGTAGATGTGTTGCATGCAGAACATTCCAGAGTTATAGGATCGGGTTCGAGAGAAAGCCTTTCTTGTTGAGAGGGAGTGTTGAAAAATGTGCAACAAGAAATGCTAAATTTAGAATGTGCTAAAAATAAACCTGCTAAAAATAACATGTCTAAAAATAGCAGTTTGGCCAGTGAGGTCATTGGCCGCATTGGGTGAGAGGTGAAACTGCTAAAAACAGAAAGTTCTAAAAATAGAATTTCTGGGTCCCTTCCTATTTATAGATGTTCCTAGTCTATCTATAGGAAGTAAAATTAATTTTGGTCTTAACAGCAGTTGGAAATATTAATTAATTAATTCAGTTGAGTTAATTAGTTAAGGAAATTCGAATTTGAAGTCTTTGTGAGCATGCACATGAGTTGTCCCACTGATTGAGGGAATAAGTATGAGTTCTATAATGAGAGAATCAGTTGACTTAGTTCTAACTAGTCAAGTCCAGTTAGATTATTTTAACAAGTTGTTAAAATAATAAAATATAGTTTGTTAATGCTTGCATGCATGTGACAACTATTATTTTAGATAACTAAGAATTCACTCATGGATAACTGTTGCATGTCAGTTCTGTCAGAGACCCAGTTGAGATCAGATGTGGGACAATGTACTATCAGATGCTTGACTATTTCTAGTAAGTAGTTTTTGCATGGTTGAGGAACTAGTGTCCTCAAGGATTGCGTAGTTGGACCATTGGTTAACTTGGTATGTTTGGAATTAATTGCATATGCTTTTGCTATTATTTCCTAAGCAAACTGCGCAAGGAAATAGGGATTGGACCATAGGTAAAGCCTTTATATAGGGCTTGGTTGGTTCATGAGACATATCTCCATATCTTCATAGTTCATTGAGAACTGAATAGCTTGAGAGTTAATTCTTTTTGTATTGTGAAGAGGATTTCCACTTGATTGATAATACATGGTTGGGGTTTTATGTTGGTGCTTTCCCCTGGATATATCTTGTGTTATGTGTGATTATTTCTCTTGATTAGTTATGCATGTTTCTACTTGATGTTGCTCATGATTCGATTATGCTTCCGCTTAATGTTTTGTAGAAGTAGAACAACTATTATGCTTTAGGACATTGCATATATCGATTTGTTCTACAGGTGAAACTTCTACATTGACATACACAAAGAACTAATGAAACCTCAGTACAAGAAGCAATAAGCAAACACATGTTTAGAAATTTGTAATTGATATTAGCATAGCAAAAACTAACAATCAAAATAGATCAATTTGGTATGAGAGCAAGGTTGAATTTCTTGATTGCTTGAGTTTGTGCAAGTACGGATTTAATGGTTGAAAAATTGTGATGCTTACAAGGTTAAAGTTGCAGAAAGGAGAAGGGAAGTTATTGGTAGCAACTCCTAAGGTAATTCCCAGAAGAAGGAGAGCCACAAGGCCACAATATCCACCATCCAAAGTTCCAATTCCACCTGCACTTGAAACTCCTCAAGTTTTGCCTTCAATTGAGATTGAAGAGGTACAAGCAGTACCAGTTTCTAAGCCTAAATCCATAGCCATTACATCTGAAGAAAGAGCACCTGAAGGTCCTTCTTTAGAAGAGGAAGCATTCAAGAAAGCTTTCTATACTTTCACTGAGATGGTTAAAGTCTTCTATGAAGAAAGGAACACTAGAATGGTTGGAGAGAGTTGTAAACCTCCACATGGAGAAGGAAGCTCAAAGGATAAAAAAGATGAGAAGAAGGATTCAAAAGGGAATGGTGGAAATACACCTCCATCTCCACCATCCTCATCATCTTCATCATCTCACACAACATCATCTTCCACTGCCACCACTGAAACTGCCCATACTCATTCAAAAATCCCAAAAGGAAAGACTCCCTTACTCAAATTGGACATAAAATTTGAACTTCCCATGTATAATGGAGAGGTGCAGAAAAGTTGGAAAATTGTTGGGTTGTGTTATATTCTTTCCACGTAGTTAATAGGGGGTTTGAAGGGCACCCGTAACCCCACTTTATGGGGTCTGGGGCAGCGCCCCGGAAAATTTTGGTTTTGGACCATATGTTAGGTTGGGTGGACCCACCTATGGTTTTGTGCATGATTTTCGCACATGTTTTTTGGACGCGATGGTTTTCGGTCCATGGTATTGGACGCGATGGATTTCGGTCCATGGTATTGGATGCTTCGGCATGTATAAATATGTATTGTAACATTGAAAGGAACATAATGAAAAATCAAGCTGGTAGTCCTGGTTTTGGGATCCAGGGAAAAATCTCTGTGCATATGTGTTTTATGGGTTATGCTCTCGCATTGTTTATTTTCTTTGTTTAAGAATTCGTATGCAGGTAATTTCTGTACAGGGTTAAAACCTACAAAAATTGGATTCGACAGTTGGACGTATACTGCAGAATTCAGAACCTTCAAGAAGACGACATAAAGATCCAGTTGGCTTCACTAAGGCTAGAAGGAGCTGCACTAGTTTGGTAGGAAGAAAAGACTCAAGAGGAAGTGTGAATCCATGGTAAGATATAGATTTCTTAGGTTGAACTTAAAGACAATTTTATCCTTTAGCCTATATGCAAAAATCCATTATGAGTTGGCAAAATTTTATTCAGCTTAAAGGCCAAATAGTCCAAGATTATCCACAAGAGTTTAGGAAAAGGGCTTTGTTGTTAGGAGTAAATTTGAATTCCCAAGATACACTGTTGAAATATATTGGGGGTTTACATTCCTATTTGAAACATACTATTCTCATGTTCAATCCAAATAACTTGGATGAGGTTTGTGTGCAAGCCACACACCTTGAATCTAGAGGAAAGAACATCCAGGAAGAGGGTAGTAAGAGGAAGCCATTCAAGGGAAATGAGAAAGAGAAAGGTGAAAAATGGAAGGGAAAGAAGACTGCAAGTGTGAAGAAAGAAGGGGAGGAAATCACATGCAAACATTGTTCCAAATAGGGGCATGATGAAGCCCACTACTGGAAATTGCATCCCGAATTAAGGCCTAAGAAACAAAACAATAAGGAAAAACAAAAGACGACCGCTACCACACAACATGACCTTGGTTCAGATTCTGGTGATGAGACGAAGATTTCAGCCATGGTTACAAAAGGAAAAGAAACTGTTGCAGGCACTAGTTCCTCACATAGTCAAAACAACACTCCAAATGAAGAGTCAAGAATAGAGTTGTTTCATGTAAGAGTAATTTCAAATCATACAAAGGTTGATGTATTATTCGATAGTGAGTCACAATCAAACTTGATTTCAAAAGACTTGGTTAAAAAACTAAACCTTGAAACTGTACCTAATCATAAGCCATATCCATTGGGTTGGATAGTTAACAATGCAAATGTACAGGTTACAAGGAAGTGTTTATTCAAGTTCGCCATTACTGAAAAGTTCATTGATGAAGTTGAGTTAGACGTACTTCCACTTGACATCTCAGGAATAATTTTGGGTAGTCCTTATTTGTATGATAGGAAAGCAGTGTTTTATCGCCATAACAACAAATACATATTGCTCAAGAATGGGTTGGAGTACATTGTGAGAGCCCATCGCAAAAGCTGAACATTTCTTTGGTTAATGCAGGGCAGATGAAGAGACTAGTTCTGAAAGAGTCAGCCTACGTTCTTCCCGTTCCAGCGTCCTCCCACTGCACTGTATCGCCACCCTTCACCACAAGCTTCTTTCTAACACTGCGCATCGAATACCCTCTCCTGCCCATATACCCATCCTTATCTCCTGTCCTGCCACCTTACCCACTTACCCAACATGCATTCATGCCAAGGGTCACCGCAGACCCTGCCTTGACCATGTGGGGGACGACGGTATTAAGTGCCCTGGTATTATGCATGGCTGCACCCAGGCTGTCCCAACTGGCGGCCCACATCCTGATCGAGTTCATGAGTTGCTTGGATTCTGCTTTCTCGAATCTATCTGGAGTCCTGGGACAGTATTACCTCCAAGGGTTTGAAGGTTTCATCCCTTGGTCAGACTGGCCACTACTTTTGTAACCTCTCCTGTTGATGATTGCACCCCCAATTAGCCAGGAAGTCGACCCCTTTGTTTCCATCCCTCCTAACATGTTTGACCTGAATGTATTCGAATTTAGGGATGATTTCACCTATATCTTGGATGAGTCTTGTTGTCCTCCATCTCTGACTGAGTTTATCCCTCTTAGTGCCATTGTTTAGTTTTGCCACTGTATTTATGACCAGGCTTGAATCTCCTTCCACCTCTAGGTTTCGATATCCCATTCTGACAACTATTAGGAGACCTTGTCGCACTGCAACAAACTCCGCCTCATTGTTGCTAGCTATCCCACAACTTTCAACATAAATAAGCCCGGTGTTAACCTTGGGGTCCCGGAAGAGACCACCAAGCCCTACTTCTCCTGGGTTTCCTTTGGAAGCCCCATCAAAGTTAAGTTTCATAAAGCCTTCTTTGGGGGGGATGAAATGGGACCTGGAGGTCGCACCTGCACTGCTTATCTTCCATGTTGTAGTTGCAATCATCCCCAAAGCTAAATTGAGTTTTTGAAGGATGCGAGCTTCTTGGGGAGGAACTTGCCAGTCTTCTTGGTGCCAAGTCTCAACAAGGATTATTTCCCTTATATTCTAGACTATACCATCCCATACCTTCTCATGTGTAGTTGCTTTATTCTTAAATATTCTATGGTTTCTCTCCTTCTAGATCACCCAAAGGGTGAATCCTGGGGCCAAGCCCCTTAGGAATTTACAGGGTAAGTTCTTCAGATAGAACACCAAAGGACATCGCTCACAAACAAATCACAGATCAATACACTAGTATTCTTGATGTGGTTAAAACCCTCAAAGAGGAAAACAGTCCACGGTCTGAGCCAACGCGACCAATTCAGGCAATTTATTAATAAAATAAAGAAAATTTACATAAGCTTCTCTCATGAACGATCACCCTACAAATGACCCTCCATGCTCTTTAAATAGATATCATGGACCAATCGGGTGTTAAGCCACGGATCAAGTGTCGGTAATACCGAGGAGAGAATGAACCGCCATATCACTTCATGTCTAGAACATATCGTGACTGTCGGATTGTAAGTTACAAATGTACATAGTAAAGAAACACACTTTACCTAACTCTACACTAGACCAAGTTATACTTAATTATTTCCTATGTGTCGGAATATCCTAACATCCCCCCTTAAGAATAACTTGGGATAGGATTGAAGGATGTACAAATATGACACAATAAGAGAAGGAAGGAGGCATTAGAGCCTATCCCCCCTTAGTGACAACTTCCTGAACTCCAACCATAAATCGGAGTTTTGTAAACTTCGCCTCTGTGAGAGCCTTTGTAAATATGTCTACAACTTTATCATCGGTTGAACAATATTGCACTTCAAGGACATGGTCATGAATGAGCTTTCCGATGAAGTGCATGTGTAGTTCAATGTTTTTGTTGCACTAATGTTGGACCGGATCTTTGCATAGTTGAATGGCACTTTGATTATCACACTAAAGTGTAGTCGGATGCTGTTGCTGAAAGCCAAACTTTGACAGGATCTGACGAAGACACAGGGCTTCCTTACTAGCTTCTACGGAACCACAATACTCTACTTCTGCTGAAGAAAGAGAAATGACACTTTGTTTCTTGCAAGCCCATGTAATAGGTCCAGAACCAAGAGTGAAGACATAACCTGCAGTAGATTTCCGATCATCAAGGTCACCAACCCAATCGAAATCAGTGAAACCAACCAATAGAGGAGATGCTTCTGCATTGTAATGAATCCGAAACTGAATTGTACCTTGAACATAACGAAATATTCTTTTAGCTAGTTTCCAATGACTTTCATGTGGGTTTTGCATAAACCGAGCAATAAGGCCAACAACAAAGGAAATGTTAGGACGAGTATGGGTTAGATACAAATTTTTTCCTACAAGTTGACAGTATAAGGTAGCATCAAATTTAGGGGAAGTACAAGTGACTGAAAGTTTGACTCTAGATTGAAAGGGAGAAGGGGTTAGCTTACAGTGTTCCATGTGAAAGTGGCGTAGAAGATCACAAGCATACTTGGACTGGGAAAGGGAAATACTTTCCTTGGATTGCAAGACTTGAAGACCAAGAAAATAATGTAAGTGTCCTAAGTCTGTCCTTTCAAACTTCTTTTTAAGGCTGGAATTCACATGGTTTATAAGGTTGGGATCACTACCAGTAAGGATAAGATCATCAACATAAAGAACAAGAATGATAAGAGACTTACCCACTCTCTTGGTGTAGATAGTATTGTCAGAATGACACCTAGAAAAGCCAATATCTAAAAGAAAGTTATCCATTTTGGCATACCAAGCCTGAGGGGCTTGCTTGAGACCATAAAGGGATTTCTTAAGCCGACATACAAGGGTGGAGTCTGTTTGGATAAATCCAGTAGGTTGTTCCATATAGATTTCTTCATGCAAGAAGGCCGATTTAACATCCATCTGATGGACTTCCCATTTGAAAGAGGCAGCAAGGGAGAGAACAAGGAGGATAGAGTTGATTTTGGCAACAGGGGAGAAGCTTTTAGTATAGTCAATGCCTTCAACTTGTGAAAATCCCTTAGCAACAAGATGAGCTTTATGTTTATCAACTTTTCCATCTGGTCCAAAATTGGTTCTGTAAACCCATTTACATCTAACAAGTTTTCTTCCCTTTGGAAGAGGAACAAGATCCCATGTATCATTTGCCAATAATGAATGATATTCTTCATTCATAGTTGCATCCCAATCTGGATGGATTGAAGCTTCTGCAAAGGTGTTAGGATCATAATTCTTTGAAGCTTGAGCTAGTAATGAAGAGGCTCTATCAAACTAAGAAAGTGTACGTTGTTGATTTGTAGGATCACCTACAAGAGCACATGCTACATCCCGAGTAGCCCAGACCCATTTTGGAAACTGAGGAGCTAAAGGAGGATCCTTAGAAGATGGGGGAGGATTGTCATCCTCACTATCATCATTTGAAGAAGAAACATTTTTAGAAATAGAAGGGATAGAGAGAGGTGGCACATCCGCCGAACTAGGCTCGTAGGTCAATATATTTTTAGCAAACTTTACATCTCTTCTAATGATAACATTTTTGGACTTAAGTGGAATAAGTCTATATCCTTTGACATCTTTAGAATATCCAACAAAAATACATTTTTCACTCTTAGGTTCTAATGCTTTATGTTTCTCATTTAGAATATGGGCCCATGCTTCACTTCCAAAAACACGAAAGTGACTTACATCTTGTTTAATTGAGCTCCATGCTTCTTCTGTAGTGATATTATTTAAAACCTTAGTAGGAGTGCAATTTTCTATGTAATTTGCACAGTTAATTGCTTATGCCCAAAAATTAAGACTATATCCTTTACATTGAAGCATACAATTAGCCATTTCCTTTAAGGTGTGATTCTTCCTTTCAGCTACACCATTTTGTTGTGGAGTATATGGAACAATATGTTGCATTTGAATTCCATGCTCAGTGCAAAAGTTGATGAATTTGTTGTTAACATATTCTTTGCCATTATCATATCTTAGCTTAAGAATTTGATGTCCAGATTGTTTCTCAACAAAGGCCTTAAAGGCCAAGAACATGTTAAATACTTCACTCTTGAGTTTTAAGAAGTATACCCAAGTGCGTTTGGAGAAATCATCAATGAAAGTTAAGAAATACTTGTAACCAGAGAATGAAACAACTGGAAGTGGACCACATAAATCACTATGCCCAAGCTGTAAAGGAGCTGAGGCATGCCAAGAGACACGTTTTTCAAAACTATCCCAATGATGTTTTTCGAATACACATTTGGAATAAACACCATCTCTGCAAGATACCATAGGAAGACCTGTCACCATATTTTATTTACATAGATTTTGAAGGGAGCAATAGTTTAAGTGACCAAATCGCTCATGCCAAAGTTTGCTCACTTCATCATTATGAGCAACATATACCGAGGGAAGAGTTGATGACCCAAAGTTGTTAAACTTATACAACCTTGTAGAATCATCAACAATGCCAATAGCTAAAATCTGTCTAGGATCTCTTAAGTCCTTAATTACAACATCATGAGGTGAGAATTCAATGATTTTACCTTCATCTGAATGAGTTATTTGATATACAGATAGAAGGTTGCAGGATAAGGTTGGAACACATAATACATCATTAAATTGACCGTTGTCTAGATGAATAGTTATAGTCCCTACAACACTAAGAGATCTATCATCACCAACGTATATATTTTTGGTGTTACAATCATTTAAAGAAGAAAACATGGCTTTGTTTTTGGCAATGTGATAAGAAGCTCCATAATCAATGAGCCACTCATGAGAATGAGAAGAATAAGATACATTTAGTGCATAACTAGACTGAGATGCTTGACAACCACATGCAGAAAGTGCAATTCCTGAAGATGAAGTTGAAGTTGAAGAGTGCTCCAAATGGATGTTATGCTTCTTTATTGTTGCTTCCAAGGCTTCCATCTTCTTAAAGCATTTCGATTCTAAGTGGCCATGCCGTTTACAATAGTGGCAATGCTTATCAGTCTTCTTCCATTTGTTTTTATTTGCTTTATCATTTTGTTGAAATGATTTTTCATTTTGAGAGTGAAATTGCTTAGGACCCTTGTTTGGTTTAGGACCATTCTTTAGGATACTGCTTCTTAGGATTCTTTTAATTTGGTTGCTGTTGGGCGGCTAAGGCTTTGTTAGAAGAGTTTCCAAGATTAAGAAGACGAAGATGTAAGAGAGTTTCTTGTTCTCTTATTAAAGAATCACAACAGACATCAAAAGAGGGGGACTTGTAGTCTTATCCTTGAGAAATAAATGTTTCTCTAGTAGAATGGAAGGTGGAAACAAACACAGAGTAGGTTGGTCCCAACGTAGTAAGAATGGAATAGATAAGGCTACCATCTTCTTTCTTAACCTTAAAACCTTCCAAGAGAAGTCTAAGGGTCTTGAACTTGGACAAAAAATCTTCAATGGAAGAAAAATTATTGGGGTCCAACGTAAGCAACTCATTTTCGAGTTGATGGGCTCTAATCTCATTTTTAATTCCAAACAGTTTAGTAAGCCGTTTCATTGCTTCATTAGGGGGATCAAGTTCTGCAATATGGAATCTAAGGTTTGGAGAAATAGACATCCCTATTAACCCACGTGCTTTATCTTGCCTATTTACCCATTTGGCTGCCTTATCTTCATCTTTAGGTTTAGTTTCTTGGCCTGAGGCTATTCTGTAAAGACCTTTACTTCTAAGTAAATCCACAATGTAGGACCACCACTAGAAGTAGTTGGTGCTGTCAAGAATAACTTGGCATGGACTTTCCATTTTAACAGAAATTGAAGTTGTAGATGCTGAAACTAAGTGTTCCAATGGAAAGCTCTCGGAAAATTAGGCTGATTACAAAAAGAACGGCTCTGAAAACGGCTTTCGGATGAAGAAGTTATGGCTTTTTGAAGAAAAGTTGTTGAAAATGCTGACAAAGTGCGTGAATGATAATGTTATATTTAAAAAAAAATCCTCCCCATTTCCAAACTTAATCTAATTCATTCACTTTAAAAAAAAATTTATGTGACCACTTTTATAAATAAATGAAAGTCACTTTTACAATGATACTTTATGAGCTACCCACTAAATTGTAACTTAAATAAAAGAAAAAGAGACTTTAGAATTATAAGTGACTCACTTTTTATAATGGGTGAGAACACTTTTACATAAAGTAACTTTAAAACATAAGTTACATGTGTTTTTTGAAAAAGTAACTCAACATAAAAAAAGACTTGAACTCAAGGCCTCTATTCTCATAAAATAACTTTGGACCAAGTGAGCTAGTTTAAAAGATTAGTAATTTTTGGAAAAGAGGAACATTTTCTGTTTTTTGTTTTTTTAAGTCATTGAAGCTTTGGGATGCGTGCTTACTTGAAAAAACTCTTTTTGCCTACAAAAAAAAACCTCACACAACCAAACATGGACATACAAAAAAAAAAACAAATCTTATGGCTTGAAGTTAGCTTTTGTCGGAAACTAAATATTTTTCTCAATCATTATGATTTTCCGAGATCACATTAAGGCGTGGTGAAAAAGAGCATACGCATGAGAAAAATCCTTCATTTCTGTTTCTGATTTACCCAGATCGCACAGAGTCGCGGGGCAAAGAGCATACACAGGAATGAAAGGTATAGATTCGGTAATAAAAAAAAGAGAGATAAATGAACCGAAATAAATAGAGAGATAAATAGCTAAAACTGCAAATAAAGACTGTATACCTCCAGATCTTAAAAATGACGTAGCTAGGGCTACCAAAAACCTTTTTGCGTGAAACGAAAGGGGATCCTCACTGGAACATATGCTCCTAACACAATAGAGCAGTCCTCTCGGCTCGAAAACGGTGAGAAACAATAGATATAGTAATCGACAGTCAGATGCAGTTGTGCCGGCTTCCGATTTGGATCACCAATGGATACGACCCTTAAATAGCTCCGACACCATGTAGGAATTTACAGGGTAAGTTCCTCAGATAGAACACTAATGGACACCGCTCATAAACAGATCACAAATCAATACACCAGTATTCTTAACGTGGTTAAAACCCTCAAAGAGGGAAACAGTCCACGGCCTGAGCCAATGTGGCCACTTCAGGCAATTTATTAATAAAAGAAAGAAAATTTACATAAGCTTCTCTCATGAACGATCACCCTACAAATGACCCTCCATGCTCTTTAAATAGATATCATGGACCAATCGGATCACTTCATGTCTAGAACATATCGTGATCGTCAGATTGTAAGTTACAAATGTACATAGTAAAGAAACACACTTTACCTAACTCTACACCAGACCAAGTTATACTTAACTATTTCCTATGTGTCGGAATATCCTAACAACCCCATGCCCGATTTACTACTGGGCTTAAGTATATATGTTTCCGCCATAGGAGTATTATTTCTTTAATGTTATTTTGGTCTCTGTCCATTCTTTCGAAAACTCCTTGCATTTGCCTCCACTTTTGTTCCGCAACTGGAAAGTATTAAGGAGATGCTCCATATCTTCTCTGTGTTGATGGCATAGCCAACAGAAGGAAGGTCCCTAGAATCCTCTTTTCTGCAATTGGTCCCAGGTCAAGATGCGCCCTTTACAAACCATCCAGAGGAAATGGGTTACCTTGGGCTACCATCCTCCCTTCCAATTTTTTTTCCATATGATATCCTGTCCTTCCTGCTCTTGTCTTACTTGAATGTCATAGGCTTCGTTTATAGTGAAGGTAGCTTTAGTGGTATGACCCCATCTCAAAATGTTAGGATCCTGACGAATCACTATCTATTTTGTCCTCAGTTCTTTGTCAAGGGTAGCCCATTGTTCCGTTTCTATTGCTTGGTCCCAATATTCCTTTGTCTTCCTTCTCCTCCATCTTCCCTGTCCTTGCTCTTCTTTCCAGAATTGTTCCACCTCATGCTTATTCCTGTCCCTGGTATATGTCCCTAAGCTCCTGTTGCTCTATCATTTTTCCTCTTTTTTTCCAAGAATCCATCCAGAATCTTGTTGTTTGTCCATTACGTATCTCCCAAAAAGCATGCTGGTGAATAAGGTGCCTATTGTGGGCTGCCAAATTCCACACCGTCGAACCTTTTGGGGGGTCTTGATATCTCAGGATATCCTCTGTTCTCTTCGACATATTGTACTTCCGTGTCCAGATTTGCTTCCATAGATCTGTTCTCCCACCCATCCATCGCCACCAAAGTTTTTCTCCCATGGTTTGGTTCATGATGTGGGGGTCTCTAAGGCCTGGCCCACCATCCAATTTCCTTTTGACCAGGCCTTGCCACGATACCAATGCCCATTTATTGATTTGTTGTGCTCCACCCCACATGAATTTTTTGAAGATATCCACCATTTTGGAACACACTCCTTTTGGGGTAGCCATGCCTGAGAGTTGGTATATGGGAATCGACTGTAGCATTGTTTTGCCAGCTATGTTAAGAAATCTAAAAGCCCAACAATTGAGCTTTCCTTTGAGTTTTTGGAGGATGTTCTGTGAACAAGCATTTCTTGAAGGGTTGTCAAAGAGGGGCATGCCTAGGTATTTGGACGGTAGATTTCTAGTACTGAACCCTAGGATTCTGGCTAGATAGTTCTTGACATTCCCTTGGGTATTGAAGAAAAAATGTAGGATTTTTCATTATTTATCATCGTCCCCGAGGCTCCCGTAAAGGTGTTTAGAATATCTCTAATTCGACGGGCTTCCTTCAGGGTGACTTGACAAAAAGGTATAATGTCATCAACGAATTGTTGATAGGTGATGGGCATGTCATTGCCCCATATCCTTAGGCCTTGGAGACGGGATTCACAAACCTCATGTTTTATGTAATGGACCAGTCCTTCTACTACTATAACAAATAAGAAGGGCGATATAGGGTCTCCCTGCCTAAGGCCCCGATTTGGGTTGAACGTCGAGGTAGGAGTCCCATTCAATAGGATAGAGAAAACCGGGGAGGATATCATGGCAAGGATCCAGTTGATCCATCTTTGGGCGAAGCCATAGGCTTTGAGGATACTTGTCAGGTACCCCCAGTTGAGTCTGTCATACGCCTTGGATAAATCCAACTTTATCATCATGTCAGGAACCTTATGGGTCTTAAGAGAGTGAACTACTTCTTGATATGTGATGAAACCATCAAGGATTTATCTACCTTCAACAAATCCTATTTGTTCAGGAGAGATGAGGTTGGGGAGAAGAGGCTTCATGCGTTTTACAATGAGAGTAGAAATAATCTTGTAAATGACATTACATAAGGCTATGGGCCGAAATCCTTGAGGATCACTAGACTTAGTAGTTTTAGGAATCAACGCGATGAAAGTAGAATTCAGACTGGGACATACCTTTTGGTTACATCTCGATTCCTCCACAACCTCCAGGATATCTTTCCCCATGAATTGACAGGTGGCTTGATAGAATTATGTAGTGAACCTGTCTCGTCCAAGGGCTTTGTTCTTCTACATTCCTCTGACTATCTCTTCCACTTCTTCTAGGGTAGCTGCATGCATCAGGGCCATCTGATCTCAAGTTATTAGTTGGGGTATATGCTGCATGATTCTTTGCGTGGCTCCTGTTCTATTCTTAGGGGTTTTTGTGAGCAGGGCTTTGAAGTGGTTGACCAAGAGTTCTTCTATCTCTTCATGTTGGACTTTGTGCTCTCCTTCCTCATTCTTTAAGGAGTAAATTTTGTTGTGCTGACGATGGTGCACCATGGCTTTGTGGAAGAATCTTGTATTTCGTTCTCCTTCCCTCAACCAATGGACCTTGGATTTCTATTTCCAAAGGATCTCTTATTGCTTTCTTCTTTCCTCCAGCTTATTTATCAGCAATCCTTCTTCTCGGGCCAGTTCTTCAGACCTCCCTTCCTGAATAATTTTCCGTTGGACTTCCGCCATACTCTTGCTTAGTGCATTATAATCCTTGATAATGTGTCCAAATTCTTATTTATTCCACTTCCTGAGCTTCTTATTTAGCTCTTTAAGTTTCAGTTGGAAGGTGTGCATCCTGTTTTTGCCCTGCTGTTCACTTCGTGTCCACCATTCCTCAATTTTTTTTATGAGACCCGAGTCTCTAAGCCAGAAGGATTCAAACCTAAAGGGGCGATTCTTGGGTCTTGCTTTTAGGTCCACCTCCAGGCGTACTCGCCAGTGGTATGACCCCATGCATGGGAGAATCAAGGCTTCTATGAAAATATCTCGGCTTCTTAGCTACTCCAAGAGTAGGAACCTATCCAGTCTGCATGCTATTTGATGAATCCCTCCTCTTCTGTTGTTCCAAGTGTGAATACCATTGATTGTGGGCATATCAATGAGGCGTAATTTTTTGATGGTTACACTAAAGGCTTCCATATTTGCATCCGCTCTTCTCATTCTGCCCTTCTTTTCCCCTGGGGTTGTGATCATGTTAAAGTCCCCCCCCCCCCACTACCCACAAGTCCTCTAGTTATAGGTTCCTCAGGTTTACCAACTTTTCTAAGAAGGCTCCTCTCTCTCCAGGGATATGAGGGCCTTATACCCCTATAAATAGAATCCATTCATTGGATCCTATATTATGAAATTTTCCTGTGAGGATTCTTGGTAGGCTGACCCAGTCTTCAAACCAGACTTCCTCCGGATTCTAGAGAATCGCTAGCCCCCCTGCGCTGCCATTAGCATCCTGAGCCATGACCTAATACTCAAACTTAAAGTGCTTCATAATTTCTTTCAGTTTTCTTTCAATAATTTTAGTTTCCCGAACTATCATAATACTTATCTTATCTTTTTTTAGTCTCTCTTTAAGGTACCTCTGTTTGCTCTGCTATCGAGGCCTCAAATGTTCCAGGTTGTAATAATCATTTCAACAATTTTAGGGGTTGATGGAAGACTTCTGACAATGGTACTACTCTTCCTAAATTCATCAGCAACTCACCAACCATCTGTATGGATTCATTCATCATTCTCCTTCCTCTCTTTTTCCCTCCTTTTCCTTGTGTTCCTGCCTCCTGCCCTTGGCTGACTTGGGACCCTAAATGGTCAGGTTGGCTTATTATCGTTGTGCCCTATTTGTCTGTATATTGTTGAAAAGTGTCCTTATAGAGTTGCTTCTGGTCTTCCGGTATGAATCTTTCATCCAGATGTCTCCATTCCTTAGTAGCCGCTTCATAACTTGCTCTTCTACACTTAAGTCCTCTTTCTGGTTATCAATCTCCATTAGGGTTTGTTCCACCATTTGCAAGGTGTCTGTCGTTCCTTGTTCTGCCTCTGCCACCATCTTCTTCATTCTGTTTCCTTCCGGTTCTTTATCTTTTTGGCCTCCCGTTTCTGGGGTGCTGTCCCTCATGGGCTCTCCCATGTCATCCTCCTGTAGCACCGAAAAGCGGTTCTGGGGTCTTTGTTCTTTCTCTGTTTGATTTGCTTTCTAGTTCCCTAGCTGTCTTTGGTTTCGTTTTCTCTATTGCACTTGCTGGAACCCTTCACTATCTTCCTTTGCCATTGATTCCCCTGCCCTTCTCTCTGTAGAGGGGTTCTCTTTCTGATTAAGGGGGCATGCCCGGAACAAGTGACCATATTCATGGCTTCGATGACACCTGAATGGTATGTGTTCGTAGTCTAGAGGTTGTGGCCATACCTCATCATGATATTTCATCTCTATGTAATTTGGGAGTGGCTTCGTAATATTCATGTAAACGCAGATCCAAGCATAAGAAGTATATTTGCCTTTTCTTGTCGAATCCGCCACTTTAATAAAGCTGCCAATAGAGTTCCCGATTCCTTCTAAGATCTCTAGATCCCAGAAGTCCATTGGTAAGCCGAATAGCCGAACCCAAATTGGGGTAGCCAAGAGTTTCTCCTGATCTGGGTTGTAGCATTCTTCCCAATGCCTAATGAAGAGTCCTGCATTGTTGAAAAAATACGACCCATCTTCGAAAACCCTTTTTTTGTCTTCCATATTTGAGAATATCACTGTAAAAAAACCCTTTTCCTTAAGCTTGAGATCGATGTGGCCTTTCGGTTGCCATCTTTGCTGGATCCATTTAATCAACTCTTTCTCTATTGACCATGCCCCGATGAACTTGTAGATGAGGGCATGGTCCTTCATGTATTTTCGATATTCCTCCAGTTTGTTATTCGAGATAATGAATCTTGGTTTTTTGGTAGCCCTTGGCAAACATTTTCCTCCCAAGCCCGCTTGCCATTTAGCTCCCAAGATTGATATTCCTTTGCCTCTTCCTCCATTTTCGCCAGTTGCTCCATGCTGGCTCGATTCTCCTGCTGCGATATTCCTATGGGAGGGGATCTCCTCCCCCCCCACCATACTGTTTATTGCTTCCTCAATAGTGTGCCGGAGGTCTGATTGCAGGTCTTCGGTTGGTAGTATGCTAGCAGGGGTGTTAGGGCAGAGCCGTGGAGACTCTGGAAACCTTAACCGCTCATGCTCCTTGCGGTTTCCCAACTAAAATAGTTTTATTAATAAATATTACTATTACTTTTATTTATTTTTATTTTTATGTTATTGACTAAGTAAAATGTTTACATAACATAATAGGACAAGACAACATCTCTTCTATACTGGGTTGCAGAGCGCCTCTCGGCACAATAAAATGTTTACATAACATAACAAGACATGACAACATCTCTTCCATACTAGGCCGGAGAGCACCTCTCAGCGCAATAATGCTTTTAATTAAAAATAATAAAAATGTATATTCATTTTTATTTTTTATTATAACTAACATGGATATTTTAATTTTATTTTAAAAGAAAGACGTGCCAATTACATGTTGAGAGCAGACAAAATTACACTTCACCCTAATACTAGGTTGTAGAATATGCACCTCCCAACGCAATATTTGAAATGTAAGAATATGTTTTTCGTATAATGTGATAACCAAATAACTTAAAGCATGAAACTACATTTTTACCCTTTTTTAAAAACCCATTCCTTCATTGTCAATTCCATCTAAATAATCATGGTTCTAATCAATCTCTCAATATCCTTCCAAAAAAAATGTTTTGCATATGAACAATGCATTACTAAATGAGTAATTGATCAACCTCCTATCATACACAAAACATAACCTTCCCTCATACCCAAAACATAAATGTTAAACCCCTCATCTCGTGTAATCTTAATCATACAAATTAACCAAACAATTTCATCTTTTAAGAACTTTTCTCTTTCTTATTTTAAACCACAATCACATTTCTTTTAAAATATATACCTCATATTCTTAGTATACATTCATATGACCTTTTTTTTTTTTTTTTTGCCTACATGAGAGCGATCTTAACATCTTGTAATCTAAAGTATTTCAAAATGATGCACCTATTAAATTTCATAGATTTCAAAATGACACACTTATCAAATTTTATAGATAAATCCACTCGAGTTCAATAAGATTGTTTTTTTTTTAATCATGATGAATTGGTAACTCATTGGAGTAATCTCGACAACCATGAATTTATGACTTAGCAACTCCAAGACTCCACTAAGGTGGGGAGAGCCTACTCATTAAGCCTTATCCCAAGGGACCAAAATATCATAAAACTTGAAACAAGATAAAATGATATATTTTTTTTAACCACGATGAATTGGTAATTTATTAATCTCTGCAACCATAAATTTATGACTTAGCAACCTCAAAACTCCACTAAAATGAGGAGAACCTACTCATTAAACCTTATCACAAAAAGGAGAACCTACTCATTGAACCTTACCACAAAAGACCAAAATATTATAAAACTTGAAACAATATAAAAAGATATATCCCATAGTCCCACTTGAAACAAGATAAATGGATATATCCCATCGTCCCAAGTTAAAAACTTTAATGAAAAATGTTAAAAATATTTAATTAAGATTATTGAGGGCAGGGTTGGAATTTGACGGGCAAAATGCCCGTCATAAGGCATTTTGACCGTATTTTACGTTTAAAAATTAAAAGAAACCGTTTTTTGCGATGGGTTTTGAAAGTTATAAAACTTATTTTTGACGGTTCACTTTTTAATGAAAACTTCATTACTACCCTCTCAAACTGCTGAAAACATGCATGACCGCAGTTCTGGAATTTGATCGCACGTATTTACTCATAATATATTTTATTGACTTATCAATAATTAAACCTTGTAATATGTGGTATTTGGAATTTGTGTCATAATATTTGTTTTTATGGAAATAAATTAAGTTCATATTATTTAAAGTTATAGGTGAATATTTGATGATCAATAATTAAGTGTTGTAATATTTGGAATTTACATTAATATATTTGTTTTTATTTAAATAAATTAAGTTTATGTTATTTATATTTAAATAAATTAAGTTCATGTATTGTGTTGGTTTTATTAAAAATTCAGCTTTTAGGTTAATTCCATGTGATTATGATGGTGGAGAGGAATGTCAAAAATAGTTTTGGTCAATTTCAAAGTCTTTGAGATGGAAATTTATTTTTGGGAAGTTTTATTGGTTCATATTGGTGAAAGAAATCCATTTGTTTTTACTGAAATTGCAACATTTAAATTATCTAATAGAAATCCAAATTGAGAATATTGAAATAGGAGCAGAATGATTGCAATAACAATTATCCTCCTATCTCATGACTGCAGCACGTCTTGGAGGGTATAGAGTTTATATTTTTCATCCTGAAGGTTGTAATCAGAAATGCTGTGGCTTTCTTTTCCCATTCCTGAAGTACAGTGAGTCAATGGTGGTGATGACTTTTTCCTCAAGTTTTCAATATGTTTCTATGTGATGCTACAACTCTTCCTTTTCTAGATGCTATGGCGTTTTCTCCTAAAATATGTGACCTCTCAGTGGCGGTCTTGTTTCATGAGACCCATCAGAATTATGATGTATATATTGCCTTAATATAAATATAATGCTTTTCTTTCTGAAAAAAAAACAATTAGTTGGACGTGAGTAAAATAGATTTCTAGATATACCCATAATTTTTGTATCATGTCTTTGCAAGAATAACTCATAAGTGGAATCTGGATGATATGGGAATTGTGGATCCCATCCATGAGTAAAACAACCTTCATGATTTAACAAATCATTTAGTTATGGTTATGTTTTTTTCTTTTCTCATTATAAATCTGTGAGAAAAATTAACATAGTTGTGTGATTGAAAAGTATTTTTTTAATTAAATCTTTATTAATGAAGGGTCAATTTTTTATCAAAACATTATGATTGAAGGGCAAAATTTTAAACATAACGTTCCTTGAAGGGTAACATAAAGACTCAAAACGTTAAAAAAAAATTGTTTGAGGAGTAATGAAGAATCCAAATTCCAACCCTAATTGACGGTAGAAATTTTTACCACATTTCACTGTCGTTTTGACCGCCAATTCCATCCCTCGAGGAACTACCAAGAATACGTATTGGAATGGAAAAATTATGTTAGACGCGCTTCTTCTGATACTAGTTTTAACCAAACGCTCGGATCCAGGTTGTTTAGGAAGCTTTGGAATGTTCGAAATTAGGGTTTGATAAACTAGGGTTTTGGAAGAGAAATATGCATAAATGAGGACGGCTCCGGCTCCGGCTCCGATAGGGAAAGGAAACAAAAACAATATCCGTTGTCAAATGCGGAACGTCATTCTACTAAGGCAGGTGTTTCTCTGCATCTTTTCTTTCCTGGCTCTTTTTTATTTAAAGTACATGAGATTGTTCAGGGTTTTGTAATTTGAGGGTTACAGTGATAGTTCTTTTGTATACATTTTGCGGTTTGGCGGGGTTGAAACTTTAATATTGCAAAGCCGGTTTGGCGGGGTTGAAACTTTAATATTGCAAAGCCGGATGAAGACATACATTCATAGAATTGTTCTGAATCATGATGACCATTTTACATGCATACATTTTGCGGTTTGGCGGGGTTGAAACTTTAATATTGCAAAGCCGGATGAAGACATACATTCATAGAATTGTTCTGAATCATGATGACCATTTTACATGCATCACCAACTGACGGCTTCACTTCGTTTTCTCCTTTTAAAAAGGAAATGGTTTAGCTATGAATATGTCCAGAATATTTATTTGCGGATTTCCTGGCGATGTGGGTTTGCTAAGGCAATTATACTTCGTTTATTTTTTTTTGCTAATTACGGTTTTTGATTTTTTTAATCTGTTTTTCTCCTCTTCTCAATTTTTTACGGGCTTATGGTTTTTGATTGGTTAGGACCAATTTTTGCTGAGGTTTGGGATTTTTATGAAATATGGGAGATGAAGGAAAAACTGTGTAAATAGCCAGCGCACCGGATGAGGAGTGAATTCATAGACCTGTTCTGAATCATATAATATTGAAGATTCAACATGCATCACCAGCTGACGGTTGCCCTAGCTATATAAATGCCCTCTGTTTCTCAAATTTGTCTTCTGTTCTTGTTGCTTGATTGTTTCTCGAAACGCCTTAAGTTTTTTGCATTTGCAAGTGCATTTTTGTGCTTTTGTTTACTGGGTATTATCAGTTTTAATGGTTTTCCAAGGCGTATAAGACCCTGATGGGGTCTCCTCGCCCTCATTAATCAGGATTGTTGCTGACAAAAATATTTTGGAGCTTCTAGCGATCACATGTATCTCACACTATTCTCGAACTTTTTGCATGTTGTAAGAATTTTTGATTTGCTTGGATGTTTTTCATTTGTTTATATGCTTTTTTGTTCCAGGTGTTTTAGCATCGATTGGAATTTTCTGTTTTGGTAACTACCATTTACCATTTAGATTTTTCTTATGTTTGAACAGAGTTACTTGTCCACATGAATTTAGTTGAAGGTCTTGAAAGTGCCCAGAAGCTACATTTTTGTTATGGCTTTCAAGGAAAGCCCTTTACTTTCGACTATGAGTTCTGGAAATGGCCTTTTGCGGCCGAATACAATTTGGTCAAGAAATTCTTCAATTTTACATTTAGGTAAATATTCTTTTGGGGCCAAATAAATTTTGGTCTAATTTTTTTTCAATTTTACATTTAGGTAAATATTGCTCCAGCGCTTTATAAACTTTTATGAGTTTATATATTAGAAATTTTAATTATGAAAAGAAAAATCAAGAAAGGTCTAAAATGTGGTTACATTTTTATTTTTATTATTGTATTTTTAGTAAACAAAAAAATGTTAGACTAGATATGGGGTTATGAGACAAAAGGTATCTTTAATTTGAAAGAAGTTTATTTCATTTTAGCAAGACATAAAAATTTGTAAGACATGTGACGTGGAGAAATATTTGGATGGAGAAACTTGGGCGTGAGGAGAAAATTATTGACTTGGGACCATATACGAAAGAAAGGATACCTGGTCCATTGTACCTATCCTTAATATTTAGGTATAACAAGCGTAATTTAGAGAATATAGTAGCTATGTTTAAACAATTGAGATACAATCTATATAAGGACCTTGTAGTAAATAGAGTGTGGACTCTTGAGGAAGATTTGTCTCTTGGGCCATATGGAAGGAATGAAACAAAAGAATATTCAAGAATAAGAGTAAATCCATTGGAAAAACATGGGAGATAATTAGAAAGAACATCAAAGAAACCACACTAGTGGAATCATGGTCTTTAAAAGATTGTCTCTTGGTCCATATGGAAAGAACGAAACAAAAGAATAGTCAAGAATAAGAGCAAATCCTTTGGACAAACATGGGAGATAATTAGAAAGACCATCAAAGAAACCACACTAGTGGAATCATGGTCTTCAAAAGATTGTCTCTTGGGGCATATGGAAGGAACGAAACAAAAGAATATTCAAGAATAAGAGCAAATCAATTGGAAAAACATGGGAGATAATTAGAAAGACCATCAAAGAAACCACACTAGTGGAATCATGGTCTTCAAAAGATTGAAAGACGGATCACGAGGAGGCGGAAATCTTAAGAAAATTAGAATTATTCTTGGTCTAGACTTAAGAGGTTCATCTCCTAGCATATCCCCCCTCCAAATTTTTCAAATTGATTTTTGATGAAGCCTTTAAGGGAAACCTAGGTGTTGCAAGATTAAATGGAATTTTTAGGGACAAGAATACCTTGAGGGCATTTGCTCAAAGCTAACTACCAACAATAATGTGGTTGAGTTCCAAGCATTGGAGAAAGGCTTGCAAATTGCAATAATGAAGGGTTATCATAAACTTTAGATTGATGGGGATTCAAAGTCTATTCATAAACTTATCCATGGGATAGCCTCATAGAAGTTCGCAAGGAGCTAGTGACTAGAATCACTGATAGATCGAATTAGAGCACTGTTATCCCACATATACGACGTGATTGTCCTCCATTATAGAAGAACAGGGAATAAAGTCGTAGATTACCTAACAAATGTTTGCTACCAAAGACATGATATTTGTGTTAATGAAAGGTAGTCATCAATTGAGAAGGAATATTGGGTGGATTCACTCCAAGTCATTTTGGAGAAAGACAAAATACTTGATGGGGGTGAGTGTAAGATTCGAGGAGGGGCCTAGGGGAATGTGCCCACCATCTTGCCCACTTGATCACAAGTAAATGAGGATGGTGCGATGTGCCCTGGGCATGTTGCCACATGCAGTCACTTGGATGGTGGTAAATACAAGAGCAACACTTTTTTTGTTCGTGTTTTGGTGGTGAGGTTGAAGCGCTGCCACATGAGTGAGGTCTAGGTGCCAACATCCTTGTTGCTTATGCCCTCGAACGATAACGGTGTTGTGAAATCTTGGTATAGTCTTGTCCTTGGAGTGTGCTTGGTGAAGAGTGGTTCTTGCTTGAAAGGGGAGTGGGTCTTTCAAGTGGCAAGCGAGGAAACTAGGTGTTGAAGGCTTTTGGGTGACGAAGTTTTGGTGTAGCTAGGGCGCTACAACCTCGACAACTTGGGATAAGTGGTGGGAGAGCAATTGTAACGAACACTAGGCAAGTGGAGAAGAGGAAAACATTTTAGTTGCGGTGAAAAAAATCATTTGGTGGCTCTTGAGTTTGGTTGTGGAGGTTGATGTTAACCTCAGATTGAGCTCTTGCCATTGGCGAGTTGGTATTGTACCTTAGCCTTCATACTATTGTGCTTTGCATTATGTGTAGTCATGTGAGTTCACGCTTTGTCAATTCTAATTTTGTTGTGGTCTATACACACTTGTTGAC
The DNA here is from genome assembly GCA_031772625.1 of Pinus tabuliformis. Classification (NCBI taxonomy): domain Eukaryota; kingdom Viridiplantae; phylum Streptophyta; class Pinopsida; order Pinales; family Pinaceae; genus Pinus; species Pinus tabuliformis. The sequence continues at coordinate 300,916,822 of CM062814.1, forward strand.
TCTAAGGTTTGGTCTGGTCCGAGGAGGAAACCTTGAGTTTATATTAGTTCTGGGCAAAACAAATCGAATGTTGAGTCTCTAGCAGGTTAACCTTCTTGTACCCTCGAGAACTCACACAAGTTGGTGCAATTACCATTTATTGGGTACACTGTGGGGTTTGAGTTTTACTATCTGTCTTTTAGTCTTGGAAACTACTAGTCTCTCAGGGAGTTGTTATAGTCTCAGAGTGCATGCATGGGATAGGCATGTATCTTTTTGTAAACATGGATTAGTTGAAAATTTGAATAACCTTGTTACTTTGGGAATTAATAGTGGTCTCCCCAATGATTTGAACACTTACAACTATGTAATACCAATGTTTTTAGGCCAATACAAAATTTTTAAAGTTACAAAAAATGGAATATAAAATAAAATTATATTAAAAAAAGACTAAGTAATTGGAGACCAATTCAAATTATTCATAAACTATTGTATTTATCATCATTAACTTACATGAATATATATTTAAGTTGATAGGCGTGTTTATTTTGGAAGAGGTTATTTTGGATAGTAGGGATTTTCTTAGTAGCATTAACAAATCAAAGGTTAAGATGTATCTTCAAAGTAGTAATGTTCTTTTAATTAAATCAATTAATTAAAAAAATGTCTTATGAACAAGCGTCAAATGAAATGAGTTATGATTTTTTTTAACATGTGGTATTTAATAATATTCACAAATAAATAAATTGATTAATTTGAAAAAAATATCATGAAATTCTGTTATCTCAGAGACTTTTTGGAGGGTTTTCCGATACCTTTTATGATTAAAAATTGCTTAGAATTTAGTAAGAATTTGCTGGAATCACAAGTTTGAGTTGTGAGTTGTTGTGAGCTCTCCACAATTCAAGTGCCCTAAGATTCATGTATGTAGTCAAAAACTCACTTTAAACAACAAAAATGAAAATTTGACCAATACATCTTTTTTCTCTAGCTAGCCAACACCATATTAGAGTTAGGAGTTGTCTATAATGTGACTTTTTGGAGTTTTCGGCGTCGGAATCCGGTGGAAAAATTTGAGGTGAACTCTTGATTTGTATTATTTAAAATAATTTTTTGATTGTATATATGGATTCAACAACATTAAAAACCCATAGGGCACTTCTATTGTGCAAGATTTACCCATCAATCTTGTGGTTTCAATGAATTCTGACCAGATTTTAGAGAAATAAACCGGAAAATACTCTGGAAATCCACCAGAAAAGCTTCCAAAAAGTCGCACTAAAGACAACTCCTTAGAGTTATGGTCTGAAATGTGTTATGGTTTTTTGAAAATGTGGTATTAATAAGCAATGGTATTGAAGCCCCTATTGTATCGTAACAAAACCTATTTACAAATTAAGAATCTCCATATTGTGAATATGAGATGTATGATGAAGAAGTGTTTTAATGCCTATCCCTATTTATCATGCCATATTAAAATAAATTAACATATAAATGTGATGATAAAAATATTGAAACCAAAAATATTTTTATTAATTTTCTTAATTAAAATTATTAAATATTCACTTATAGATTTAAACCAAAATTTTTATTGGAGTTATAAATAATTAAATCACAATAATTACACTCATTGCAACAATGCATATGATTTATTATGGAAATCTCAATCAAAGAAAAACCAACCAACAATAAATTTATTATTTCATTGTCTAAAGGAAACCAATATCCTTGATAATGGAGAATCCTTGAGCCTTTTAAAGGCTTAATATCGCAATCATCAATATTAAGTACCCAAAACTACTACCATTGCTAACTTAATAATCTTTATACTTTCACCAATCAAAATTACTTAACATATAAAAGTAAATGATACATTGCAATGGAAAATCCCCAAGCTTTTTAAAGGCTTAATACCACGAGATTAACAACAATGGAAAATCTTCAAACCTTCTAAAAGCTTAATACCACGAAATTAATACCAAAGCCACCAAGATCAAGTATCCAACTCTACCACCATTATTAGGTTTCACCAATCAAAATTATTTCATATACAAAAGTAAAATTAAATAATTAAATACAATCTTAGCATCATTGATAAAATCAAATAACATTTTTTCAAGTATAAATTATAATTGTAGAATGATATTTTGGAAAATCAATACTAAATATTTCAGAGGGACAAATTTAAAGTGTTAGAACATGCTCTCACCGAGCATCAAAAGCGTCCCAAATAACTTAATAACCGTTACTCTTTCACTAATCAAAGTAACTTAACATACATATTTAAAATTAAATAATTAAATATAAGCTTCTTATTTTTAGTAAAATTAAATAACAATTATATATATATATATATGAATTTTATATAATTATGTTTTTAAAAATCAATAAAAACTTCATACATGTTATTGTAGATCTAGGGTAGGGTTTTATTTGTGGTTGAGCATAGATTTTTTCAGTCTTCATGGTAGATTTCGAGTTTTTGCCGTTGAATCAAGTTTTGTCTTGGTTTTCAGCCAATTTGGTTCATTATTAGCTCATATGTTCTTTCCTTTTCCTTCTCTTCGATGCTCATTGGAATTTAACCTACTACTGGAATATGGTTTGTTGGTGTTTCTCTAGTTCTTGAGTGGTTGAGATCATTGCTTGTTCAACGGATATCCCAAGCAGATTTGTCAAAAAAGTGGAGTCAATCCCCTATCTTGATTTTGGGCTTTCCTCCTTCGTGAAGATGAATGTGACTACATTGAAAAAAAGAGGGTTGGTTGGTAAGTTCACGGGGCTTCAGCCTAGTTATAACTCTGGACCTCTCTTAATTGGGTAAATCACGAGTCTGTTGGTATTTTCTATTGTGGAAACAATTATTATGCTTTTCCTTTTTAAAACAAGGAGGATAAGCATTAGATCTACATACATGGACTTTATTTCATGGGCATTTAAAGGAATGTTACTCACCCATTGGTCTTTGGATTTCAATCCCATGATGGAAATTTCTTTTGCACCAGTGTGGATTAGATTGCCATATATTCCCCTTCTTTGTTGGTATGAATTATTTTCAAGGCTATAGGAGATGATTTTTCCGACTTATTTCTAGTTCTATGGCCAAAGAGAATAACTTCTCTTGTGCCAGAATTTGCGATGAAATCGATTTTTCAAAAGGCCTTTGCAAGGTGATTCAACTTAACTTGGATGGTGGGTCCCATCTTCATGCTTTAGATTATGAATAGGTTCCCTTTAAATGTAATTTTTGTTATGGGTATGGGCACTTTGCAAAAAGTTGGCCTAGGGTTCCAACTTCTCAACCTCACATGATGCAAGACATATGTCATGCCATTTAGGGTCTCAGGTGGTTATGGAATCGCTCCCTTTAATGATAATGGGATTATTTCCTTGGCCATTAGGATCATTAGCTCCAATTCTTGTTGCTATAAGGCAAAAGAGCCTGGATTTCAAGATTATTTCTAAAACCTTGTGGCATAGACTACTGTCCAGTCACAACCATGGTCATCTTCATGCTCCCATATAACATCTTCAGGATAAAAAATGGTCCACTATTAAAAATACTGAGAGGGCACTGAATCGATATTTCCTTCAATAGTTAATTTTTAATCTTCAGAGCATTAAATTCACATTAATCATTAGATCAACATCACATTACATGAACAAAAGACAACACCATTCAACAATGCACAATAATGAAGACAATAGACACAATATCTTTAGGTGGAAACCCTTCCGGGAGAAAAACCACCAAATGCTTTTTAATATGGGTCATTTCAAGATTACATTAAAGGGAAGCTCCAACTTCCAAATTTATTAGCTCCAACTAAAAGGATGCTCCAACACGTAGTTTAGCAACTCCAACTGGAAAGACATCCCAATGCCCTAGTTTACAGGCTCAAACCTGATGGATGCTCCAATACCTTGCTTTTATTAGCCCCAATTGAAAGGATGCTCCAACACCCTAGCTTAACCAACTCCGATTGGAAGGATGCTGCAATGCCCTGTGTAAGCTCCAACTTGCCCTAGCACCACCTTGTCGCCTTGAAGTGTTCTCAGGCTCCAACTTCAAGGAGACTCTACCCTCCTGCCTTGGACCACCCTGCCAACTTGCTCAACAAGCTACCACTTGCCTTGAATGCTCCAACCTTTAGCTCACCACGACGGACCGCGTTTCACAATTTTTAGATTGGATCCACTTGTGCTCAATACCAACGTAAATAATATCAAAATTACTCTACTAAATTTGTCAATTTTGAACACTGGTACACGGTTGTTAGTAGTAATAAAAATCAACAAGCACAACTGCAATACAAATTCTGCTGCTTCTACTCAATATGTATATCATTGGAAAACCCTGACAGCTTACAGCAATAACGATTATGCTAAATTCAAACTTTGTCTTTTCCCAACAACTATATGCCACTGGAAAAACCTAGCTGTAGGCCTCAACCGCACTTTATCCAACCACATGATCAACCCAGCTTTCCTTACTAGCAATCTTAGCCCTATTTTGCAACTTTGATTAATGAGATGATATTTGCATTGCCATAGCCTTCAAATCTGATCAGCATATGAAAACCGTAATAGCTTCTTGATAATGATTAGGTATTTGACAAAAACGGTAACAAGGAAATTTTATTAATTAATTACATCAAGTCCAGTAGTGTATCGACAAGCCCGTCAATTCAACATCATCATCAAAATCTAACTAACATAACGACAAGCCGGTCAATTCAACATCATCATCAAAATCTAACTAACATATTCTATCTTAACAAACTTACGAATAAACAAAGCAATACATGTCACTATGATCCACTCTCATCATCTTAGCTAACATCCATAAACCTCTATTGCAATGGTTGGCACAATAATATGGCATCAAAGAAGGTTAATACACAAACCCTTGCAACACTAACAAATTTGCATATTCAATCATGTGTAACTACTAGCCAGAGATCATAGACAAAATTAGCTTGATTAGCGAATTGGTTAGACTCAGACCACAACTGGAATCATAGATAGAAAATTAGCTTGATTAACGAATTGTTTAGACTCAGGCTTTGCTTGTTATTTCAAGATAGAATTTCCCCACAAAATAATACTTTGGCAGAACTGTACTCAACACAATGATGCCCTTTAATAGATGCCTGCCGATCTGATGATGCCAAGAATATGCCTAAAAGACATTTCTTGATGTTTTTGCCCTTAATCCTTACTTTGAACAATAAATATGAGAACTTACTGCTGTCTGATATTTCCTGGAAGATGCCTTAATCTATCTTTAGATAATTGATGTCAATTACAACAAACTTCTTACCGTAATTCTGTTGATGCCACTGATGAAGGTGCCCTCAAGATGTCTGAATATGTCAGCTACGCACAACCTTAGGTTCCAAACATCGATACTCCTTTGATAAGATGAGGCTCTATTGCTTTGGTCAGGGTTCTACCACAGCAGTTTTGAAAGATCTTAGAAGATACTTTGGGATGAACTGCTTTACAATTGCATCCAATGGAGCACATGAGATGCCACAGTACTGAAAAAGAAATCGATCAACCCTTGTGGATTATAGGTCAGAAAAGATAAGTCTCAGATCATGACACAAATATGTCTTCTAGACTGTGTAAATGATCAACAATATAATACTAAGGATGCCCCAACGTGCTACCAAATGCAGTCTCAAGAGATTGTGCCACAAATGTGGTTTAAGCTTCAAAGTTGATTGTGAGGTGATATGCCATACTTCCTTTTTTTGGGGCTGAAGTACCACTCAGAGAACAAACCCTTGATGAATGCCCTAAACTTTTAAATACTTCAAAACTTTCTTTCGCATTATGTGTACATAGGCCTGTAATATGTGCAACAAAAATAAAAACTCAACCAAAATCTGTCTAGGGCTTGGATACTTCAATGTTACTCAACTGTATTATCCCTTCAATAGTCCGTAAGTCATCATTGTCACAATCCTGATAGACTTCTTGTAAAGGTGTTTTTATTTATGATCAGAGATCAAACTTCATAAGAATTTGCAGTGATAATTCATGTATTAGTACAATCTGAACCTTGATTATAGTTTCCTTCAAGCACGTCAAGTGATGCCCAAGCATGCTTCAGAACAAAGTTTAAAAAACAATGTTTAGAGGATGCACCAAATGTCTCGCATTAGGCTTGAATCAATATACAAAATAACTGAATTTGGTCTAGAAGAGACATATCATTGCTAGCTTCAAGATAATTCATTTGCTTCAGAAGTATGCAGAAAGAAGTCACATGCCCTTGTCTTATATTTAACTTTCAACACTCTCGTTGGCCTTTGGACAATTCTTTTACTAGAGGGATAAAGTGACATCAAACTCTTCGGTTGATTTGGATTGGGTCGTCGTTGAGATTCAAAGTATTTGTTGGCATTAGGATCAATGAACACACATTAATTCATATACCCCCAAATCAAATATGCTTCAGGATTCTGCCACAATTTGCCTTCAAACTAGACTCCAAAAAAAATATTAAAAGATGCCACAAAGGCCACCAACTTTTGCCGAAAAATTGTACAGGCTGCTCAAGAAGAAACATTTTAAAAGACTCCATGAAATCGGTCATAGATTTGCCATTCCTTGGATGCAGGCTTTCCCTACCATAGAGGGCCAAAGACTCAGATCTCACCAACTTTTGCCGAAAAATTGTACAGGCTGCTCAAGAAGAAACATTTTAAAAGACTCCATGAAATCGGTCATAGATTTGCCATTCCTTGGATGCAGGCTTTCCCTACCATAGAGGGCCAAAGACTCAGATCTCTCCAGCGAAATTTCTCAGATGTTCCTTCGTGCCTAACCAAGCCAAGCCAAGATCTCAAAAAGATGCTTCAAAAATGGGCTTCAGGCGATACTCCTTGGGGGAAAATGAACCTCGAGCTGCTATTTCGTGATAACGGAGGGAAAATGAAATTTAAAATTTCAATTTCAATTTTAATAGTTGGAGCCAAAAATTCTCACCCAAAAAATAATTTTAATTTTAATTTTTGGAGCCAAAAATTCCCATCAACTTAGACTTATTTATTTATTGATAAATTACCTTTGAATAAATCTCCTTCCATTTTGACTTTGACTAGAATAGGATAGGCTGATTCAATTTAATTTTCTCTGAATAAACAATAATGATTGTAGCATATCCTTTAGGGCTTCTTGATCAAAATTGGGGCTCCAATCTTTAAACAAGCATATTTCTCTAACCGAGATGAACCACGAGGCATGCCACATACCATTGGGATTGGCATGATGAGGAAAACACGATGGTGATGGACATTCAAGCAAATTTTCTATTTATCGTTCTCAAATTCTTCAACAAGTGCAGACTAATATGATCAAGCATTTGGACTTCCAAGACATCTTGACCTTTTGGAGATTCCATTAATGCAAATCCAAAGATAGATATTAAGGGCATTCATAAGCTAATTGTTGGCATCAATGCCAACACCATCCAATATCTATTGCACCTTTACCAAGGTGATGGCTTGTTTATGGAGCACCTTGACCTTCCTGTCCAAAATTCATACTTATTGGACTTGAAAGTCTCTCTCGGGCTCCACCTGAATCATATTCTAACAAATTACATGATTAGCATTAGGAAAATAAATTTTAAGTAGTAAAAGATGAAACACATTATGAATATGCATGGATGCCATAAATTTAATCCTATATGAAACTAGACCAATCCTCTCTAGGATCTCAAATTGTCCATAATATCTAATTGCTAATTTTGCACAACTACTTAGTTTTAATGAACCTTTCTTTGCCTTCACTTTCAAGAAGACATGGTTGCTAACTCTAAATTCCCTATTGAACATGTTCTTATCAACATAATTTTTCTATATGTCTTGCACAACCTTCAATTTCTATTTGATTTTTATCACTTGCCCTTCCATTTCCCTAAGTAAGTTCTAGACCAAAAATAACCCTATCCATTGGATTATCCCAACTCATGGGTGTGTTACATTTCCTACCATACAAGGCCTCAAATGGGCTCATCTTCAAAGATGACTGGTATCTATTATTGTAAGAAAACTCCACCAAGTGCACCTATTCTTCCCATTTAGATGGTGTATCCATCACATAAATCCTCAACATATCCTTAATAACCTAATTGACTCTTTTTGTTTGTCCATATGAATTTGGATGGTATTGTGCTAAAATTTAAATTAGTTCCAAATACCTTGAATAAACCTGTCCAGAAGTTGAATGTAAACTTGAGATCTCTGTCTGAGATAATTGCTTTGGCTACACCATGTAGCATAGTAATTTCCTTCATGTAAATCTCAACAACATTGGCTACTTTGTGTGTTGAATTCATTGGAATAAAGTGGGAAGCCTTGGTGATTTTATCCACCACAACCATGATGGAATCATGTTACCTTGTGTTTTTGGGAAAATTCGTACTGAAATCAATAGAAATAATTTCCCATTTCCACTCAGGAATGGGTATTGGCTATAAGAGTCCAGTTGGGTGTCTATGTTTAGCTTTAACTTTCTGGCATTCCAAGCATTGGGATATATAATTGACCACTTCTTTCTTGATACTTGGGCCAAAAGTATTATTTCTTAATTGCTAAGATTGCCTTTTGATACTCTGGCTGCCCAAAATAAGGCACTCTATACATCTCATTTAAAACTAAATTTCTCAGCGCATGGAAATTTGGCACATAAATCCTAGCTTTGTACAAAAAAATTGCATATTTTCCTATTTTGTAATCCCTGTACTTTTGCTTCAAATTATCTTGTTGTAGGTTTTTTTTTTGGGTAACATGTATTGCTAATTTGAGTTTCTAGCCTCTAAAACTATGGATTTTAAATTAGATGTGCATACACCTATGGCTATAGCATGCATGGTATGTACCCTTCTGTTGAGTGCATCAACCGCTTTATTTACTTTACCCTTTATGTGCTTAATTTCAAAGTAGTAATCAACCAAAAATTCCAACCATTTAATTTGTCTGGCATTTAAATTTGGTTTTCCAAATAAACGCTTCAACCGATTGTGCTTAATTCTTAATTCAAATCTCTTTTCTATGAGGTAGTGCCTCCACATTTTCAAGACATGTATAATGACTACCATCTCCAAATCATGAGTGACATAATTCCTTTAATGCTATTTTAGCTTCATGGATTCATAACATATCACATGCCCATTTTGCATGAGAACTCCTCCAAGTACTTTACATGCATCTGCGCACACAATGAAGTCTTTGTTTGGATCAACTATCTTCAATATAGGTGCACTTTTTAACAATCTATTTAAATGTTAAAAAACCTCTTCACATTTATGGGACCATTCAAATTTCACACCTTTCTTTTGCAAGGAATTAATAGGATGGACAATTTTGAGAATCCCTCAATAAATCTTCTATAATAGCCTGCTAAGCCCATGAAAAACCTCACCTCTGTCATGTTTTTGTGTGTTGGCAACTCTTTGATTGCTTTAATTTGTTTTCGGGTCTATTGCTATCCCTTCTTATAATGATATGACCCAAATAGTGAATTTGTTTTTAATAAAATGAGCAACTACTCAACTTGGCACATAACTGTTGCTCTCTAAGTACCTATAAAACTATCCTCAAGAGTTTTTCATGCTCTTCCTTAGATTTAGAATACAATAACAAATTTGTCCAAATAATTTTGGAAAATTCCATTCATGAGGCACATGAAAAGACTTGGTGCATTAGTTAGCCCAAAGGGTACTACTATGAACTCATAATGCCCATATCGAGTTTGAAATGCTATCTTACTAATGTCCTCTTCTTTAATCCTTACCTGATGATACCTTGATTTCAAGTCGATTTTGGAAAACACCTTAGCTTCACTGAGCTGGTCAAACAAGTCATCTATCCTTGGCAAGGGGTATTTATTCTTCATTATGACATTGTTGAAGTACATGAAATCAATACATAGCCTTAGTGTACCATCCTTTTTAACAAAGAGAATCAGCGCACCCCAAGGTGACACACTTGGGTGTATATACCCTTTCTTTAAGGTTTCCTTTAGCCGCATTTGTAAATCTTTAAGTTCTGGTGTGCTCATCCTGTGTGGTGTTTTGGACATTGGGGTAGCTCCAGGTGCCAAGTCTATAGAAGAGTCAATGTCCATTTTAGGCGGTAACCCTAGAATTTAGCAAACACATTCAAATTCATTAAGTATCAGGTGTTCCTCAAGGCTCGGTTCTTGATACTCAACTATCTCCCCCATGTGGGATGCATAAGTTTGGCACCCTTTTCTAAAATGTTTCTTTAGTTGCATGGATGATATTCCCCTAGTAAATATTAGCCTTGGAATTCCTTGTACTTGTCTTCACTTCCCCCCTTCATCAAGGCAAGTAAATGTTTTATTATAACAATCCAATATTGCATGATGTCTCTCCAACCAATCCATACCAATTAGGAAATCATATTATCCAAATGGTATTATATTTAAATCAACATTTGTATTTAAACCATTCATATTGTTGGGACATTCTTTTACATATTCAATTATTCTTCTTTTAACCCCTGCAACTAATTGAACTAACCAAGCCCTGCAATGCTTTGTTTCTTTAAGTTAAATCTTTCATTCAACTTAGGATCAATATAACTATGACTATATCCAAAATCAATTAGAATGACAATAGGATGATTATTTAACTTACCTTCCACTTCGATCATGTGTTCCTGATGCTCAACATGCCTATTTTCCAATGCTGCATAAGTCCTAGGCATGTTTCTATCCATTTCCTATACTGTATCAACTCCGTGAATGTTATGCACAATCCTAATTTTTCCTTCTTTATGAGGGTAGTCCCTATACACGTTGTCTCTTGCACAACCCCAACACCCGATGGGCTGAAATATTGGACTCTTAATCAAGGAACAGTCCCCTTTGGTTCACTAAGGGTTGGCTGTGTTTGTTGATTTGCTTGGGAATTTTTCTTGAAGAATGAAGGTTTGAATCCATTTTTCCTTTGCTCCTTGCTTCTCTTCTTGTCATCCCAATTCCTTTGGAAGGCTGGTTTATTTTTACTCTGCGCATAGATGTACTTTGCCTTCCTCATGGCTTCATCTAATGTCCTTGGATCATCAAATTTAATTCTATCACCGTAGAATGGTGGTAATCCACTCACATATCTTTGTATCTTTAGCTTTTCATCCTTGATAAAATCTACATTCCTCAACAATTCAATGAATTTTCAACCATACTCTTCCATAGTCATATTTAATAGCTTGAGCTCAAATGTATAAATTATGGTGTAGATTTGCAACTACTCATGAAGCTTAATCAATATCAAAAGACACAAACCCACTCTACCGCTCTGCGAAATTCAAATCACAATTTAGAACATCAATCACAAACATGCAATGAGAAATAACACACATGCACACAATATTTTTTCCAGGGAAAGCAATCTACTAAAAACTCCAATGCTTGCTTGCATTAATCTGATGAATATAAATGTATTACAATTTCTAGCTCAATCTGAGCTCAACCTGCAAGTGAATAACCTATCTCTCTGCTCACTGAGAAGCTCTGACCCAGACTTAGTCAATTTCTACCTCTGCTTGAGCCCCTATTTCCTTGCGCAATTCCTTGAGAAATTAGGCCCCTATTATTTAGGAATTTCTCCAAAATGGATTGTGCAATTCCCAAGGTTAATCATCTGATTGCATGCAACACCTGTACACTCAAGACTAGTCTACAACTGATGTTACACTGCCTTGGAATCTCCACCATAGCTGGGGAACTCAAATTCTCTGCATGCACTAGCTATTTTGGGTTGATTGATTAGTTAATTGGATGATCACTGAGTTTGAAAAAAGTCCCACTGCACAATTGACCTTCCACTAGTTCCTCTTGTAGGAATTTACAGGGTAAGTTCCTCAGACAGAACACCAAAGGACACCGCTCAAAAATAGATCAAAGATCAATACACCAATATTGTTGATGTGGTTAAAACCCTCAAAGAGGGAAACAGTCCACGGCCTGAGCCAACGCGACCACTTCAAGCAATTTATTAATAAAAGAATGAAAATTTACATAAGCTTTTCTCATGAATAGTTACCCTATAAATGACCCTCCATGCTCTTTAAATAGAGATCATGGACCAATCGGGTGTTAAGCCACGGATCAAGTGTCGGTAATACCGAGGAGAGAATGGACCGTCAGATCACTTCATGTCTAGAACATATTGTGACTGTCGGATTGTAAGTTACAAAAGTACATGGTAAAGAAACACACTTTACCTAACTATATACTAGACCAAGTTATACTTAATTATTTCCTATGTGTTAGAATATCCTAACATCCCCCCTTAAGAACAACTTGGGATAGGATTGAAGGATGTACAAATATGACACAATAGGAGAAGGAAGGAGGCACTAGAGCCTATCCCCCCTTAGTGACAACTTCCTGAACTCCAACCATAAATCGAAGTTTAGTAAACTTCGCCTCTGTGAGAGCCTTTGTAAAGATGTCTGCAACTTGATCATCTGTTGAACAATATTGCACTTCAAGAACATGGTCATGAATGAGCTTTCTGATGAAGTGCATGTGCAGTTCAACGTGTTTGCTGCGCTGATGTTGGACTGGATCTTTGCATAGTTGAATGGCACTTTGATTATCACACCAAAGTGTAGTCGGATGTTGCTGCTGAAAGCCAAACTTTAACAGGATCTGATGAAGCCACAGGGCCTCCTTACTAGCTTCTACGGCGCCGCGATATTCTGTTTCTGCTGAAGAAAGAGAAATGACACTTTGTTTCTTGCAAGCCCATGTAATAGGTCTTGAACCAAGAGTGAACACATACCCTGTAGTAGACTTCCGATCATCAGGGTCACCAGCCCAATCGGAATCAGTGAAACCAACCAATAGAGGAGATGCTTCTGCACTGTAATGAATCCCAAACTGGATTGTACCTCGAACATAACGAAGTATTCTTTTAGCTACTTTCCAATGACTTTCATGTGGGTTTTGCATAAACCGAGCAATAAGGCCAACAACAAAGGAAAGGTCAGGACGAATATGGGTCAGATACAAAAGTTTTCCTACAAGTTGACGGTATAAGGTAGCATCAACTTCAGGGGAAGTACAAGTGATTTAAAGTTTGGCTCCAGACTAAGGGAGAAGGGGCTGGCTTATAGTCTTCCATGTGAAAATGGCGTAGAAGATCACAGGCATACTTGGACTGGGAAAGGGAAATACCTTCCTTGGATTGTAAGACTTGAAGACCAAGAAAATAATCCAAGTGTCCTAAGTCTGTCCTTTCAAACTTCTTTTTAAGGCTGGACTTCACATGGTTTATAAGGTTGGAATCACTACCAGTAAGGATAAGATCATCAACATAAAGAACAAGAATGATAAGAGACTTGCCCACTTTCTTGGTGTAGACAATATTGTTAGAATGACACCTAGAGAAGCCAGTTTCTAAAAGAAAGCTATCCATTTTGGCATACCAAGCCCGAGGAGCTTGCTTGAGACCATAAAGGGATTTCTTAAGCTGACATACAAGGCTGGAGTTTGTTTGTATAAAGCCAGTAGGTTGTTCCATATAGATTTCTTCATGCAAGTCCCCATGCAAGAATGCAGATTTAACATCCATCTGATGGACTTCCCATTTGAAAGAGGCAGCGAGGGAAAGAACAAGGCAAATAGAGTTCATTTTGGCAACAGGGGAGAAGGTTTCAGTATAGTCAATGCCTTCAACTTGTGAAAAACCCTTAGCAACAAGACGAGTTTTATGTTTATCAACTTTTCCATCTGGTCCATACTTGGTTCTGTAAACCCATTTGCATCTAACAAGTTTTGTCCCTTTGGTAGAGGAACAAGATCCCATGTATCATTTGCCAATAATGAATGATATTCTTCATTCATAGCTGCGTCCCAATCTGGATGGCCTGAAGCTTCTGCAAAGGTGTCAGGATCATAATTCGTTGAAGCTTGAGCTAGTAAAGAAGAGGCTCTATCGAACTGAGAACGTGTACGTCGCTGATCTGTAGGATCACCGGCAAGAGCACCCGCTGCATCCCGAGTAGCATGAACCCATTTTGGAAGCTGAGGAGCTGAAGGGGGATCCTGAGAAGGTGGGGGAGGATTGTCATCCTCGCTTTCATCATCTGAAGAAGAAATATTTTCAAAAGTAGGAGAGATAGAGAGAGGTGGCACATCCGTCGAACTAGGCTCGTAGGCAGATATATTTTCAACAAACTTTACATCTCTTCTAATGATAACATTTTTGGACTTAAGTTGAATAAGTCTATATCCTTTGACATCTTCAAAATATCCAACAAAAATACATTTTTCACTCTTAGGTTCTAAAGCTTTATGTTTCTCATCTGGAATATGGGCCCATGCTTCACTTCCAAAAACACGAAAGTGACTTACATCTAGTTTAATTGAGCTCCATGCTTCTTCTGGAGTGATATTCTTTAAAACCTTAGTAGGAGTGCGATTTATTATGTAATTTGCATAGTTAATTGCTTCTGCGCAAAAATTAAGACTAAGTCCTTTAGATTGAAGCAAACAATTAACCATTTCCTTTAAGGTGCGATTCTTCCTTTCAGCTACACCATTTTGTTGTGGAGTAAATGGAACAATATGTTACATTTGAATTCCATAGTACACATCCGAAACAAACACCATCTCTGCAAGATACCATTGGAAGACCTGTCACCATATTTTCTTTACATCTGAAGGGAGCGATAGTTTAAGTGACCAAATCACTCATGTCAAAGTTTGCTCACTTCATCATTATGAGCAAAAAATACTGAGGGAAGATTTGATGACCCAAAGTTGTTAAACTTATACAACCTTGTAGAATCATCAACCATGCCAGTAGCTAAAATCTGTCTAGGATCTCTTAGGTCCTTAATTACAACATCGTGAGGTGAAAACTCAACGATTTTACCTTCACTTGAATGAGTTATCTGATATATAGATAGAAGGTTGCAGGATAAGGTTGGAACACATAATACATCATTAAATTGACCATTGTCTATATGAACAGTTCCAGTGCCAACAACACTAATAGATCTATCATCACCAACATATATATTTTTGGTGTTACAATCATTTAAAGAAGAAAACATGGCTTTGTTTTTGGCCATGTGATAAGAAGCTCCAGAATCAATGAGCCACTCATGAGAATTAGAAGAAGAAGATACATTTAGTGCATATCTAGACCGAGATGTTTGACAACCACATGCAGAAAATGCTATTCCTGAGGATGAAGTTGAAGTTGAAGAGTGCTTCAAATGGTTGTTATGCTTTTTCATTGCTGCTTCCAAGGCTTCCATCTTCTTAAAGCATTTGGATTCTAAGTGGCCATCTCGATTACAAAAGTGGCAATGTCTATCAGTCTTCTTCCCTTTGTTTTTATTTGCCTTATCATTTTGTTGAAATGATTTTTCATTTTGAGGCTGAAATTGCTTAGGACCCTTGTTTGGTTTAGGACCATTCTTTTTAGGATACAGCTTCTTAGGATTCTTTGAATTTGGTTGCTGCTGGGCGGCTAAGGCTTTCTTAGAAGAGTTTCCAAGATTAAGAAGACCAAGGTGTAAGATTTTTTCTTGTTCTCTTATTAAAGAATCACAAAAGGAATCAAAGGAAGGGGACTTGTAGTCTTGTCCTTGAGAAATGAAGGCTTCTCTTGTAGAATGGAAGGTGGAAACAAACACAGAGTAGGCTGATCCCAACTTAGTAAGAATGGAATAGATAAGGTTACCATCTTCTTTCTTAACCTTAACACTTTCCAAGAGAAGTCTAAGCGTCTTGAACTTGGACAAAAAATCTTCAATGGAAGAAAAATTATTGGGGTCCAATGTAAGCAACTCATTTTCGAGTTGATGGGCTCTAAGTTCATTTTTAATTCCAAAAACTATAGTGATTTGTTTCATTGCTTCATTAGGGGTATCAAGTTCTGCGATATGGAATCTAAGGTCTGGAGAAATAGATATCCATATCAAACCACGTGCTTGATCTTGCCTATTTTCCCATTTGGCTGCCTTATCTTCATCTTTCGGTTTGGTTTCTTGGCCTGAGGCTATTCTGTAAAGACCTTTACTTCTAAGTAAATCCACAATGTAGGACCACCATTGGAAGTAGTTGGTGTTGTCAAGAATAACTTGGCGTGGACTTTCCATTTTAACAGAAACTGAAGCTGTAGATGCTGAAAATAAGTGTTCCAATGGAACGATCTCGAAAAAATAGGCTGATTAAAAAAAATGGCTCTGAAAACGGTTTCCGGATGAAGAAGTTATGGTTTTTTGAAAAAAAGTTGTTGAAGATGCTGATGAAATGCAGGAATGTGCGGAAATGAATGATAATGCTATATTTAAAAAAATTCGCTCCCTTTCCAAACTTAATCTAAGTAGCTCAACAAAAAGAAAGACTTGAACTCAAGACTTCTATTCTCATAAAGTAGCTTTGGACCAAGTGAGCTAGATTAAAAGGTTAGTAAATTTTGGAAAAGAGGAAGGGTTTTTTTTTTTTTTTTTGTTTTTTGTTTTTAGTCACCGAAGCTTTGGGGTGCGTGCTTACTTGAGAAAGCTCTTTTTTGCCCACAAAACAAAAAACACAAAACCCAACCTGGACATACAAAAAAAAACAAACCTTACGGCTTGAGGTTAGCTTTAGCCGAAAACTAAATATTTTCCTCAATGTTTCTGATTTTCTGAGATCACACTAGGGCACGGCAGAAAAAAGCATACGCATGAGAAAAATCCTTTCTTTCTGTTTCTGATTTGCCCAGATCGCACAGAGTCACGGGGCAAAGAGTATACGCAGAAATGAAACATATAGATCCGGTAATAAAAAGAACAAAGAGCTAAATAAACCGAAATAAATAGAGAGAAAATAATTAAAAATTGCAAATAAACACTGTATATCTCCAGATCTTAAAAATGACGTAGCTAGGGCTACCGAAAACCTTTTCGCGTGAAACGAAAGGGGTTCCTCACTAGAACATATGCTCTTAACACAATAGAGCAGTCATCTCGGCCCAAAAGTAGTCAGAAACAGTAGATCTAGGAAAAACAGTCGGATGCAGTTCTACCGGCTTCAGATTTGGATCACCAACGGATGCGGCCCTCAACTTGGCTATGATACCATGTAGGAATTTACAGGGTAAGTTCCTTAGACAGAACACCAAAGGACACCGCTCACAAACAAATCACAGATCAATACACCAGTATTGTTGACGTGGTTAAAACCCTCAAAGAGGGAAACAATCCACGGCCTGAGCCAACGCGGCCACTTCAGGCAATTTATTAATAAAAGAATGAAAATTTACATAAGCTTCTCTCATGAACAGATACCCTACAAATGACCCTCCATGCTCTTTAAATAGAGATCATGGACCAATCGGGTGTTAAGCCACGAATCAAGTGTCGGTAATACCGAGGAGAGAATGAACCGTCAGATCACTTCATGTCTAGAACATATCGTGACCGTCAGATTGTAAGTTACAAAAGTACATAGTAAAGAAACACAATTTACCTAATCTATACTAGACCAAGTTATACTTAACTATTTCCTATGTGTCGGAATATCCTAACACCTCCAACAGTGGGAACTAGTTTAACTGAAAAAAACTTGAGATAACTGACCTTGATTGTTATAAATTAGCAATCACACATGCTTAACTGAACACTAAGTCCTCCAACTCGAATTTACTGAGTAAACTAGGTGACACAAGCCATGTAACACAAGTTAATTGCATCCAAGTTCTCTGCTGATGTGGAAATTCAAATTTCTCAATTTAATCAAGACAAAATCAAATTGAGAATTTCTTGTTGCATTTTTCAACACTCCCTCTCAGCAAGAAAGGGATTATCAACCACCCCTATCTTGCACCTGTGGAACTCGAACTTCCCTCTTAACAAGGCCTTTGTCAAAATGTCACATCTTGTTCCTCTGTTGGAATGTATTGTAGCAACATTATCCGCCTTTACACACAGTCCCGTAAATGGTGATACCTGATATCTATATGCTTGCACTAATCGTGAAATACATGATTCTTAGAGAGCTTAATGCAACTCTGATTATCACAATAGATCACTCTTGGATCCATCATTTGACCAAATAGTCCCACAAGTATCTTTCTCATCTAGATCGCCTCACATGATGCTTGACTTGCAACCATGTATTCTACCTTTTTTGAGTTGAGCACCACAAATATTTGTTCCCTGCTGTACCAAGAAACAACTGCGGAACAAACACTGGAAATTCCACCTCATGTACTCTTTCGGTCGGATGGACTCCCTGCTCAATCTACATATGTGAGCAACACAACTTCACTCCCTATGTCTGTCTGTACCATAGTCCAAACTGGGTAGTGCCTTTGAGGTATCATAAAACATGCTTAGTTGTCTTCCAAAATAATTTGGTCGGCCTAACCATAGCTTTGCTCAATTGGTTGACTGCATAACACATATTTTGTCGCGTGTTCACAAGATACATGAGTGAACCCACTAACTTCCAATAAATGGTAGCATCCACTTCCTCACCTGAAGTGGCATCCTCCTTCCTTTAGTTGGTCACTAGAGGTGTCTCCATGGGTTTACAACTCTCCATGTGGAACTTCTTTGGTATCTCATTTGCATACTTGCCTTGAGAGACAAACAATTCCCCATCGCCTTGCACGAGACCCATGTCCTTCACTTCAAATTCCCTTGCAAGGTCCTCCTTGAAAGATCTGATCAACTGCTCATCACCAGTTAAAATCAAATCATCAACATATAAGACAATAGTAAGAAATTTACCTTCTACCAAGACATGATAGAGGTTTGCAGCTGCTTCACTTTCGGTGAAACCCAAACTAGTGAGAGTGACTATTGATCCTGGTGTACCAAGCACAAGGTGCTTGTTTGAGACCGTACAACGCTCGCTTCAGCCTGCACACATGAGACTCTCGATCAAATGTCTCAAAACCTTTTGGTTGCTCGATGTACACCTCCTCCTTAATAACCCCATTGAGGAATGCTGTTTTTACATCCATCTAGTGGATCTTCCACCGCATTTGTGCAACCAGTGCAAGAATTGATCTAATGGATGAGTACCTTGCTACAAGAGCGAAGGTCTCCTCATAGTTAATTCCCTCAACTTGAGAGTATCCCTTGGCCATGAATCTTGCCTTATATTTCTATATGCTTTTGTCTGCTACATGCTTAACCTTTAATATCCATCTCAAACCCACAACTAATTTATCTGCTGGTCTTGACATCACTTCCCAAACACTGTTGTTTACAATGGATTCGTATTCCTCCACCATTACATCAACCCATACAGGTTCCTCTACTGCTTCCTCAAAAGAGGATGACTCAGTCTCTACAAGCTCAGTCATTAGAGTCATGTAGCGAGTGTACCGATCAAGTGACCTCCTCTGCTTGCACAAATTTGAAGGAGCTCCCACATTCTCCCTCGCATCCTGCACAAGTCTATCAACTTCCATGGTCCCTTTTTTGCCTTCTCTGGATGTTTTTGCTTGAGTGTATGTCTCCACTCTCTGCTCTTCTACTTGTGGCTGCTCCACAACTTCATGAGGCTCCTCCCTTGGAGCTAAAAGCTCCGCTTTTGGTGGGATCTGAAGCTCCCTCTCAAGAGAGCACTGCATCACTTTCTCCTCATCAAAATTTACATCCTTCGTACAACTGCCATTCTGAGGGATGGCATGATCCAGGTGGCTCTCGAAATACTTAGTGATTAAAGAGGGCTTTGGAAAGGCTCAAAATTAAAAATTCTTAGATTGCAGTGAAGCTAGGGTCATATCGAAGATATCGTTGCAAAATTTCCAACTGCGCAAACGACACCTCAATCCGAGTTCGTATGTAAAAGTTATGGTTAGTGAATTTTTAGGTCAACTAGGCACCTTGACTAAAGTTAGAAGAGCGCCAACTAAATTTGGAGCTTGGCTAAATCTGGCGGATCCACTAAATTTGACAGAAATTGATGAGGCAACACTTTGGCACTTTGCGGCGATGGTTTCTGATGGCTGGAACTGGCGAAATTGTCACCTACTTAAAAAAACTAGTGACCCAAAAATCTGGTTGAAAATTCTCGAAGCAATGTTTTTTTGTTTAACAAAAATATAAAAAATATAAAAAATATAAAAATATGGAATGGCAGGCGGTTAAACCCCGCCATCCCCCCAACCCTCCATTTATATACATTATATATATTAAACCGGGCAGGGCCCCAATCGTTTGCCATCAATTATGTAATAGATAGAGAGGGGCTGACGGGGATCGAACCCGCCCGACCGGTTTGGCCGACCCGCCGTAGCACGACCCTAAATATAAACAAAAATTCAATAAAATTCCAACTGCCAATTCCATAACGAGGGTCCCACGGGGTTGGACGTCAGGACCTCCCAGAAACTGCTAAGTTATTTATATCTCCGCCAACCGACATGCCCACATGGACTTTGTAAAATCCGCCCCAAATTTTTATAGAAACCCATATTACTCAGTCGAACAAGGGAATAGAATCACGAAACCCAATGCAAAGGTGGAACCTTGAGTGGGCATAGAAACCGAGGAGTGGAACCCTGACATAAGGGAATATGTAAGGAATCTAAAAGATTCCCTATGGGCCAAATTTTGACAGTTTCATAAACAAACTGATTTTATGCTATTTTAATCAGTTTTTCGCAAGGATCGCAGTGGTGAAGTGAGATTTGTCATATGAGCAACAAAATTCCAGTGAACAAGTGAGAAGGAATCTTTGAGATTCTCGAGGGTCCAGATTTTGACCGAAGCAGAAAGGGGTTGAGTTTATAGTCATTTTTCACGATTTTTCTCCAAGAATTCAATGGTGCAGTCCATTTCTTTAGCATAGGTGTGCATTTTCAGGCCATCCCCAAAAGCGAAGGTATAAGGTGCCTTTTGTACATGCATGTAATTTGATTTTTTGCTGAAGCTTAATGAAAGAGGCCTCCCCACATTGAGTAGAGCCCAGAGACATAGCCCACACTCGATGAACTTTGTTATCAACCTATTGTGTCTTTGCTTCTCATGGTTGCTGTTTATTTTCGCTTCGTTTATGTATATTCATCTTATGGTTACATGCTATTTTAAATGCGATTCTATATGCATCTTTGAAGTGAAAAGATCTAGATCATGACAAGTACACACAGTAGTTGTGGGGAGTTTCTATGTAACAAACAAATACCCTCAATCATGCTGTTGTCTCAAGATTCTTCCTTGATTCTTTGGAGACATGGCAGTAAACAGAGGCTCCAAAAATCCTAAAGTGTGACACATTCGAATTTCTCCCCGAGAAAGCCTCCTTCGGTGTCATCATGCCCATAATTCGATGAGAACTCTGGTTTTGCAAATAGACTGATGCGTTGTATGCCTCTGCCCACAAATGTAGAGGCATGCCTTGGTCATGAAACATTGCCCTCTCTACTCCCACAATGCTATGGTTCTTTCTCTCAACCACCCCATTTTGCTGTGGGTTGTGGGGTGTTGTCAACTCTCATCGAATGCCTTCTTTCACACATAAAAATTTGAATTCATTTAACACATACTCACCTCGATTATCGCTCCTGAGAGCCTTCACCTTCTTGTTGGTTTCTTTCTCAACCAGTGCCTTGAATTCTACGAACTTGGAAAATGTCATCTTTCTTTCATATGAAAAAGATCCAACACTTCCGTGAGAAGTCATCAATAAAAATGACAAAATATTTGTGTTTGGAAGTGGAGGCTGTCGAGAAAGGTCCACAGACATCAGAGTGGATCCTTTCTAAGATTGCATGTGCTTTGCTGTCCTGATCATGGAATGTGGATTTTGTGTACTTCCCCAAGGTACATCATTTGCATACATCCTGCTGCTCAAGTGCTCCTTTAGGGAGGCCAATGGCTATTTGCTGCATAATCTTCAAGGCACTAAGATGCAAATGGCCATGTCTTTTGTGCCAAAGTTCACCGACATCACGACCCTGCACTTTATCTGCCTTAGTGCTTAATGCAACATAGTCTTCCACATCTAGCTTATACAGGTTCTTCACACGAACCCTGATCTGCTTCATCTGTCCCGTGGCCATGTGTCTCAGGAATACTTTTCCTTTGCTGAAGATCACATCATAACCACTGTCTTCCAAAACTGCAACAAAAATGAGATTTTTATTTAGCCCTGGAATGAACATGAAATCCTTGAGTCTGAGAGGGGAGCTCGGCTCCCTCTGAAAGGTGACTGTACCAACCCTGGTCGTGCTGTACCTTCCATCATCCCTGAGATCAATGTGCATCTGCAAATCTTTCTCCTCTAGGTCACTGAAAAACTCTCTACACCTTGTCATGTGGAACAATGCATCTGAGTCCAAGTACCACACACTCCCCATCACTGTGCTGGCCATGCATGTGATAAGGGTAAAGTCAAGCTTGAACTGTGAAGCCAAAGCTTCACATGCTGCTCCTCCTGAGGTCTTCTTGCTTATATTTTTGTGTGGACACTTTGTGGCATAGTGCCTAAATTCATGACAATGGAAGTGTTTAATTTTGGACAAATCTTTCTTCTTCCCCCTTGGTTGGATTCTGGTTTGGTTTGAGTTTTCTTCCCTTCTTTCACTTTCTAACCAATGTAAATTTTTCTTCACCTTCTCTCTTGGATGAAGTCCCATCTCTGGTATTTTGCCTTATTTCCTCCTGTACCAAATCAGACCATAAGAATTCCCAATTCAGTAATTTCTCTCTCTCGTTCGACGAATCTTGGTAGCTATGCCAACTCTTGAGAAGGCCTAGAAGGGTTAGGCTTACCAAATCACCATCTAAAAAATTAACACCAACTCTTGCAATCTCATCAGGAACTTGTGTGAACTTGTTGAGATACTGCTGAATAGTGTCATTCTTCTACATCTTGATATTTCGAAGTTTATCCTTAAGTGCCAGTTTCCTATGGTCACTGCTATTCTGGAACAGATCTGCCAGTGCCTGCTACATTACATAAGGAGTTTCTTTCCCATGGAGATTGGTGACAATGTGGTCCCTTACTCCCTCCAATACTATTCTCCTCGTCTTGGCTACATCTTTCTTCCACTAAGCAAGGTTTTGGACATCAAATTCCGTTGGTATTGCAACATCTCTCTTGATGTATTCTAGAAATCCATTGTCATCCAAGATATCCTCCATGTGATCCTTCCATGCGATGAAATTAGAGTTTCCTTCCAAGGCATACTTTAGCCTCAACCCATTGACGGTCATCTTCTCAGTTCTGAAGAGATCTTGGTACACTGAACTGCAAATTCGAACCTCCTAAGAAACAACTTCAAAATTCCTTCTCTAATGTGAATCTTGCTCTGATACAACATAGAAATTATGGCATATAGTTTCCAATTCTCATGAATTTTTAATCAAAATCACAAGACACAAACCTACTCGACTACTCTGCAGAATTCAATTCACAATTTAAAACATCAATCACAAACATGCAATGAGAAATAACACACATGCATACATTTTTTTTTTGGGAAAGTAATATGCGAAAAACCCTAATGCTTGCTTGCATTAATTTGATGAATAAAGATGTATTACAATTGCTAGCTCAATCTGAGCTCAACCTGCAAGTGAATAACCCATCTCTTTGCGCAATTCCTTAGGCTGATCATCTCATTGCATGCAACACCTGTACACTCAAGACTATTTTACAACCGATGTTACACTCCCTTAGACTATCCACCATAGCTGGGGAATTTGAATTCTCTGCATGCAATATCTATTTTGGGCTTATTGATTAGTTAATTGGATGATCACTAAGTTTGATTGATTGAAGTCCCACTGCATAATTGACCTTCCACTAGTTCTTCCAACAATGGGAACTGGTTTAACTGAAAACAACTTGGGATAACTGACCTTGATTGTTACAAATTAGCAATCACACATGATCAACTGAACTCTAACTCTTCCAACTCGAATTTACTCAGTAAACTGGGTGACACAAGCCATGTCACACAAGTTAACTACATCCAAGTTGTCTGCTGATGTGGAAATTCAAATTTTCTCAATTTAATCAAGGCAAAATGAAATTGAGAATTTCTTGCTGCATTTTTCAACATTGAAAGACTCTTGCATTTTTCTTTCATAATAATGTTCAGATAGGTATTTCCTTTGGAAGTACTTTTTAAATTTCCTCCATGATATTTTTCTTTCATCCAGATGTTTTACTTCTTTGAGTTTTTCCCACCACAAATTTTACTTCTCCTTTAAGTGATAGATGGATATTCATGCCTCTAAATTGGAGGAGTATCATATAGCCAAAGGTACTTTTTCATTTCTAATAGCCATACTTCAACCTCCTCTCCTTTCTTATGTTCACCATTAAATGGGGGATGTTTAATTTTCCCGAGTTATCCTTACAGACTATCTAAGTTATATCTTCTCCTTGGTTTCGTTACTAGTGATATGCTTGGACTACTTCTTGATTCAGAGGAAATACTAGCCCTCTTAGTTGACCTTATTTATGCATGATGATGTTGCCCATCAACACTGCTAGAGTGCCTTGAATATCCAACATATCTTCCCCTTACTCGTGAGTCATTTTCATTTTCCTTCCTAGAATCATATTTCTGGTCCATTCTCATTTGTAATTTCTTCAAGCTCTATAGAATATGAGTATTAATTTGTTGTTGTTCCCTTACCAATCTCTCATAATTAGCTTTGTAGCTAAGCACCTCCATTTTGAGGCTTCTCATTGTTTCCTTCAGATCTTTGTCCTTTGGCATACCCATTCCATGCCCATTTCACTTTGTTCTAGGATTTCCAATGCTAATATTCCTGGATTTGATCCCCTCTTCCTTGCTATAGGACCCCCGAGCATCTCCCATACTCTTGGTCCTAATGTTAGTCTTGACTTATAGGCCACCTGTAGCCTTAATTTGAATTTTTCACAAAATTCCTACTCTAATCCAAAATTCCAAGTTAATAGGCATATTCCCCTTTGTGATGGATTCCTATTGACTATTGAGTTGACCAAATCCAATTCCCAAGCTATGTTATTTTCCCCAATTTACCTTGTTTCACTACAACACACTATTTTCAATTTTGTGAGAAATTATGTATTCAAATTTCAAATCGAACTCCATGGATGGGTTCTATGGTCCCATAGATTTCCATTAATTGCTTCGACACCCCAATCTGAACTCTAGTTCCCAAGTTACACCCTTTTGAAGTGGTTTCTTAACCTATTTTTTATTCATACCGTTTCAATAAAAAATCCTTCATATTAACTTCGATTCGTAATTGTAGTATATCATTAGAAATCTCTCTTCGAGCTATTTTATTTGAGTTGTAACAACTACTAGAAAGATCATTTAAGGACTCAAGAATTCCCTAGAAGTGGATGCCTAAAAAAATAGCGAAATTTTGAAAAATTGGCAAAAATTTCAATTATTTTACTCCCATGTACCAATTAGATATGCTTGTAAATATGTCTTGTAATTGTTGTCAGACATACAGACCTCCCCTGTGCGCCTCTACTTCATTGGAAGGTAAATGCTTGTACAAATTTGGTCTTCTTATCTCCCACTTGACACGAAGTGGATTACATGACTTCCCTTAAATGCATGACACACATGTAATCTTCCTTCTTTGCATGTCAGTCCCCACTTAGGCCCCATCATTCACATGGGTCCTTCCATGTGGCAGTGATTGAGTGGATAAAGCTACGTGTGGGGTCCATTTTCCACTTTTCACTACGATGGACAACCTAGTCCCTTCCAGATCTGACAATTGATTTTGAGGTAACTCAACGACCCAAATTCTCGTTGGGATAAACCATGCACGAAGGTTTATGACAAGTCACTCCCCCAATGAATTTAATGGCCATATCTATCTAATCTGACAACCCAAATTTATATTGTGTTGTAATGTGCACAAAAGTTTACATGGTGCCATCTGCCTGATAGATATGATGGTTGCGATTTCACTGATCCGATGATTTGAATTGGATCACTATATTGTTTGTCATCCATCTCGATGCATTTGGAGTGGAAAAAGCAGAGGAATCATCTCACAGGACCATTTTTATCGGTGAGGCCCAGTTTGTCGAAACGAGGTCTAAAACCTTCTAGGAGCGTTTTGAGGCATCAAACAACATTTTTTGGGGTAAAAAATTGTTTCTTTAGCACAACACCTTTTTATGCTATTCTACACACAGATATGTTTCCAACGACGCAAGAAGTGTGTCAATCAGAGTCCGTATGCAAAAGTTATGCCACTCATTAGTTGACCTTCTTGTTTACCCACCTATAGTTCAGGAGGATGTCGCATCAGCCCCCATTATTTATGGAAAAGGGGCTATCCATGTGTTTGTGATGTAAAAGACTCTAGAAGAGTCTATATTGTAACTCTAGTTAAGAGTTGATGTAGTCAAAATTAACCACTGGTAGGCTATCGGGCTTTGTTATAACCGGGCTAATAGGAGGAGAGGCATTCCATTCTTTCGAGAGCATTTTGTTCCATAGCTAAGAAAAGATAGCTAGGAGAGATATGAGGTAGAGCACACAAAGAGGCTCTGTGCACTATAACAGCCCATGTGCCACATGCATTACTTCTTTGTAACTGTAGCCATATTTCCAGACATAGAAAGAGAGCGAAGCGACCTCACCTTCTAGCTGGGTTTTCTCCCGAAAGGGTTTCCCAGAGAGAATATCCTGTGACTTATAATATTTTTCATGCCAACAAAGTGATCTTCAGACCTCCATTTTCATACCTTAGCTCTATTACCATGTTGGAAATAGAGAGGTTTTTCAATTTATCTTAGATTTCCATTACATGATAATTACTTGTGAATATGCCGACATTATTATTATTATGTTTTCTTTCTTCATCAAGCAATTACCATAAAACATGAAGATCATAGAAGACGATAAAACACAAGATATAGGCTCCAATCCAGGGAAAAATCACTACAAGGGGAAAAACCAAAAAAATCTGTTCTTATAGGATCATATCAAATGAGATATCCAAGACCCATAACCACAAAAATTTCCACCTCTAAATGCCAAGTCAAATAATTCTTCCTTCCAATAGATTCACCAACAAGAAACCAACAACAAGAGATGTACCAAGGAAAATATTCTTCTAGACTTTGACCTTACTCATCTTCTCCATTTTATTTGTGATATTTTAGACCTAAAAATCCAAGTGTGTGTGTCCCAAATGTGCTCCATCTATCCTCTATTTATACATTTCATAGGGGTGCGAATAGATATGTCCATTGGGAAAAGCTGACTTGACATGTAGACCGACTTGGCATCTAGAGGGGTGTCTGTCCCAAAATTTACATTTAAAAATTTCTTTTTCTTTTTCTTTTACAATAGGTCCAAAATATAACTTTGACTCTTTCACTGAAAAACCTAGAAGCATGAAGAATATGCTTATCTAGAAAAATAATAATAATTTTTCTTTTTCTTTTCTTTTGCTTTTTACATAAAATACATAATGGTACAAATTATGAAGACCGAAACTAGTTTTGTTCTCCAATAGACTGTAGGAGCTTCATTTTTCTTTGAGTTTGGTCATTTGTTGAATCACTACCATGGAATCCTCGAAGATCATTAATTTGTGTATTTTTCTTGCAATGACTAATTTTAAACCCTTCCAGATGCCAAATATTCCATTTGGTTATTGGCAGTGATACCCAAGCCCCATGCATACTGTTACTCTCTTTGTTCGTTGGGGGAAAAGTATAACCCCTCCCACTCCTACCACCCTGTTATGCAAATATTTTGAATCTATTATAATTAAACCAATCTAGATCCATCTTAACTCTTGATCTATCAAGTGACAAGAGGGATCAAATCTCTTAAGGTGAAAATTTTCTTTTAGAGTGAAAAGAGATTTGATCCCTCTCAACAGTTGGTAAATATGGAGTTAAGATGGATCCTCAAAAACCCGTGAGAAACTTGAAATGTGCATATTATAAAGCTTAAACTTACCATTCCAAAAAATTTCTCGAGGATTTCGGAGAAAAATAAACCAAAAAATATTACAAGAAAAAGTCAGAAACATCTCATAGTTAGACTACCCATTATAAAAGATATTAGGAAACAAACATATTGTGAATGCATTTGTCCATGTATGATTAGTCTAACAGATTTTGACTGACCATTACTTGAATGTTGGGTTTAGATTTCCATCTGCATTTACTAGTCTTTTATAGAAAGACTGATCACACAAACATGAATATTTGGGAGTACAAATAATTTACTATAATTCTCAACTTGTTTATTACTTTAACTTCAATTTAAATTAATAAAAGGTAAATTTCATTACCCATGTTTTTTTTTTAAAGAATATGTTATAATTTTTTCTATTAAAATGATCTAGTTGAAAGGTCAAAACCTTTTACATCTTTAGCCAAATCTACTACCACAGTCTTCAAAATATTCCAAAAAGAGATGCATTCTATTTTTTCATGACTACATAATTTAGAACAACTCTTGATTCTCTTATAAGACCTCCAGAAAAATCCTAATATAGCTATATATTTACATGACATAATCATATTAAAAATAAAATCTAACCTACAACATTTCCTCTAGCATCAGAAATTGCATCAATTGAATCTTGCTCATTCCTAGTCTAGAAGTGAGGAGTGTTCAAGCTTTCATTTGCCTTGGCGTCTGCTTCACTTTGCAGTTCTGGTGTTTGAACTTGGTGCACCACATGCCCATCAAAAAATTCAGAATTCGTTCCGTTTACCTCGGAGTCTGACATGATGTCCAAGTAACCCATTTGAAGATTCAACCCTAACCACCGCTACCTGTAACCTATCCATCTTAGTTTCCAACAAATTGAGCTTTTGGGAAAGCAGAGTGAAATTCACTCTCGACTCAACCAATATCATTTCTCCATGATTGGAAATTAAACTCATTATGAAATCTCTCGAGTCTGTTAACCGAGCCATCAGAGAGGAGTAGTCCTCATGCCCATATCCAAATCGATATTCCATTGAACAATATACACCCCAATCAAATTCTTTTGCAGACTGTAATAAGCTCCAATCTTGGATCCTTGAAATCTCATACCAACCCATCACCTTTTTATAACTTTTCTCAATTGTTCATCCTAGTTTAACTTAGTTTAACTTTCTTTGAAGCGTTCTCAATACAACATTTATGATCAAGCTTATGCCAGACCTCAAAATCCATTGCCCTCAAGTTAGCTCTTCTAGGTAAGACCTTCACAATTAAAACATAGGAATGCAAGTGTGTTTTCTACACTGAGAAGGAAGGGATTCTAATTCTGAGCATCCTTCCGTATTTAATGAGTAGAGGGATCCTCCTACACCTGTCCACCATTCTTTCTTGCAGAGTGTTGTCCCTTAAGAAACCAATTTCTTGGCTGTGAAGAAATTGTGCTTAAGACATTAAATTTTATTATGCATGTCACTTATTTGTATAATGTATCTTCATGTGAAGGACCTGAAGGACCTCACTTTTAACACTTAATATTTAGCTGATATGAAAATCTCAAAATGCCATGTGATGCTGGATATAAACGCTGTGTGAAGAATATCTTGAGAAATTAAATATAATATGTTGTGTTTGACAGGAACTATTATCTGTAACTTAGAAGAAATATAGAGGTAGGAGCTTTAAATATGGGAGCGCTCTTTTAAGGAATTTTAACTTTATTCACATAAGTAAACAAAGACCTGCAACTTCATTACCATATTTAAAGAAAGGAAGAAACATAATGACACATAACAGAGAAATTACAAAATCATACCCAACATTGTATGGAAAACTCCTGATTCTTTCATTAATCATCAATTTATCAAGTACACAATAGCATAGTCTTCAGGTTCTTCAAAATTCAGCTCTTTCTTCTATAATTTTCCCTCTTTTTATACATCATGAGACAGTTGGTAACTACCAAAACTGTCAAACTGCTTAATTACCTTCTAACTGTCTAAAGTAAAAGTCATTACAGAATATTACATCAGAGGGTAAAAGACACCTCATTTTTCTTAGGAAATAAGATAACATGAAGTAACAGAAATTAAAGTATGATTGGTGATTGCTGCTTGATGTTTGAATCTGTGGCTTGAGTAGGTGGTCATGCTGATGCATCTTTGGCTTGCTCTATCATCCATTCTTTGCATTTTCTCCATAATGGTACATTTGACTTTGGTGCTTCCTCTAACTTGTCAAGTGCTATTCTGCAATTTGTAATCCTACTATAAGTAGGCTTATCTGTAAACAAAGTCTTCACCATCCAAAGAAGCTTAAAATCTTTGTTCAGGTAGTTCACAATGGTGGCTCCCTTTAATACTGCTGTCTTTTCATGAGTGTTATCAACCTTGCTTTTTGCCTCAACTAGCAAAGTCTCATATGTCTTCCATGGCAGCAAGTTTCCTTGTAGATCCCAGCAAGAGGGAAGTCCAGCTCTAACTCTTTTATCAAACAGGATGTTAAACTTGGAAACTGCTTCCTTCATCTCATTTATCTTCTTTCAATAGTATTCCTATAAATATTTTTGACAATCATCTTGTTAAAATCTATTGCACATAATGTTCTGTCTGGCATGTCATGCTCCTTCAATTCTGAAGTAGATTTAGAATTAATGAAATCTATCATTCTCTTTGCAAACTTTGATCTATCTAAATATTTTTGCTTATTTTTCATGACCACACCTTCCATGTCCCGGACTATTGTTTTCTCTTCAGAGATGATAACAAGAAATTCCCAAATGCCCTTGATAATCTCAATGATTTCATCCCATAGGATTTCCCTGGCTTGAATTAAGGACATATTGCCCTTCATTTTTTCCTTTAGCCTTTTAATTTCATCTTCAGCCTTTAGAAGATCTTCCCTGTACTTCTTTGCATTTTCTTTCTCCATTCTTGCCTCTTCTTCACTCAAATTCAATAGCTTGCAGGCTGTTTCCAATTCTCTCTGTGCTTTCTTTACATCATGCTCAACCATTTTTAGCTCTGTTCCCAACTACAATACCTGGGTGCTACTGGATCATCTGTGTTGGATGGCATTACTATTGTACAAACATGAGTGTCTACCTGTCGTTGCAGCTTATCCAAAGATTCTTTAAGTAAAGAAACTTCTTCAGTTTTCTGGAACACATCCTGTAGGAGCTTTTCCTTTTCATTTTCTACTTCAGCTATCCCTATAGCAATGGGATGCTCACCTGTAGGTAGATTCAATTTTTTCTTCAAAACCCCAATCTCTGACTTAGCAGATTGCAACAATTTCTGAATGGCAGGTTGATCATCAGGATTGACACCTATTTTTATGATAATTTTCTTTAGTTCATCCACCTGAGCATTCAAAGCTCTGGAGTTGGCTTTCTCCAACTTCAATTGCTGAATTACCTTATTTAGCATTTTTTCTGCCTTAACAGCTGCTGCATTTGTTTTATGTAAATCATTTACGATCAATTGCCCAGTTTGCATGTGCAAATTGATCTTGTCAAGCATTGGAAGCTTGTGAGTGTCAACAGTCAAATTCACAGTCTTGAAATTACTGGTGGAACTAACTAATATTTCAGTAGGATGAGAAAAAGCAATTTTAAGTTTACTTTTCTCCAGATCCATAGCAGATAACAATCTAGTTTTGTTAGATTTCAAGCTTCTGTGGTAGTTTTTTGGAGTAGCATGATCCGGATTATCCACAGTATTGTGTTTATTCTGTCGACGTTTTAAACCCCAAAGGGGGTCCATCATCAGGACTAAGATAGAATATGAATGATAGTTCCTTGATAGAAGAATCTATTGACCATAGTATAAATAAACCTAGATCTTGATTTATAAAGAAGCCGACCCTTATATATGAATTCTTTTTATTTTTATTTCAATTTATTATAATAATTCTAGTTTAAATTATTTTAATTCAGATTATTTTTTTTGCTTAAATTAATTCCAATTGTTTTATTTATGTGATTAATTTTTTTTATTTTTATTTATTACTAAATTACTTAATTACATGTATAATAGAGATTAGGTTAGTTTTATTGTTTTTAATTAATTTTCTTATTTTTATTTAACCTAAGAATCTAAAAATATTTTAATTGATATACTTAATTCATAAATTAGCTTAATTAATTAATTAATTTATAATTCTTATTGTTTTTATTTTAGTTAATTAATCCTAAGTATATAATAAAATTAATTCATTAATTAAATTTAAATTAATTAATTAATTTAGTTTTAATTAATTTAATTCATAATTTCTTTTTATTTTATTATTATTATTTTCTAATTTTTCAATGTTAATTTATTTAACCCTAATTGTCTAATTGATAAGTAAATCAATTAATTAATTAATTTATAATTTTTATAATTTTATTATTATTATTATTATTTTTAATCAAAAGCTAATTTTGGTTATTATTAATAATTAATTTTAGTTTAATTAATTGACTGATATAATTAATTTTAATTAGAATTAATTTAATTTAATTAACTAAATTGATTAAAATAAATAAATTTATTAATTATAATTAATTTAATTTAATTAATCTAATTAAAATTAAATTAATTAATTTATTAATTTTATTAATCCCAAGGTGGATGATGGTAGTAATTACACGATGGAAGAACATTCCATTTGAAAGCATCATCTGCAACATTGAGAATGGGACTCAGGGCCTTTCATTGAATAATAAGGAGATATTAAGACAAGAATGTTCCCTAGTTATGTTGAAATCTAAGCGGCCAAAGAGTAACTTAAATAAAGAGGGAAGGGAGGCTCTTAGATCTCTCCGTAATAATGATAAGATAGTTGTACTTAAGGCTGATAAAGGAGGGCCACTGTTGTGTTAAATAAGGAAGATTACATTCATAAGATGAATGAGCATTTAAATTGTGGGAGTTATAGAAGAATCAACTCCAACCCTATTCCCAAGGTGATAAAACAGGTCAAGAAGGCCATCATGGAAGCAAACCTTGAAGATGAAATAAGAAAGAAGCTGATTCCATCCTGTGAGGTTATTCCTAGAATCTATGGATTACCAAAAATTCATAAGGAAGGGGTCCCTCTTAGACCAATAGTTAACACCATTGGTTCCCCTACCTATGAATTAGCTAAGTATGTAGCTAAGATCCTAAAACCTCTAGTTGGTAACACAGACTCTTTTATAAAAGACTCAAATGATTTTGTAAAACTTATTAGGAATGAAAGGGTGGATAAGGATGATATTCTAGTAAGTTTTGACGTGGTTTCTTTGTTTACAAAGATTCCTCTAGATGAAGCTGTTCATGTTATAAAGATAGCCACTGATCCTGAAACAACAAAACTTGCAGAAATTTGTTTACGGTCCACTTTTTTTAGCTTTCAAGATCACTATTATGAACAAATATCAGGAGTCGCCATGGGTTCTCCGCTCTCACCTATTGTTGCCAACTTATACATGGAGTACTTTGAAAGAAAAGCCCTTGACTCATACCCTTTGAAACCAGCTTGGTGGAAAAGATTTGTTGATGACACAAACTTAAAATGGACTCATGGCAAGGCTGAACTGGAGAAGTTTTTCAATCATCTTAACTCTATATCTTCCGAAATCAAGTTTACTATGGAGCTTGAAGAAAACGGTAAAATCCCCTTTCTAGATGTACTGATCAGTAGAAAAGGGAATGGTACTTTGGGACACCAGGTCTATAGGAAGAAAACACATACTGATAGCTATCTTCATGCTGACTCATACCATCATCCATCCCAAAAATCTGGCGTCTTAAACACTCTAGCTATTAGGGCTCTCAGGATTTCTGACCCTGATCACCTAAATGAAGAAATTGAACACTTAACTTCTGTCTTCAAAAACCTAGGATACAAAGAGTTGAGTATTAAGAAAGCTATAAGAAGAGCTCAGGATAAGGTCCTCTCTAAGCGTCCTCCTGAAAACAAGAAAGAAAATTGTGGAAAAGTTTACCTTCCATTCATCCAAGGGATTACGGATAAGATTGCAATTTTTTTAAGAAAGAATAACATAAACACCCAATTTACAACATGTGGAACAATAAGGCAAATGATGAGGTCAGTAAAGGATAACATCGATCGTCAACAACTCAAGGGTGTGTACAAGATTGATTGCTCTTGTGGCAAGAGTTATATTGGGGAAACAGGTCGGTCTCTGAAAATAAGACTTAAAGAGCACGAAGCTGATATAAAGAATGAGAGATCCCGTACATCAGCCCTTGCAGAACACTCATCCAAAACCAAACATCATGTGTGTTTGGAAGACGCTAAAATAATTGCAAGAGAGGATAATTATCAAAAAAGAAAAATCAGAGAGGCCATCGAAATTATGAAATTTCCTCAGAACCTCAACAAGGACAATGGGAGTGAGATTAGTGGAAATTGGCTTCCCCTAATTAGACAAATAAACCCCTCCAAGCCTTTAGAAGCATACTATTAGAGGTTTTCAAAATTAATAAATTTAATAAATTTATTTATTTTTTTAAATTTATTTATTATTATTATTATTTTTAACGCGTGTCGATTACTATTATATTATAAAAACTTCATGAAAGGAACAAGTCCTGTTACATAAGATGGAAGGAGCGAAGCAAAATGGATCCAAAATGGGCACGCAGACCCTTGATCCAATTCATTAGACTTGTGATTTAAGATTTGGAAGATATAACGGCTATATTGCCGTATAAACTGTCCTAAAAG
The DNA here is from genome assembly GCA_031772625.1 of Pinus tabuliformis. Taxonomy (NCBI): domain Eukaryota; kingdom Viridiplantae; phylum Streptophyta; class Pinopsida; order Pinales; family Pinaceae; genus Pinus; species Pinus tabuliformis. The sequence continues at coordinate 300,951,449 of CM062814.1, forward strand.
AAAGCAGTATTTACAGAACATAAGGTGTTTTACATATATTGATTTACTGAATCATCGGGCGGAAGCTCTTTTTTCCCACTGATCTTTGTAGAGGCCTCTCCTTGCATACTTTGAGTCATTGTTTTTATGTGATTGATAGCTTCTTCCAGATGATTGCACTTTTCTTTAAGGCTTTCTATTTCCGCCCTCTGTTTCTCCAGCTTTTTCCTCTTAGATTTGCTATCTGCCTGAACTTATTCCTTGAGATCATTGAAGTGTTTGACAAATCGGGCAATCATGAAACAATGATCTTTACAAAGAGTGCAGCTGTTATTGGTAATAACACGATCGAGGGGGTTATCAAACATAGCTGACAAGCCCTGAGGAGTCTTGGGGAACTTGAGGCAGAGGTTGAAAGAGGTATTACAGAGGTGAAATGAAGGGATGACAGAGGATAAGAAGGAAGAAGACTGGCGGATCAAGGGAGAGGTAAAAGTGCTGATTAGTAAGGGGCTCGAGGGTCCACAGAGAGGTGACGAGGAGCAGGGAGGAGCCGAGACAAGAGAGGAACAACTTCTTCGAAACAGGGAAGAAAAGGAGACGGGGAGTGGAGACAAAAATGTAGAGATAAAGAGTTCTGAGGAGCGGAGTCCGACTAGGATGGGAGAATCTGTTTCAAATAGACAAAGAGACTGTTAGAGATAAAGAAAATATACACTCGATAAACACGATCATTACCGTGCCAGGCAGAGCTTGAAAAACCGCATCGGCTGTGGAGCACTGAGATCGATCTAGACCGATTGATATTCAAGTTGTTGACAACCAGAGGCGATCTGAGGGGAGCGCAACTGAGGCATGAGCCTTTTCTTATTTGACAGAGAGAGACTGAAGCACTGGGCTGGATGAACTGAGGTGTTTCATGCTGAATATAAACAAACTCAAGGAGCGGGGCCTCAGTATGCGAATCGGGCAGATCAGAGATTTTCCTGTCCCGAATGTCATTTCGAGAATTCCTTGTGCAGCCAATGTGGATTATGAGTTGACTGATGCCTAACTTCTGTTTATTTTTGTCACGAGACCTATCCCAATCCATAATCCAGTACCGATTTCCCATAGCCCTGCAGATTTCTTTGACAGTGATTTTGATATGAGGTACATTGTCAGAGAGGGAGGAGCCATCTGTCCGATTGCCAGAGATGGGAGGGAAGGCGGAGGTATTGTTGAGATGACTGATGTGGTCTTGATTCATAAGCTCGACTGAGGAGAGAATCAGCTTATGGGATTGGTTTGTCATAGATTTGGTCATTCTCACGAACCTGTCCTGTGGGTCCATTGACAACACTATTGGCTAGTGAATCCGCCTTAGTGTTGTTATTTCTCAGAACGTGCTTGTAATGGATGTCCCCCAGCTGGTTTGAATTGTCCTTGATCCTGTGCTTAATGCTATTGAGAGCCTGTTTCTTGAATTCTCCCCCTGAAGCCATGGCAGCAATCACAATTGCCGAGTCGCCGATTATGATTGGGTTTTTGACTTGCAATTTTTTCATAATGCAGATACCTAGAAGAAGGCTGTAGGCCTCCGCCATATTGTTCGTCATGTTGCCCAATCCCCATTCATATGTGGTGATAACTTGCCCATTCTGGTCTTTGATTATTCCCCCTGCCCCTGCTTGTCCAGGGTTATTTTTGGATGCACCATCAAACTGGAGTGTGATTTTCTTTTGGTCTTGTATCCAATGTTCTATGTCTTCTTGAGATCCCTTGAGTTTCCAAGTATTCCCCCCCTTGCCTGCATTAGTTGGAGGTTGCATATTCTTGACATAGTCTAACTGGAATTTGTTATACCACTCTTCCTCTTCCTTTTGCCAACTGGAGTGGTCAGATTGTGAAACTGAGTTGGCACTTATCATTTTAGCAACTAGGCCCATAGTTTTGGCCAGGGTGCGAGCTGGGTTTGGTTTTTGATTTTTAAAGATGTAGTTGTTCCTGGTGAGCCAAATTTTCCAACTGAGAGCTAAAGGGATACATTTCCATAAGCGACTGATGGTGGTCTTGCCTTTTCTTATGTGGGGGTAGCTTTTCTCCCAGTTTCTATTGAGGGTTGAGAGCTGGTTGAAGGTTTCTCTAGGTCTCAGAGGACTGACAATTTGATTCCAGCAGTTTTGAGCAAAAGGACAATCTATGAAAAGGTGTTGACTGCTCTCCTCCTTTGCGCAGCAGAGGCAACAAATTGAGGGGCCCTGAATCCCTCTTTTTTTGAGATTTTCGGCCATGAGAATCTTCCCTTTAAGGAGGGTCCAATCAAAAAATTTAATCTTTGGGAGGCATTCGGTGTTCCACACAGCTGATCGAAGATTCCAGTTATCTAGATTGGGGTTGGATTGGAGGAGTTTATACCCATCCTTTACAGTGAATTGACCTCTGCTGGGATCCCAAATGAAGCTATCACGAGCATCTTTGTTTAAAGGAGCTGATCCATTAAGGGAAATCTTGAGGTCAACCCATTGATTCCTGAGATGATTTGAGAGGGGGAGATCCCTCCAAGCAAACCAATTGTTGTGATCCCAAACTGAAATGTCGAACAGAGAATGCAAATTTTTGGCATCCATCCATAATTTCAAAGGACTGAACTGCTGAAGGAGGTTTCTTGGGTCCGATCCCATTATTCTAGCAGTCCAGATATTTATTTCTTTGCCATTTCTGGGCGACTTAGAAATATGGTTTTTGATTTGGGGGAGGACTTTTTTGATTAGTTTCCAAACTAGAGTGCATGGTCTTTCCACTATTACATCTGTGAGGAATTGGAGTGCAGCCCATTGAGGTATTTTCTTTTGAGAGCCTCAACCCACCAGGTACCTTTTCCCATTAGCATTCTCCACACCAGTTTGAAGCCCATCGCTTTGTTGGCAAGACTTGGGATTTTGATTGCTATGCCCCCTTTTTCAAAAGGGAGGGTAACTTGATCCCATCTGACCAAACTGAATTTTTTTGAATCTTGCTTCCCTCCCTGCCAGAGGAAGCTTCTCATGATTAACTCCAAATGCTTGTGAATGCTGGCAGGGGCCAGAGTGACAACATATTGATATATGGGGAGAGCTGAGAGGAGAGCCTTTATGAGTGTGGTCCTGCCCGCTAGATTTAGCCACGACAACCCCCAACTGTGGAGAAGCCCTCTCATTTTTTCGATCTGCTTGTTCCAAATCTCAGACTTGACTACTTCTTTTGCCAAGGGAAGACCAAGATATGTAAAGTGACTCCAGTTTCTTTGGACTGGGATGTCCATGATCAAAGAGATTCTTTGCATGATTTGTAGAGGGACATTCTAAGTGTAGATTTTGCACTTATTGTTGTTTAGCAATCCCCCTGAGACTGCTAGGAAGGTGTCCAAGGTATAAATTTAATTTTAATTAGATTAATTAATTAAAATTAATAAATTAATTTAATTTAATCAATTTAATTAATTAAATTAATTTTAATTAATTAAATTAATTCTAATTAAAATTAATTATATTAGTCAATTAACTAAACTGAAAATTAATTATTAATAATAACCAAAATTAGCTTTTGATTAAAAAAATTAAAAAAATAAAAAAAATAAAAAATAAAATAAAAAAAATAAAATAAATAAAATTATAAAAATTATAAATAAATAAATTGATTGATTTACTTATCAATTAGACAATTAGGGTTAAATAAAATTAACATTGAAAAATTAGAAATTAATAATAATAAAATAAAAAGGAAATTATGAATTAAATTAATCAAAACTAAATTAATTAATTAATCAATTAAATTTAAATTAATTAATGAATTAATTTTATTATATACTTAGGATTAATTAACTAAAATAAAAATAAAAACAATAAGAATTATAAATAAATAAATAAATAAATTAAGCTAATTTATGAATTAAGTATATCAATTAAAATATTTTTAGATTCTTAGGTTAAATAAAAATAAGAAAAATAATTAAAAACAATAAAACTAACCTAATCTCTATTATACATGTAATTAAGTAATTTAGTAATAAATAAAAATAAAATTAATTTAATAAAATAAAATAAAATAAAATAAAATTAATTATATAAAAATAATAAAATTTCATCACATTATATAAATAAACTTACAATTAATGAGATAAGTAAAACAATTGGAATAATTAAAGCAAAAATAATCTGAATTAAAATAATTAAACTAGAATTATTATAATAAATTGAAATAAAAATAAAAATAAAAAAGAATTCATATATAAGGGTCGGCTTCTTTATAAATCAAGATCTAGGTTTATTTATACTATGGTCAATAGATTCTTCTCTCAAGGAACTATCATTCATATTCTAGTCCTGATGATTGACCCCCTTTGGGGTTTGAAACGTCGACAGAATAAACACAATACTGTGGATAATCCGGATCATGCTACTCCAACAATCTAGTTTGTTCAGGAGCAACTTGATACTCAACTTGAGCCTCCATATTTAACTTCACTTTCTGGTTTTTCTCAGCTATTTGAGCAAACATACTTTGAATTAAAGGAACTTGATCATGAACAGGTTATCTGGAAGATGGGGAAGCTGGGGCACCCTCTGTTTCTCCTAATTGAATTACTAAACCAGGTTGTGCTGAAGACATTGCATCCTAAAGCTTAGTCCTTTTTGCTGCTTCAAATTCTTCCTCATCCAAATCAATAACTTCTTCTCTAGCCCTCTTCACACCTTTTTCTGTAATGCTAGAGGTTTCAAACTCTGTCCCATGAGTGTTCTGCAAACCTCCATTTTCCAATTTCTTTGTTTCAGGTCTACTTTCATGCACAAAGGCTGAATATCCATTCTCCAGCCTTCTCTTTGAAATAATTTGATGAGGGTCATAAGCTCACTCAACCACCTGTAGAAGACACATATCATTCAATAATCTCTCAACCTCTTGGGTAGCCTGTTTGGTGTTCACAATGAAGGGTCCTACTGCTTTGGGCAACTTAAAGAAATAACCTTTCTTCATAGGAACAAAATGAACCTGATCTACATTCAAGCTCTGCCTGATAAATTCAAGGGCAAAAAGCCTCATTGGCACAAATTTTGGTAACCTGTAAGGTTTGACAGAGGCTCCATAAAGCCTGATCTTTGCATGCTCTTCAAAGATGAACCAATCTCCACACCTCACATCTTTACTCAATTGAAGAAATTCTTGAGCTTTAGGAAGAAATGTTGGGGGCAAGGTTCCATTCAAGATCTTATAAGCCACTGGAAGGAATAAAGAAGTGAACTCAAATAAACCACCATCTCCTGGATCACCCCTTATCAGGTCTGTCCAGAATACCACTGACTGCTTCTTTTTATTTATGTCAACAACATTTAGTCCCAAATCTGTAAAATGTTCAGCATTCTGGTACAAAAATAAATAAGTAATAACTGAAGGAAACTTGAAGGACCCAGTAAGAGGCAAAGTCATGAATTGGGTATTGATAGTATCCACCCAGAATGTTGGAATATCTAGTACTACCTCTGGCTTCATCATTAAAGAGAAAAATCCCAACACTACTTTATCAACCTGCTTGGAGTCTTCTTTTCCTAGAATCTTAGAAATTACTTGCAAGACAGGTCTTATATCAACTGCAAAAATGTCTAAAGAGAACAGATTCCCATCTAGAGAGAATTGACCAGATTTAGGAGCCAGGAAAGAGGTAACATGAGAAAACTCCTGGGGACAGGTTATCATAATATGAAACCAAAGACTCTTTAGTAAAGGTGGTGTAAGTTCCAGATACAGGGTAATTCAAAGCTTGGTGAATTAATTGTGAGGTTACTTGAAAAACACTCTCCCTTGACTGATTCATTACAAAACACTTCTTGGGGTACATTGCTGAGGCTAACCATTGAATAAATTTAGGGAACAAATGAGTCCTTGGGACAAAAGATGCTAAAACACTTGACCTAACCATTGCCATGAATATAGGGGACTTTTTATGGTTCAGAATGACTTCTTGATATAGTGGAAGGTGCTTAATTGTGCAAAGGGTATCAAAAATATCACGTTTAACATCCATTAATGGGGTATGGATGACTGAGGAAGAACTTACTTGTTTGGCCATGGTGTCCGTGGATGACAGTTGCTGGTGGCAGTTGCTGATGACAGTTGCTGACTTAGAACGCTGAACTGGAGGCGAGGTTGCTCAGTACTAAAAACAAAAGACTAATGAAACGAGGTTTTACTTTTCTTTTATATATATGGTAAGCAAAACAGAGGGAAACCCTGTAATTAATGTAACTAATTAATGGAGTGGCAGATGAGGTGACGGGGTATGGAGGATGAGATGGACAGTAATGAATGAGAGTGGCGGATGACGTGGAGGAGACGAGGTGGAGTGAAACGATGGGGGTGGCCCGCTGCGGGGGTAGGGAGTGTATGGGAGGTTCATTAGGCTTGAACCCCTGCAACGATCACAAGCCGTAGATCTTAGTCAACCACATTGACGTCATGGTCAACTGCGGGGGTTGAGCCTGAGTTCTCGTGCCTGTTGTTCCCCCGTAGAGTGCTTTGCCCGCCTCTTAAGCGATCGTTTGTTTATATTTCATAATACCGCTCGAGGTTTAGCATATGGGTCGGGCCCACATTATATTGCATTTGAATGCCGCCGAAAGTATAAATTAAATCACTGTTTCTGACTTTCAAATTCTCTTTTGATTTTTAAAACATAATATTTGATTTTGATTTTTATTTTTTTGTGATGATATTAAAAATGAAATTCAAATGACAATGGATGTTACAACACAGAGCATGATTTTCTAGATGTGATCGCTATCTCCAACCTCAACATATGTCAGAGATCGTCATAACAAATTAAGAATCGCAAGAATTAACAAACGTTCAAGAATTAACAAATTAATTTTTTGGTTGAATTCATAATATGAGTTGAAATATAGTCTATCATGGCAATGGCTTATTAAAGGGCCTTCCAATGTCCGCCATCATCATTCCTTGTTCCATACATGAACCCTTATTTTCTAAGGAATCTGACACCATGTTAAGATGCCTTTTAACATGGAGGGGATCAATACATTCAAAATTTGTGAGTTGAAGGCTTATTCTGTGAAGGACAGGAGCTTGAATTAGATCAGAGGCTTCTTTAAGCTTACACACCTTTTGGATTCCTACCATCAAATCTCCAAAGACCGTAAAATGTCAAATTCCATTTGTCATTGCTAAGTTCAACCTTTGCCTCAATGCTAAAAAATCAGCCTGGTTGTTGGTTGTAATCCCCAATCCCCAACCATACTACACTGAATCTCCCTTTCTTCATCGAGGATAAAAATAACCCCTCCTACTCCTGCCTCCCCTCGGGTTACCTTTCGAAGCACCATCAAAGAAAAGAGCATATTGAATTTGGTTTCTTTTCCAACTATGAAATTCATCAAGTTCTATTCTTATTATATGTGATTTGGGCACAAGAGACTTCAATATGAAGTTGCCAACCTGATTTGAGGGTTGTCTGAGATTGAGCCAATCTCGTTCACCCAAGACAAATTGTTAAGCTCCTTAAAATCATATCCTCGAGCTATAATTATTTCAAAGAGAAAATTCCACACTTTGACAGCCGATACAACTAGATTGGGATGAATGTTATAAAAAATAACTGGATTACGAGCTGTTCAAGTCGCCCAACAGAGATATTTTGAAAATTCATCCAGCTTCTAATAATTATTGATTCTCATTTCCACTGCCAAGGAAGTTTTTGTTTCCATTGGACAAACATTTCCTACCAGTCTTCAAGAATACTTGTGATTTATACAACCTTTGCCAACACTTCTTTCCAGACCTCCATGGTAAAGGGTCACTTATTGAAAACATATGGGATGTCTTCTTCGTCTATTTCACATAAGATACATCGAGGGTCCCTAGATATTTATTTTCTTAAGGTTCTTTGCTGTAAGTATTTTCCCACGAACAATTTCCCAACAAAAAAATGAATTTTAAACATTCCATCTTTGTTCCATATTCCATCCTAGATTCAATCTGAAGCAAGAGTTTCAATATTTTGAATTAATGATTCATACCCCATTTTTACTAAGTATGCATTGTTCGTGCTTCCCATCCAAACACAAATATCCAACTGAGTGGTGGCGATGGGAGCATATCCCTTTAGAGATTTAAGTAGGGATAACCAATGAGGAGTGGGATTTCTACGATTATATGGATAATGCCAACCAATCCATTGTCCCCCTTGATCCCATTGCGAGATGTCAAACACCTTCACAAGCCCCTTGGATTCCATCCAATTTGCTAATTCTTTTACCCCTTCATTTTCAATTGCAAGATTTTCTGAAGGAATCCCATATTTCCAAATATTGATGCGTTCTCCATTCCTAGCTTGACAGCCTAGTTTCCCTAAGATGATAGGAGCAAATTCTTTGCATAATTTCCAAATTTTAGATCCTTGATCTGGCCAAGTTTCTCTTTCAGGTCGGAGGAGTTGTTTTTTATGGAAATATTTTCGAATGAATGATAACTTCCACCATTATTTTGATTCTGAAAGAAGCCTCCATACAATTTTGGCGCCCAACGCTAAATTCATAATTGCAACATCTTTAATTGTTATCCCCCCCACTTTTTTAGGCAGACAAATAATTTTCCAATTCACTAGATGGAATTTACTTTCATTGCTTTTATCTCTTGACAAAGGAACTTCTGCAATAAACCATTAATTTAGTTGATTATTCGCTTGGGCACAAGTAATCCTAAACCAATATAAACTAAAAGAGAGGACACAACATATTTTATTAACACTACCTTTCCTGCCACGTTTAACCATTGTGCTCCCCAATGATTGTACTCTTTTCCTTAAATTGTGCAAGATCTCTTCCCAATCGTCTGCAATGGAAGTCCCCAAAGAGATGGGGATTCCAAGATACTGAAAGGACCTCCATTCTAACACAATTGGGAATTATAAGATCCTTGATATCTCCATCAAAGTGTATTTGTATCAATTCCACCCATAGACCTGAAATTTCTTTTTGTTAATCATCCCCCTAGATAGATCTAGATATGAATCCAGATTCTTTTTGAAGCAGCCCACTATTATTTTGGAACCCCTTCCCCCCCACCCCAACAACAAAGTATCATCTACAAACTTAGAATGATTCACTCCCTTAAAATATCAAGCTATATTCAACCCTACCAATTTTCCTTCCTATATAGCTTTCTCCAAATTTCTATTCAGAATTTCAATCATTAATAAATAAAGAAGAGGAGACAGAGGGTAACCTTGCCGTAAGCCTCAAGTTGCAAAAAAGAAAGAAGAAGGACGACCATTGACTAGGGGTGAAATCCAAAGGGAGACAATGCAAGATTTAATCCATCAGATAAACTCATTAGAAAATCCCAAAATTTCAAGCATTAAATAAAGAAATGAGTGCCTTACCCGAACAAAGGCATTTTCCATATCCAGTTTGATCACCATGCCCAACTCTCCATCTTCCTTGCTTGAATGCATTTCTTCCTGTGCTTGAATTATATTTTCCAGGATTTTCCTATTTAGCATGAAACCACCCAGGTTCTCTGAGATAAATTCTGGAAGAAACTTTTTCAATCTAGTTGCAATGATCTTCGTTAGTATTTTATAGGTCGAGTTGCATAATGAGATGGGATAGAAATAAGTGAAATTCACTAGATTCAACTCTTTGGGAATAAGAACAAGAAATGAAGAATTAGTGCTTTTGCCAACCTTCTCTTTTCTTCTTGAATGATTCAAAATCATTAATTTTTTTTTTTTTTTATTATCATAATCCAAAATCCATAAAAAACTTATAGTGAAACCATATGGACCAGGGACCTTATCTAGATCCAAATTCCATATTGCATCCATGACTTCTGCTTCCTCAATTTATTTGGTCAAAGAGGAATTATTAGAGTTTGACACAATGGGGGATATACATTGAAGAAATTCTTGATCTTGGGACATGTCAACCTCTCTGTATCCATGATAGAATGCCTGGAAGCGTCAGAAAGGTTCAAATTTGATATCCTTAAAGGAAGTTACTTTTTGTCTTCCTTTAGGAGCAATCTCTTTGACTATGTTCCTTCATTCACAAGCTTTTGCTTATTTATGAAAAAACAATGTGTTACGATCCCTTGCTTGTAGCCACAAACTTATTGATTTCAATCACCATAATTCTTCCTCTTGTCTTCTCACTGCATATATTTCCTTTGTTAGCTCCTTTTCTTTTTCAATGTGCCATGATTTCGATAATGTTATCCTCAATAAAACTTTGATGTTGCTCTAATTGCTTTATTATATCTTGACACTTATGTCCAGGGGGCTAGTATGATTCCTTTAGCCATTTTCAAATGGCTTGTTTCACAAATTTTAACTTTTGTCTCCTAGACATATGAAGGTGAACCTGTGACATGGTTTCTCCACGCTTTCTTGATTAAGTCTATGACGCCTATGGTTTCTCCACGCTTTCTTGATTAAGTCTATGACGCCTTCGCCCTTCAGTTAGGAAAAATTGTATTAGAATGGTATTGGACCAAGGTCCTCCCCGTGATCCATATATAACGAGATCAATCAATAATCTGACACTCTATGTGCCAAAATGGAGGAGCTACATTATAATCCTTTTAATAACTAGCTACTATGAATTAAGAACCGATCCAATCGGGCTGCAATATGACTATCACCACTATGATAGTTTGTTGAGGTTTATTTCCCAACAATGGGTGGGATATCGAACAAATCCCATTCACTTATCATGTCTTCCATACGTTCTCAGAATGGATCCCTAACATAGCTTCCTCCATGCTTCTTTACAGATCTCATAATGAGATTGAAATCTCCCCCCATTATTAAAACTTTGATGCCAATCCCTTTCTTTGATCATTTTTAAGGAATCCTAAAATTCCACTTTATCACTCTATTCAACTGGTACATAAATATTAATTATAGGAAGTTTCTCGTTAGAGTCCTTTCATTCCACAAGAATTGTTGTCCAAAACTGAGTTTTTAAAACTGTCAATTAACTTGAAATGAGCTTAAGACCAATACATACCTAGACTGCCTGAAGCACCCCTTGATTCTTTTGCTAATCCACTGCTCTCTCTCTCCAGAATATCTTCGTTGCCTTGTTGACTTCCTTTTCCTCAAGCTTGGTTTCCTGCAAAGGAAGTATCCACGACTTCTCCTATTTCACCAAATCCTTAACTGCTAGGGATTTTATGGGGCTTCCCAAACCCCTTATATTCCATAAAAAAACTTTCATCATTTCTTAAGGGGGCTTTGAAGAGAACCTCCTCCTTCTTATAGAATCTCCCGACCTTTATATGCCTTTCCTTTTAAGTTTTTGGTGATTACCAGTTGATTGCCCATATTCTTATTTTGTTCCACCTTTCTTTCCCAAACTATTTTGTTTTGTGGACTTCCTTGTTTTTTTTTGCTACTTTTTGTTTCGTGACTGCTACCATCATCCGCACATACAAGAGATTACACCTTGTTTCTAGTAATTTCTCTTGTCATGAATCTTACACATGAGAGGAGAAGGAACCTTAGGAGCTAGAACAATTAGTGAGGGCACAATAGGGTATGAAACAATTTGCAAACTTACATGGATTGCCTCCGAGTGAAGCAATTCAACATTTCCCTCCTGATTCAGTCTCCTTTGGATCTTATATTTCTCCTTCTTCATGCTCTACTTTGATTTCTTCCTCTCTCGAAGCCCCTTGATTCAGATCAGGGTTTATTTATACTAGCTCATTCTCATTGGGATTCTATAAAACTTCGTACTGATTCAAGGATGAAGGAAACCCATTTTTGTTTTGAGGGTTTTGGATCTTGTTCCTCGAATATTTTCCTTTGTTTCCACCTTGTTTTTGCATATGCCAATTCTCAACTTGATCTGCAGAGGAATTATGCCCCTTACTAGCAGGGGCTTTCTTGCAGTCCCTTGCGGAATGACCATAATTTTGGTATAATCAACATTTAAAGGGGATATGCTCAGTCTAGAGTCTAACATTGCTTCCATTCTCCCAGGGTGAGATTGATTTTGAAAGGCAAACCCCTTTCTAGGTCAACCTCCACATAGATCTTGGCACATGCAAATTGAGATCCTTTAGGTTCAATCCTATCCAAGTATCTCCCAACACCATTACCTATTGCTCTCAAGCAATCATCACTCCAAAAAGAGAGAGGAAGCCTAGGGAGTTTGACCCAAATAGGGATCGCATTCGGTATGTCCTCATTTGGATTAAAATACAGAGACCACTTATTCAAATACATCCCTCAAGATCTAAAAAAGTAAAGGGCCATTTCTGAAGACCACATC